>JANXJC010000063.1:1173528-1244355 GCA_027564655.1 Leptodon cayanensis
ATGGGGAGCTTTGAAGGGTCGCGGGGCGGTGGGGGGTGACAGTGAGGGGCTGTGGGGGCTCAGGGGCGACGATGAGGGGCTGCGATGGAGAGTGACAGGGGTGGCGGTGAGGGGCGGTGCTGGCGCTGCAGGCAGGCAGGGCTGCTAGGCACGGCAGCGTTGGGTAAGGAGGCCTCGGGCTTGTGGCTCTGCGCGAGAGGCTGCACTGTTTACCAACGTTGTAGAGGCTTCAGGCGAAAAGCTCGGTGTAAATGCTAGATACAGTTGGTGCTTTAATAAGATCTGAAGAGTTTTGTGCTCAGTAACAGCGTGACTGTTTCGTTGCAAAGCCTGAAATGGCCAGGACAGAAATGGGTTCATGTAAAGATGAAGGACTTCCGTAGTGTTTATTTGACTTGAGTTGGCAGCACTGCTCTGTTTATGACTGGATAAATAACTGCCACATTAAAGATTATTAACTAGGAATGCTTAAGTGACCAATAAAGTAGTAATCTTTTATATGACATTGTAAATGTACACAGCTTGGTAATGCAGGCTTTTGCCAAACAGATAACAAATCCCTTACCCGGAAGATTTACAACCTAAAAGAAACCACAGAGGACCACAAGGAAAGTACAAGACTTGATAATGAAGCATAAAACGCAAGGAAGAGTTGTAGCCACTGCAGCTGGATTTTAAACGGAGTCTTAAGAGGGTTTTTCATATTTATCTTAAAGCTACTGGGCAGTGATCAGAAGCAAGATCGACACAGCATCCATCGTGCCAGGGACAAATGGTTAGCAGGGTCTCGGACATTGCAGTGACAGGCAGCGCTGGGTACCCTGCCTCTGATGGTGGCTACTGCTTCAGAAGGCAGCGCAGTCCCACTGTTTCAAAGAATGGCTAAGCTAATAAGTGGTTGAAAGCAGTAAGCAGACCTGTTAATATGTGCTTCCTTCTGGGCTTCCTTGTGACTGGCTGATACTGCTGGGGAGACCAGTCAACTCATGTTGCGGAAGCAGAGCCATTTCCAGAAGCTGTGCTGAGAAATCATTTGTTTATCTAAATGTAAGCTGGAAATATAATGCGTTATTTTACATTCACTTGTGTTTGGTTCTGTAGGGTCCTGGAGGGCACTTGGACACATGGAAAGGATTATGTTCCCTATGCTAAACAAAGTTGACCTAGCAAGGAAAGCAGGTTTAGAAGAGGATGAAAGTAGATGGAGAGGTGTGGGAACAGAGATAAGTGTGGGCAGTATTTGATAAGATTTTGTAGGAGGATGAAAAGCTTGCATCTGTCTTCAGTATTTATAGCATCCTTTCACTGTAGTATGTAGGTCCTAATGTAGACTGTATATTTGGGCTTATGGTGCCCCTTCGAGGTAAAGCAGTACTGGTATTCCCTTGTTTCTCCAGGGAAACTGCGGCAGAGAGAAGGTGTTCACATGGTGAGAACAAAGCTGGGGATTGACAGGCTTTAGAAAAGCAAGACCAGGCACAGGGAGATGGATTGGACTTCAGGAATTTCTCTTCTGAAATGTGAACCATGATTTGAACTGAACATACCCTTTAGCCAAAGAGTTATTCTCAGTGTTCAGAAAGTAGAAGTAATTGAAGGATCTCTCCAAACTTCTGTGCTGATGCTGAGTGGTCCACTATCAAGAGATATTTTAGGAGTATAGTGGTGACACTTTTGTCACCGAAGTCTCTGCATTGCCCAATGGTTTTACCATTCCAGTAACCCAGGTGCCATAGGGGATAGTGTACAAGGAGGCAGAGCCCTGCACAGAGATAAGATCAATGAGGGGAGATCTTTCAGAAGGGGGGCCTGTGTGATGGCAGGATAAAAGGAGACAGCAGCCTGTGGACTAATAGAGGTTGAGAAAATGGGAGATGATGTGGACAGAGTGGATGCTGTGTGCTGTCTTAAAACTGTGGAGACTGCATGGCTATATGAATAATCTTCCTTAGCCTGTACTCAGGCTGTTGGACTGTCTGTGACTATGTGAGAGAGGGTGAAAACCATGCTTGACTAGCTGATGGAAAACATGTTTGAATGCATCTACTTTTCTTCCTGGAGAAAGGTGTTCATTGCTGGCACCTTTACAGAAGCCAAGGAATGCTAAAGCTCTAAGTACTAAACCCTGCAGTGGCTCAAATAAAGAGCAAGACCTGGTGACCCCCTGGGCACTGAGGGCAATGAGCCTGCAAGGGCTTTCTAGGGATAAATGTAGGATATTCGTTTATAGGGCTGCCAATGAACAACTTCCCTGAGTTTTGGAGAACTTTCACATGGCATGAAATTAGTTCCACGAGTGCAGTGTTTGGTGAAGCCTGCTTTGCTATGGGTTTGTGTCTTGAGGGCAGCTTCTCTCTCTATTCTCTGAAGACTAATAGCAGGTGAACTCATACTGAACCATTTCTTTGTGTGTGGGTGCTATTCTACCTGAGCATTCATCTTCGTGAAGCATATTGGAACAGAAATTTCTCTAGTGCACACAGTTGCATATCTCTCATTTCTTATGAAACCAGGCTAGAGTTATGGTCTAGGCACTGGATGTAATGGAGTCTTTTTGGCAGGGGCAATGGAGGGACTGGAAGGCTGGAATGGGAAAGGACATGGAAGCAAGAAAAGAAAGTGAGGAATGGCTGGGTGGGTGGAATGGACCATCACACAAGAAAGCTGTCCATATGGGTGTCCAACAGTCTTGGAGAGGAGGCTAGCACTCGTAGGGTGGGCAGGAGAGCAGCTGGAGCATCTGCAGAGAATGCCAGGATATGCAGAATGGACTTAGGCCAAAACCTGAGCTGGGCTAGTAAAACTGTGGCTTTGCTGGTCCCACAGCAATGCTGTTTGTGCAGGGCTGCTTGCATGGAAAGCTGGCAAAATGTGACCTCCTGTGGGTAAAACTGGGAATTACCATGGAATAATTAAGCAAATCCTTTTCATATCACGTGCCAGCGTCTTAATGGAAGGTTTGCCCGGTGGTGTGAATCACCTTCTCCTTCACCTGCAGCAGCCAGACCTCGTTCCCCCTCTCTAGATGAGCTGCTGATGTTCTTCCTGGCAATGAGGGTGAGGCTAAAGCCAAAGGTGCCAAAATTGGGAGAGTGCTGGTGGATGTTTTAATGATGCTAAAAGGGACACTGTTGTGAAGGCAGCCATATGTTTCTCTGTGGCCCCAAGGAGTGCTTTGCAGACACCATGTTTTCCATTTGGTTGGGTGGGTTGCAGCCAGCTTTTCCTGTTTCTTAGTCCCTTCCCTCTCCCCAGCTATGGTACCTCCTGCGTTCTAGGGGCAGGTGGTCATCTTGTTGTACCATGAACTCTGTGGGAAGGATTAGCTTTTGGTACTGGGTGATCTTCTTGGCGTGGACAGGAGATTTGTTAGGAGGGAATTAGCAGCCTCCCTTCTGGATGACTTTAATCCCCCTCCTCCATGACAGAACCAGGACATAGCTGTGTGGTAACTTGTAGTATGCTCTCAGCATATTGCTTCAGGTATTCCAATGTGTGACAATTACCTGTTAGTGTCTGGCTTTGGCTGCAGGTACTGCTGTTGCATTAGATACCTGGTAGGGTCAGGTCCACAGAGATCCCTCTGGCTGTTGCTCCTTCGGTGCACTCTTACCAGCTCCTGACTATATGGAGGAAAAGGATTCACTGCAGAGGGATCTTGCATGTGGCAGTTTGCCTCCACCCGTGGAATGCCTGATGACCTGTGGGGTCTTAGGGAATGGCTTATTTCCCAGGGCTTTTCCCGAGAGGGTGATTTTGAAGGAGTTTGGTTTATTCTCAAGTGCAGGTGTATCATGTAAGCTCCAGGGACTGTTGGTGAGTCACATGCTACAGACATGGATAGATAACTAAATGTTGCTTGATTTATGCCCTCTGCTGTCTTTGATATTGTCTTGGTCCCTTCCTTCGCCCTGTACTCCTCTGCACCAGCCCAAATGCAGGACTGCCTTTTCTCAAGGGTCTTACTAGCTTTCATCAGGCAAAGCAGGATCTGTTTTTGTGGGCAGTGACCTCCCTCATAGTGTTGTGCCTCTGGCTGGGCAGCTGGCTCTGAGTCTTGGGTGCATTTACCACATAGTGTGATGAAGCGGGAGCAGCGAGGGGCCTGCAGAGTTCACAGCAGAGGTGGCTGGACAAGCAAGTGCAAAACCAGGTTGCAATCCCATGGCTTTGCTTTCTGGAGACCTGAGAATAGGCTGAACCCACCTGGGTGAAGGATGAGAAGAGGGTGTGGGGCGCAGAGGGCCTCTGTCTGGAGCGGGTTCCTCTCTGTCCCAGCCAAACGGCCAGGGCAGATCCCTAGCTCAGCCTGTCAAGTGGGATTTGCACCAAAATCCATGGCACTGGGTGCTCTCAGACCTGCCTGTGTTCTCCCCTAGGGCAAAGCAGAACCTGCAGTTAGCGTTTCCAAAAGGTGTGAGACGGGGCCAGAGCAAAAGCAGGCTTGGTGGGTGCTCTGCCCCAGGCCTGGTCCTTGCAGCCCTCGCACCTGCGCCAGAGCGTGAATTGCTACTCTGTGCCCATGCCCCTCACCCCCTCTGCACACTCTCTTTTCATTAGTGCATGCTCTTGGGTTAAGGACCGTTCTCACTTCCAGCTGAACAAACACTTTCCATCGTGTGTAAAATCCAGCCTGGTGCTAATAGGCATCTCCCCCTGCCTTCCTCCCTCCCTTCTGCCACCTTTTGTGCAGTTGGCAGGACAAAAAAGTGGCGCTATTACCTGACTTATTATCGGCACGGGACTGTAATTTATGGCGTATGCTTGGTAAAGTGCCATGCTGAAAACATTTATGGTCCACTTAGAGTCCTGTGGGGTGGTGGGGAGGGTGACGGCTGCGGAGGGGAAGCCAGTTGTTCTACCCTTGCAAAATACTGCACAGCCCAAAAGCTGCTTCTGCCTTCTGACAGCAACACTGTGGGTGGGCAGGCTCAGTGCCCCCACCCCATAGATGTCAGACCAGGTTGAGACACCAGTGCCCAGTACAGACGTAATGCCTTGTTGTCCTTAGGAAACACACAGTTTTGTCTCCCTTTGGGCATTTATCAAATTCCCCATCTTTACTGCTTCTGGTCCTGTACAATCTCACCCCTTGGGCCAGGATCTCAGACCCTGCCTTCCTCATGTTCCTCATATATGTGGCACCTCCTTCTTCCTCCCCAGGCTCCAAGGCCCTGTCCTCTTGTGGAAGAACAAATGCCAGCCTGCAGAAGCTGCCCCATGTGCAGCAAATCAAGCACAGGAGCCATGAATAACTCCTCCTAAAGGAAAGCATTACGGCAGTTCAGCTGCTCTCTAGCAACCAGATTCATGCTCTGAAGCAAACAACCTGATCACTTAGTTTGCCACATCTGGATTTGACCTGGAAATGTGTTGTGGTGAGAAGGGGACAAATGAATCGTCATTGCTGTAGGTGGGCTGGATTTGAATAGCAGTCTGGGGGGCAAGGGAAAGTCATTCCTGGCAGCAGTGACTTTTCCAGTGATTGAAGAGAGACTTGTGAGAAATGGGACTTTATACCCCATGTTGCAATGCGTGGTATGGAAATTCGGCATGGAGAAGTGTTTTTGACACTGGGCTATTTGCTGATTACTGAAAAGTTAATGTTCGCTGTTGAGCTTCTCTCAGGAAAACATCATCATTCATTTTTTAAGGGTATTTGGAGCTTGGGTGTCTGCCCTGTCCAGTTGTCCTTATTCAAAGGATGGGGAAGCAGAACATTGTGCAAACCATTTCGCCAGCTTCAGGAGCATGCTTTCCCTGAAGCTGCTTAGTTAGAGAGAGCATTTGCTTGGCCTTCAGTGAGCCAGGCTCTCTGTACACCAAGTGGCAGTTTGTCCTCTTTCTTCGGGTTCAGTCTTTGTCAGCTGCTGGGTGAAAACCGGGTCTTACGAGCCTGCTTCAACAGTTCTGTACATGCATCCGTGTGCTGGTGCTAAAGGAGGTGTTCTGGCTGTGGTTGTGTTTGTGTGTAAGTCCCAGGTGCTCTCTGCTGGTTGCCTTCTGAAGGTTTGCAAGATAAAACCTCAGGAGTCAGATGACACAAGGAGTCGTGTGATGCCCACAATGCCAAGCTGATGCCACTTCCAAACAGAGTCATCACCTCTAGTTGCTGTTATTTCTGGAGATCCTGTCCGAAGGGTCCCAAGGCTGAGGTTTTGGTCTGGGAGAATGCCTTGAGCTGGAGTTGCTACACTCATGCTGTGGTTGGGCAGAGCGTGTGTTTTGGATGGCTTTCATTTTCCCAAACAGTAGCTATATAGAAGTTTGCCATCTGGTGTGATTTTGTCCTTTAAGCTCCATCTGTGCTATGCAGTGGAGAGAGACCGAAGCCTCCCATGAGTGAATCAGCTCATTTGTCTTAAGCGTTATTGGATGGAGCAGGTTGCTCTGGAGCTGCTTCTGTTTCTTCTCACTGGAGTTTAGATATTCAGGTGCTGAACTGGGTGCTAAAAACAGAGGAGGTGACAGCCACTCCTGGAGCGTTTTGTGTGAGCAAGGGATGGTGGGAAGCTCATGTTGTCTGTGGGGTCTGAGCCACCTTTTGGCCTTGTTCTGTTCACTCGGTTCCAGACACCCCATGCCCAGGTCGAAATCTGCACCCAGATCCTAGAGGGAGCCCCCTTTCTCAGACAGTGTGAAGTGGATGGGTGGCATTGCTAGGGCTGGATCCCACTGATAACAGAGGAGAACCACAATCTTGAAATGCTTCAGTGTGTCCTGCAGGGTGAAAGCAGTTTGGCTGATAAGAAAACCTCTGCTGAGTGTGAGATTATTCAATGGGAAAAGGGGGGAAAATGGCAAAAAATACCTGTCTTAAGAGGGTTCACTGTATGTGCACCTGATAAAAATCATAACATGGGATCAGCTTTCTTCTCTGCTTGCTCGGCTTTTGGCATGCATAACCAAGCTCTGGCAGGGAGGGCAAATTTCCTTCTCCCCGGGGTTGTTAAAAAAAGACCATTTCCCCATTTAAAGAGTGGGAGGGAGGTGGGGATGGAAAGGGGAGCTGAGCCAGGCAGCGGGCTAGCCCTGTCCACGCTGCTGGACGAGCTAGCAGAGCCTTGGCTCTCCCACCCCCACCTCTCTCTGTGGCGTTAGGCACGTGGGATTGAGGGGGGCTGGATGGGTATGAAAGCAAATACACATCTGGAAGTTCCTCCAGTTAATTGGGCAATTATTCATACCACTCTTGCTGGAAGCAGCCTGCTACTGCTGAGCCAAAACCAACAACAACAGACGTGGGCGTACTCCGTCCCTGCTCAGAGCGGGGAAGCATGTGTGGTGAGGTGGGGCTGTGGGAGGGCAGGTTAAGCAGTGAGGGCACGGACCTGCTCCTGGGTTGCTCCACTTGACTGTGGAGGTGGGTGGGGAAGCCCTGGAGGCTCTGGATGCGGTGAGATGCTGGGAAGTGCTTGCTTCACAGTGCATGTGGGCCCCAGGTGGGGAGGGGGAAACTGCTGCTCTGGAGCATGATGAGAACCCAAGTCAACCTGTGTTGGGTTTTATTAGGAGCTTGGCAGGCTGTGGTGTCGGTGAAGGTAGTCCAGGCCCAGCTGTGCTCTGTAACACTTTACTCCTCGTAAATAGTGGATTCGCTGCCATTTCTGCCCAGTTCTCACCTGAGCAAGGCTCTGGCAGCCCATGTTCACCTTTTCCATCCCTCCTCCTTCCCCTTCTCACATCCCTGGTTCCTCCTTAGTCCAACAGCAGTGTCACTGTGTGTCCCCATCTCCTGCCTGTCTCTGGTACCAATGCTGTGCAGGTGAAGCACCGAGGGAGTGCAATGCCAGCTGGCCTTGGCTTTGACAGTTCATTCCCCATGATTTGCCTGCAAGATGGGAGCTGGGTGTGAGCGCTTTAGTCATAGCGGCTTTCCCTGGGGCAGAGTTAATGGGCCTCAGCAGATCCTCAGGGAGACGATGTGCAGGGCTACCCTGGACACCATCAGCTTCGAAGCATTGTCTCTCCTCCTTCTCATCTCTAAATCTGGTGGGATATAGGGTTGCTCCTGAGCCTGAATTCTCTGTGATTGCATATCAGTGGGACAGACCACATCTTGAAAGTGTTCCCTTGGAACTGTGGCTGACTGCTGTTTGAGTGCTTTGCCATTCCCTCCTTGCTGTTGAAGCTCACAGGAAGCCTACCCCCTTCCAGTAGAATATCTGTTATTGATAAAAACGATCCCCTTCTCTCAAATTGTGCCTGCCACAAGGAGGTGGGGGTCCCACATTTAGCCCATCTGCTTCCCCATTTGCCTGAGAACGTGTCTCTGGCACTGGGAGATATTGTGGCAGCCTCAGAAGTGCACGCAGTGCTGGGCTCCACCAGCATAATTGGAGCCAGTTCCAGCCAAGCACAGCTGGGATGTGGAAGGAGAAGAGTTCCTGTTGTTCCCTTTTCCCTTGTCTTTTTCCCTCTTCCATGAGATGGGTCTTCTCTGAAGAACTTTAGTGCCGTTAACTCAAGATCTTCCTTATGATAACGTAAATCAGACAGACAGTTTGGCTCCAGGATGAACGTGCAAACGTAAGCAAGGCTGTACTGGGTCACACCATGGAGCTGTCTAGTGCAGGATCCTCTCCCCAGCATCCCTGGAGTGAGTGCTCTGGGAAAGGGCTTGAAACAATGCATGCATGGCGTGTGTTTTCCTGCCTCTTCTCTGGCAGTCCATGGATGTGATGAAAGGTTTATCTAGTGGGTGATCAGCTAATATTTTGCATCTTTGTTTGTCCATTTTTGAAGTGTTTTAGAAGCAGCGATGGTGCTAACTCAGAAAGGCTTGGGGATGTAAAGTTCTCTGTGTGAGATTTAGTAGTGGTCTCAAAAGTACTGTGAGGACATCTCGCCATCAAAAAACACTGGAGAGAGAGGAGCACTATTCCCAGTTTTACAGGAGGGAGCAAAGAATTTAAAAGGCTTATCCGAAATCTCAGTGGGAATCCTTAACAGAGTGTGGTGTTGAAACCAGATTCTCAGACTCCTGTGACTGTCGAGCCTTCTTCCTTGATAATCACTCACATAGAGATCTAAGTTAGGATGGGAACTGATTGTTGAGGAACTAATGCAGAAATAGAACTAACTGAAGTGAAAGCCTTCCTTACTGTCAAGGTGGATGACTGTGCTGTAGAAGGAGGATATCATCCAAGCGGAGGGGCCAACCAACAAAACTTGCTTTGCCTGTGTTTAAGAAATGGAAACATTGCTGAGGGTCCAGCTGAGGAAATAGAATGCTGAAGGTGCTCAGAAAATCAAATTATGTGGTGAACAACAAATGAGAGTGGTACAGTGTCAGGGAACAAGGAGTAAGTTTGGGACAGGATCTGCTAGTCAGCCAGAAGGGACAGGCTAGAGCTTCCAGCCATGTCAAAGGGATGGGAAAGGTAGGAGGGTGTACGGAGCTGGGCATTGAAATGAAACAGCTGAGATACAAGCACCAAGGGACAGCTCTCGCTCTCACTGAAGGGAATGGACCGACTCCCATTGACGTCAATGAGGGCTGAACTGGGACCCTTGCGAGAAATATATTGAACACAGACAAATCCAGCAAAGTCAAAACAGATGATGCAGGCCGCTTAATACAGTCACAGGGAGCTTGTTGCGAAACCTCCTAACGAGGCAGTTCTGTCAAGCAGCCATCTCCAAGCCCAGTAGGCTCCAGCCTAGGAGAGGAACATGGGAGGCTGTGGTCCTGGAAAAGGCATGCCCAAGATGGAAGGCAAAAATGGCATGGAATGGGTCCTCATTGTGCTTGAACATAACCCCACTGGCAACCTGGTTTGTGTGACTTCCTTAGCTACCTTACCATACCACAGGTGCTGTTTCTTGAGGCTTCCCTGTCCCACTGATGAAGCTTCTATGAAGTTGGAGGCGCGGACAGACTAGACAAGTTGTCACAGAGGAACATGCTGCTGTACATCAGCTGACGGTGGGGGGCATCTGTGTGCACACCCTTAATCCATGGCACATGCAAGTCAATTTGAGTTAGCCAATGTGACAGAACCGCACTAAGCTGGCTGAAATGACCTTATTTGCACGGACTAAGCAAATGCACATGGACTGTAATGCTGACACACAGTAACTGGTTACCGCGTGATAGCCTGTTCCTGTGTTTGCGTTCAGTCTGTGACTCATGACCCCAAACTCTTCCCTTGCTGTGCTTCTCAGTCCCTTGTTCCAGGTTCCCAGTACCCGGTTTCCTCTGCACCAGGGATGTCTGTGATCCTACCCCAGCGCCTTGTCTCACCAGAGAGTAGTTTTGGCAGCTCTCCTGCCCTGCTCCATGGAGTTACAAGGATCTTCTCTGCGGACAGGCTCTCCTAGTCCTCTTCACAGCCAAGGTTACTTGGGCAACCAGCTCCCTGTGGGGATCCACGTTATGGTTGAGAGCATATCACCTCACTCCACAAATGCCTGTCTCTTTCCAGCCTAGCAGGCCTCCTTTGGCACCATGACCTGCCTCTCCTCCATCTTTGCTTGTTCTATGCACTTGGCGAAAGCAGTGAGTCAAGAAAAGCTGCTACCCTTAGAAAGCAAGAAGATGCGGAGCACCTTAGTGAGGTCAGTGGGAAGATCTGGGCAATATCCTCTGTCTGGCACAGTGGGAGTTTGGAACAGGTGAAGGAGTTGAAGGGAGAGGCAAGATGAAGTTACCAGTATGGATTATGAGACTGAAAACAGAAGGAGCTGAGTTTCTGGATGCTCCTGAGGATGCGGGCCTCTGAAAGTGACCTGACTTGGCCATGACCAAGCCCTGGTTCAGGCTGAACAGCAGAGACTTCAGTGAAGCCACCCTTACTCTACACCGTGTTGAAGCTGAAACCAGTCCTGAAAGTCCCATCTCCCCTAAATCTGGAGTTGCATGTCCTAGCTGTGGTATGAGAGACAAGACAGATCTAAATCAACTGATTTGCAGCCAGAAAATTCAAAGGAATGGGCAGAGAGCGCTAGGATGGAGACAGGCAGGGGGCATTGTTGCTCTTAAAATGGTTCTGTACTGTACGTGCAGCTTAGATGTTTTGGGAAGGGTGAAATTTCACCCTTGATTCCCCCTTGATAGACTGGGCTGCAACTTTGCCTTCTTTTTTGTTCTGGATCCACTGAAAAAGCAGCATCTTGGTCAGGGACCAGCTTCCTTGATGTAATAGTGGTGCTTCGTGGAGAAGCCCAAGAGGGGACTCCTGAACAGGTGGCAGCAGCAGGGACAGGCTACCTGCAGTGGACATCGAGGCATTGCCTGAGCTTTCATGAATGCAGTGAGGAGAGCCAAAGCTCAGCAGTGCTGAGCCAGCGGATGTGAAAGACATCAAGAAGGGCCTCTCTCAAGTATGCCAGCAGCAAAATGAAGGCTAAGGAAGGTGTGGGCTCTCTGTTTGCTGTGGCAGAGGACCTGGAAACAAAGGACATGGAAAAGGCAGAGATAATCAATGCTTTTTTGACACTGGGACCAATAATGTTTAGTGTCTTTATTAATGGCTTACAGTGCACTCTCAGTGAGCTTGTGGAGGATACCAGATTGGGGGCAAACACTTGATAACGCTGGAGGGCATAGCTGCTATTCAGAGGGACCTTCACCAGCTGTCATCTGTTTTATGCTGTGATGTGCATTTCAGGGCTGATGGCCTGGCTTTTGCCTGCTGCCTGGGCTGCTCTTTTGCTTCTTGGTTCCATTTCAGGCAGCCCTCTTTCTCTGAAGATGTTGGAAACAAGCTTCCTTTCTCAAAGTAAGCAGCTGAAGGGATTGTGTTAGATTAGGCACATCTCAGTGAGTGAAATTTGCACTGTGAGCCACAGTTTTGTGCTTGTGGATTTCCCAAAGTAACAGCATAGTCAGGAGCCACATGTAAGCTGCCGTTTCAGCCTGATGTAGTTTTGCTGATGACTTGCCTATGGGCTGTGAGATGGGAAGGGGGCTGGATCTGGGAGGAGGTGTGGGCTTGGAGGAACCCCGCCCCAGGTTAGCTCTCCAGCCACGGCCTGGCACAGAACTGCATCCCTCTTCATGCAAACTGGCACATGGGGACCGTGTTCTGGGGAAGGAGTAACGAGAGGTCCATACTGTGTGGCAAGGTAAAGTTGTTTCTGGAAGCACACAGAAAAGCAGCAGCAAGGAAGGTGGGAGCACATAATCAGCACCACCACCTCCTTAGCTGTACACAGCTGCACAGCAATGTAAGCAGTACCATGTCTTCCAGGCAGTATCTGGGACAGCCTCCCCCATCTGCGCTCCTGCTTTTCCTTATTCATGGGCATATCATAGAGTGAAGCGTTATTATTTGTAAGACTGATTTTTCTCTCTCCCTTGTCTCTTTATAGCAAACACTGTTCCTCTCCATGTCCCACAACCATTCACCTCCTTCAGATATCTGTATGGGGATGTTTATTAATGTTACAGCATGCAGCAGTCAGCGCTGCCAAAGTCAATACATCCTGTGTCCATTTAGGGCAGGCTGGGGCTGTCAGCTTTGTGTCTCCTGAGAGATACCAAGGCTGTTTGTTGACTTTGCCCTTGGCCAGCGTTAGATAAACAGTGAACTTGTATTATTTTTGTGCTTCTTCCTATGAACAGCTCAAGTGCTCTAGCGGGCACATCAGTCACTGACATCAATTGTTGCCCCTGGATTTTGTCCTGAGTGTTTGGTGAAGTCTAGAGAAAAGACATCATTATCTTTAAAACCTGCCTGGAAGGGTGAGAAAATCATGGCTCTTCCTGCTGTTCTGGGGTCTGGACATGGTTGATGCCTCTGGCATTTTTGGGTGCTGGTCTCCCAAGGTGGGGGGCTGCTTCTTTCCATCAGGTACTGGCATTCTTGGTCATTCTGTTTCTCAGCGTTAACCTCTCTGTTTTATGGTGGTGGCAGCCTCAGTACAAAACCAGAGGCAGCAAGTCTGAGCAGCCAGCTTGAGGAAACCTCCTCTCCCAGGGCTCTGTCTTCTCTGGTGGATCCTCTGGTGCCCTGGAAAGTGTGAGTTCCACCTAAAGCTTCTGTGTGAGGAGGGCATTTGGGGAAGCTCTGTGTTCTGTTTTCTGGTGTCTGATAGAAGTTGAGCTCTCACAGCAGCTTTCTGTGTGGGTTCCTCCCATACAACTGGTAGAAGAGAGGGACCTCATGTCACAAATCAAGTCAGACCATTAGCTTCTTGACCCCTCTGTCAGATTTGGGTGAAACTTGCTGATGGGTTCCCAAGCTGTTGGGGATGGATGAACAAACACAAATGGCGTGATTGCTTAAGTTTTGTTTCTATTGGAAACCAGGCTGAAACAGCCAGCCCCACCATTCCCTATGGGATAGCTTGTGACCAAAAGCATTGCAGAGGTAATGAGAACAATGCTTCCTGGTTTCTGGACAGGATCTTTTGTTGGTGTAAACTAGTTCTGTGCCATTGGAACCAACTGACAGATGCTGATCTGCAGCAGCTGGCCTGAAACTTAAGATCCTGCTGCGCCAGGGTTTCAAAGAACTTTGCTAAGGCATGCACAGGTAGCCAGAGGAGGAAACTGGGTTAAGAAATGCTTGATTTTGATCTTGGGCTTCTGCCAACAGAGAGCAAGCCCCACTGAACACAGTGGGGACACAGAAGTGAGACCAGTCATTTTCCCTGGTGCCGGAGTCTTTCAAAGTGAGTCACAGCAGAGCAGGGCGGCCTGAGGTATGCTGGCCCCTGGTGGGGTGGGCTTGCTTGAGACAGGTCCTTCCCGCTGGACTCCAGCCAGCATGAGAATGAAGATGCTGGGAGAGGTGACCCAAGTAGTTTTTGGTCTGCTTGGCTTTCCTGGCTACCTGGGATTTTTGTTTGTGGCAGTAAAGTAGAAGCTGGAGGCCAGCCTACCCCTGGAGCACAGTGCTATGCTTTGGTTCTTCACCCTGTGTCAATAAATTATGCCTAATCTGCAGGATTAGAGCATGTCACAGTTCCCTTCCAGGTTGTGTGTCCAGCTTTCCTTCCCACAAAACTCAGTGAGGGAGAGGGCAGGTCAAACAGTCTGTAGCTGGTGTGAGTGATGGTTAGCACAAGCAACATATTATGCACCACAAAAATGGTGAGCAGAGTAGCTGCTCTGGTGTGATTCAAGGCTCTTTAAGAAGAACAGAGAAGATAAGGAGAACCAGGCAAAGTGTCCTTGGGAAGATAAACAGAACAAAACAAAGCAAGTTACAGTTGAGTTAGGAAGAACTACAACTGCTAAGAGCAGCAAAGGTGTTTCTAGACAAAGAACTGCTAAAATTTTAAGAGAGCCAGAATAAAGAAACCATAAGCAACTGGGCAGGCTGTGACCTCCACTGAGCCTCGAGGAGAGAGCTGGCAGAGTTCCCCAGCACATTGTCTCCACGTTCCTGATGCTCTGCAAATGTCTGCCCAGCACCTTGAGGTCTTGCTAAAGGCAGCGTGTGTTGCTGCTTAGGGCTGTCTGTGAGTCCAGGACAGCATGCTGACTGCTCAGCTCCTGCTGCCTTGACTTACTTTGGCATCAAGAGTGGGAGGAATGACTGTGTTACCCTGCTGCTGTGGAGCTGTGATGTCACTTGATTCCCACCAGATACTGGTGCTGAAAGGTGTTCCTGGGTCCTGCAGTTTAGGCACAGTTACTGTCTCTCTGGCCTATCTCATACTTCTTAGTCCTCAGCACTGAAACCCTTGGAGGTAGCAAAGATGAAGAACTGAAAGACCTTATTTAAAAATTAAAAAAATCTAAAAAAATATATAAAAAAAAATTCTAAAGAATACTCTTTCTGGCTCCCTGTTTTCTGTCATGGCCGGTCACACTGCCTGTCTCCCTTTCGCAGTTCCTCTCCCACCCTCTGTACCCATCCATTGCCCTTCTGCCCCATCCTTCACATCCCTCCTGTAGCCTCCCTAGTGCTGTGATGCTAAGAGAGCAGATGTGCTGCCAGGGATGGAGGTGGTTCCTGCTATGCCAACGCTGTCTGTGAGCTGTCTGGTTCCTTGTGCAGTTCCTGGCACAAGTCCCTGCATGGTGGCTCTATGTGCTGTGGTCACGCAGCTGTTTCTGGAGCCAACTCATGGCCGCAGCTCTCCATGCATTTGCTGCTGCTTGCAGCACCCACACAGTCATGGATGGCAGCTGGCAGTAACATGCTAAGCAGCAGTAATGCGGTTGCTTGTGAGCATGTCAGCGTAGTGTAGTGTTGGTTGCCTGCGGACAAGTCAGAATAGCCTTGCCCTAGAGCCATGTGCTTTTCCATGTGGATCTCCCTCCTCCCAAGTGCCCACCCCAAGGGGGTTGGACAAGGTGACCTCCAGAGCTCCCTTCCAGCCTCAACTGTCCTGTGATTCTATGAAGTAGGAATCACCCCTCTGCAGAGGAGGATGTGCCTGTACAGAGGTGGGATGGCATGTGGGATCTGTATCTGTGAGGTGATGCTCCTCTGGTGTGGCTGGCAGTCTTGAGAGTCAAAGAGGAGAAGTGAAGCAAGTCTTTTACCAGGAAACGAGCTCAGGGAACTGGGTACTCGAGTGATAAATTGTTCGAGTGTGTAGTGGTGTATCTTGTGCCCCTGTGCAGGAGCTGGCCTGGAGACAAGGAGTGGTCTGGAAACAAGACAGTGAAGATGTGCCATGGGGCCATGGAGCACAATCTTGAGCATCCAAACGTTTGCCTTCATAATGCTGCTCCTTGGAGCCTTGGCTGCTTGAGATGATAGTATGTGCTGTTATCTCAGCCGGGCAGGCCGAAACACCCAGATGCTGTAAGATTTTTCTGCAGATCCAACCTGAAAATCTTTCTTGGAGGCCATGGGTACACCAGCCTCCCATGGCTGAGAACTATCCATTTATAGAACCATTTTGCAGGACAGTGTGAAACAGAGATTATGAGGTAACTCACAGGTATTGCAGGAGGAAGCATATTCCCCCTCTGAAAGCACTGCTCAGCTGTGGGCTCCAGGCCATGCTGGACCACAGAGGTTCACGGTGCTCTTCAGGATCCTTGCTTTTCAGTGGCTCCACCCAAGGCCACTGTCTTGACTTGTCCTCAGCTTCAGCATGCCTTTTTTTCCCTCCCATCTGAGGACATGCACTAGCTGGCTCCCACATCAGCTGCAGTTGCTCTGTAAGAGGAAGGAGACTGTAACTAATGGGACAGAGGTTCACTGAGATGCTGCTTTCCACCCTCCAGATAAAGCCACTGAGGCTGGCTGGGATGTTTTGGTGTCTGGACAAACTTCTGTAGTGAGTGGCAAGGTGAGGTGAGCGATGCTTGAGTCCTCCCTTGCGATTTCAGGGCAGAGCACAGTGAGCTGTGTGCATGTCCAACAGAGACACCCTTGGAGCTGACCCTGCTGCAGACCAGCTCTCTGCATATGCACA
Organism: Leptodon cayanensis; assembly: GCA_027564655.1. NCBI lineage: Eukaryota > Metazoa > Chordata > Aves > Accipitriformes > Accipitridae > Leptodon > Leptodon cayanensis. Next base: position 1,189,858 of record JANXJC010000063.1, read on the forward strand.
CCTGCAGATGCATCCTACCAGAAGGAAGGATGGTATCCTTACACTCTTCAAACCCTTTCTGCTTGGGGCTGAGGTCAGGTAGGGCTGAAAGAGAGGGACAGCACAGTTGTGCCATGTGGCACCCCGAGTTCATGCTGTGTCACAACCTGACCCTGCCTTCCTGGCTGAGCTCTCTGCCTGCATGTTGCCGCTTCCCTGATTGTAGCAACACTGCTCTGTCTCAGACACAACCGCCTGTGAGCAGGCCCCCACGCAGGCCTGCAGCTCTATCAACACCTCCTGCGCTGGGAGTGCGTCTGCCTGGAGCCAGTCTTGCCTGTGGGAGCTGGCGTGGGACAAGCACACACAGCCACTGGTTGTCTGCAGCCCCTGTTCGCCGCCATCCCTGACACGATGCCCTCGCTTTGCTACCAGCAGTGCTGGCCTCCGCCCCCACATCTCCGTGTCTTGAAACATTAACTGACTTACACCAATGAGACCAGCTCAGCAGCAAGAGTCAGCAAAGGTTTTTTTGTCTGTTCATGCAGGGCTAGGGTTCCCACCATGCTCACACACGGCATTGTGAGCAGGGCAGGGGTACAATGTCAAGAAGACAAGGATCACTGGTGATGGGGAAAATGCTGGAAAGAAATGGGATGGTCCCAGAGCAGAGGGAAGCAACTAAAAGCTGCAGAGACGACAGTGAGGAGCTGCTTCAGAGGACCCCCCTGCTGAGCCATGAAGGCCTGTCTGATGCTTTATAGGCCAAGTTCTCAGCCAGCGCACAGATGCGGGCACTAAACTGCTTGGGGACAGCGGTGAGGGAGGCTGTCACAAACCTGCACTTACAGTTGGGAGCCCGCAACTTCTGAAAAATGCTCCTGCCGAGCTGCGTGCAACCCTCACGGCACACCTGGCCAGGGCTGGTCAGAGCAGTCACAGAGATCCACTCTGGCGTAGGAGCGGGGCCCCAGGAGGGAGCAGCATCCCAGCTACAGTGCTGCTGGCAGTTCAGCCTGCCAGGGAATTATGGATTAATGTGGAACTGATCTGAGATGAAACACTTTGGATCAGGACCACAACCAAAAATATTTTGAGTCGGATCAAACTGAACCAAACAAATCTGTTTGTTTCCTGCTTTCCCAGCAGACAGTCAGTCTTAAAGGTCACAGAGCTGAGAAGTGTGGCTGGGCACAAGTGGATTTTCCTTTAGGAAAATTACAATGACAGAAAATTCCTGACCAGCTTTGCCCTAGGGGCGAGGAAGGGGGTGATTCACCTCTCCCAGTTTTAGGCCCCTTCGTGAGGAGCTGAGATTGGGAGCCCTAGGATGGAGACAGTTTGGTATCTCCAGAGGGGAGCCAGTACAGAGGTCACATCTCCCCAAGGGATGTGGCCAGGAGGAGTGATGGCTGGTCCCCCTGCATCCTCCGGCGTACTGAGTAGAGGCTGAGACTCCTCAAAGCGGCTCTCTGAACTGCTGACTTTTGGGAAGTGGGAGCCTTTCCAAGCCTTGGGGACTGTGTCAACATGGCGTGAAGGTATGCAGACAGGTTTAGGCAGACAGGGACAAGAACAATCAGACTTATCCCTTTCGACAACTGCTTTTTTGATAACTCCCTGTATTGTTAGCGAGCATCAGCCAGTGACTCAGAGACAGAAATCTGCAGGGACAGCCTTTGTAACCATCTCAGCTGCTGGTTCCCCATTCTCCCCCAAAACCAGGGCCCCCACACTCTGATCAAAAACCCCGTGGGCATGCTGAACCCTGGACTAGGCAGCTGGTGAAGGCTAGAGCAGCCTGAGGGCTGCTCTCATGCACTTGTGTCTTGCTGTAGGCAGCCACGCTAGAGGAGATGCTACAGGGCTGGAAAGCTGCTGGCTCCCACTTGAGTGCAGGTCCCCTCTGATTCAAACCCAAGGGCTCTCAGCTCTGTGCTGTGAACTCACCTCAGCGGCTGGCGGATCCCCGAGATGATCTCACCCACCAGGTTTTTCTGCAGGTGGGAGCAGCCTGGAAGGCCGCACAGCCATGGGAGAGAGCAGCAGCAAGGCGCTGGCTCCCGGCGAGGTGTGCTGCTCCGTGCACGGCCAGCTGCAGCCTGCGCTGGCAGCCGGGAGCCTGCTGCGCTGCTGTGGCTTCCTGCAGCGCTGCTTTCCTGGTTCCTGTGGGAGCCTGATTCTCCCAGACAGGTGTGCGTGAGGGAGCAGGCCCAGGACGTCCGCTCCGCGCCCAGGGATGCTACTGCTGAAGAAGCACAGCAGAGGCCAGACACGTATACATGCAAGCAGCTGTGTGCACGTATAGATAGATGTGTGTAGGAACATGGCGGGTGTACTCAGTCTGCATCCCTCATCTCTGCTGGTATACTCGTGTCTAATTGATGCAGTCTAGTTTCTAAACTAAGAACATGCACTTTAAATTTGGCAATGTCTCATTAGTTCAAAGAGCACTTTTAAGATGCTCAGATGTATTTGGCAACTGTGGTCTGTTTCTATTAGTAAAATGATAGCATATGATATCAAAGTCTGTTTTCATTGCCCATGCTGAAAGAGATGCCAAATGCAAATAATTTAGAGAAGCGAACCGGATTTATAAACTTCCTTTTGCTGTGTCTATTAAAGTGGTGACAAGCCGGGGCCTTGGAGTTTCTCTCATTTTCCAGGCTGGCTGCTGGATTTGCAGCAGCGCTGGCCAGAGCAGCGGCAGAGGGTGCTCTTCCCCTGCCCGGAGCCGGCTGCAGGCAGGTGGGCAGAGCTGCCTGCCCAAAACACATGCAGCCCTGCCTTGCCTGGAGCCAGCTGGGAAGTGGAGGGGAACAAACTGTTCGGGCTTCAGGAGTGGATCTTCTGGAAGTGGCAGGGGAGGCCCGTGGAGCCCTGGGAGGAGCCCCTTTGCCTTCACTTGGCTCTGCTGTGACCCAGCTGTGCCAGGAGCTGCCCGCAGACTCGCTGGCAGAGAGCTGGGTTGCCAAGGGTCTGCAGGAGCATCCCTGCGGGCTCCCTGGGGAGCGCCCTCATGGGGACAGGGACAGATGTGCCCAGGGCCAGACCACAGTCTATGGCAGAGGAGAGCTGATCTCAAACCTCCGCAGCCCTGGGGACAAAGCTGGCCACTGGGGACCGCTCTGTGTTCCCTTTGGCAGGTCCTTCTCCATCCTCTTGGTTTCTCCCCTGGACTCCAGTAGCCACGTTATCTGTGGAAGATACCTGTGTTCTGATGCATGTATTTTTCCTCTCTCTGTGGCTGTTTGTCCTGCACCATGGAGGGGCTGGCACCTGGCTGCATGCCCCGGGGCACCCATGTGTCCTGCAGAGGGGAACAGTGCCCTCATGGGAAGGCTGTGCATGGTGAAGGTGCTGGGCAGGGTGCTCCAAGCTTGCTCTGAGTTCACACTGTTGCTGACCTCCGTAGTTGACTTGCCTCTTGCTGCTGCAATTTCCTCTTCGGTAAAATTCAGAAAACATCATGTCCCTCAGTAATGCCGTGTGGAAGGAAACTGAGCCAATATCATCAGGGGGATTCATGTTCATGGACTGACCCTTGTTCTCTTCCAAACAACCGCAATGCTGCCTACTGCACCTCTCGACCTCCCCCGGACATCTGGACTCGGACACCCATCCACATTCCCCACCAGTTTCTGCATTTCTTACCTTCACTTCATCCCCTCATAACACCCCAGGGGCCACTCTTCTGGAAGTTCTTCCAGGAACCTGGTGATACCTACCTCAGATGCCTGATGGCTGTAATTACCCGGCCCAGTGCCACGATGGGCACAGGAGCAACACCCCACAGCCCCCAACTGGTGTGCATCTGTACTAGTGCAAGCCCAGAAGATGCGGAGCTTGCACAACATTAACAGCACTGAGTCATCATGATGGTCCAGAACATTTAAAGTTTTATTTCTAGCAACAAGCCTCTTTTTCCCAAAGCATCTGAAATGCTGGGGGCACCGCTGCTGGGGCTGACCTGGATCCTGCCAACCAGGCACAGGGCACCCCTGTGGGTATGGGAGCCCCATCTGCCCTGAACTGATGGAGCATGTGAGGCTATTTGAGGCAAAGATGGGCTCCAAGGATGTGGGGATGGTGGAGAGGGCACAGGGGAGGGAGGAATTAAACCACTTCGGTGGCACAGGCAGAGTTGTCGCCACTCTGCCTGCAGTGGGCTGTGCATCAGGCAGGCTGAATACAGCTTGGGGTGTCAGCCTGCTTTACCTTGTGCCTCTTAAGGGGGATGACCTGGTCCTTAGGGCAGAGGCTGGTCCTGATGGAGCCAAGAGCTGTCCTTCTCCATCACGGTGTGCCCTTGTTGCCCGTTCTGCAGACAGCTAGGTACATCTGCCTGGTGCCTTGGGAGCAGCAGCTGCCCCAGCCGGCACTTCCCAGCTGAAAACACATACGGAGGGAAGTGATTCACTCAAAGCCACCCAGTGAGTCAGTGGCAGAGCTGGGAATAAAGCACAAGTCTTCTGCTCAAACCACTAACTCAGCCAGCTCCTCCAGGGAGGTCGGGTGCGTTCGAGGGGACCGTGAACTATTCTCTCGCCTGCTTCAGCAGTTACCAAAGAATCAGGGCTGTGGAAATAACCCAGTCCCAGTTTCACAGCAGATGCTCTGCTCTAAACTGCACTTGCAAGATTGGTTGTTTAGATAAATACGGTGAGCCCAAGGAGCGAGGCAGCTGCTCCTGCCAGGGCAACACACAAGGGTCTTTGCATTGTGGAGAGGGTGGTGAGCCAGGTGCGGAGACTGTGACTCCAGCCCTCGTGCAGTTGCAGACAAGTCGAGGTGCCCGGGGGCTTCCAGCATGGGGTCTAACAGCACAGCCACAGCAACTTAACGATTTACTGCCCTTAGTTTCGCCACCATCTCCACGTGTGCTCAGCCACATGGCCTCTGGCAGGGCTGGCTGCAGTGCAAGGGGATGGGACTGCGCCCTCCAGCCCAGCCTGACCTCCATCCATCCCACAGCTGGAGCTGGGCGCTGTATGGCAAAGCCAGTAGCTGCACCGTAGTTCGGCGCTCCTGCTCGCAACTCGGGGTGCTTTGCCTCCCCAGCACCCAGAGGTGGGAGCTGGCATCTGCCGGGGATTTCTGCACTCTGGCCAGTACGTGGCAGTTCTGCTGCCCTCTCCTCCCCGTTCCAACTGCTTTGCTGGGATTCGACTTTCAGAGCAGCTTATCTCTGTTTCCAATATGCAGGCCTAGCCAAGCCGTGCATGTTTCTTGTTTGTTTGTTGTTTCAGTCCTGCTCTCCGCCAGCCGTGGTGGCAGGCAGCGCCGGCAGCTGAGCCCACAGCGACCACAGGGGTGGACCTTGCTAAGCCTCTCAGCCGTGTTGCCGGCACAGCCAGGCCAGCCGAAGGTGGCTGCGGTGGCAAGAGGCAACAGCCCTGGAGGAAAGGCCGTTTGTTTACCCTGGGCCACAGGCACGCTTGCACCGAGTCCACGGGGCACGGGCCAAGCCGCAGTGTCTGGCGAGCGACCACAAAAGGATGGAGCGTGCAAGGCGTGGGAGCTGTGGTTTCTGCAGGCAGAGGAGCTGGTGGATGGCTTTGGCAGTGGCTTGCAGGAGAGGTGGCTCCTGGGTTTGGAAAGGAGGGATGGGGAGAGCCCCAGCTCTTTGTGGCACAGCTGGATTGCTCTGTTTGGGTTTCCAGTGGCTGCTCCGGAGGCTGATCTCATGTCTGCTCTCCCTCCTGCTCCACACTGGTGGAATGGTGGTGGGAACCCAGTGGCTCCTGCTGCTCTGAATGAGGGGCTGGGAGGGTCCCCGGAGGTGTGGCTCTCCCAGCTCTTCCCCAACCCAGTGACCCCAGCAGCTGCAGCCGTGTGGATGCCCTGCCTGCTCCATGATCCTGCTCTGCCATCCCAGGGCCCACGTGGGATGGAGTGGCTCTCTGGAAATGCCACTCTGGCACAGGGACAACTATCAGCCCTCTATGGCCATCTGAAATAAGCCAGCACATGGCTTGTTTTTCCCTTTCCCAGGGGAAACCAAAGCACAGCCCATTGCCTGAGGCTGCAGGGGGTGCAGCAGTACTGAGATGGAGACCCTGGGGAGATGCTTACACCAGAGCCGTTCTTCTCCTAGCTTCCTGATTTGTCCTTCCTCCTGGCCAGGAAGTTGGGCTGTTGCCTGGATCATGCTGAGGAGGGTGGATGGAGGAGACACCGGAGTGCAAGGAGCCGTGGAGGTCTCAGGAGGAGACAGAGGTCAGTCCTGATGCTGTCACTGTGCTGTAGGGACAGGGATGGACTCCTCCATCCTACAGTAACCAGACCCCAGTACTAGCAGGGTCAGACTGGTAGCCTGTGGCCCAGCACCCCAACCTGCACCCCACATTCCCTCCAGCAGGCACAGACATGCTTGGTGCTTGGATGGGGAGATGCAGAGGAGTGCTGGGGTTGGCCTGCCACTGCTCCAATACCCACAGAAAGCTGCTGGGGCGGCTGCAGAGCCAGTGCCCTTGGGGAGGTGAGGGAGTGGATGTCTGCGTCCTCTTCTGCACCTCATTAACAAGAAGGCGTCCCCTGTCACCAGCTTGCTGCAGAGCCCCATGTGGGATCCCGCTCCCCCTGGGCTGCACCGCTACATTCTCCCCTGGCTGCTGAAAGCACCAGGGGGTTTGCTTACAACTTTGCCAGGCCAGCAGTGAGCTGGGAGGGCTCCAGCTGGCGTGCTGTGGTTAGCCCTAGGCTTGGCAGCCCTCTGACACAGGAACCCCAGCGGGAAAATTATTCCCACACAGGCAAGTGGTCAGAAATCAGGGCCAGGCTCTGTTCGCTCACGCTGTGTACTCTCAGTGTCAGGATACTGTTACTGTCACTGCTTGAATTGTGCCACCTTTGAGAGCTGGGGCAGGGGAAGGGGGAAGGCAGAAGGCTGGAGATATCCCTGTCCTGTAGCGCACACTCCAGGGTGAGGCAAGGGGACGCCAACCTGCCAGCACAGCCCCCAGCCCCATGTCCAAGCCCTGTCCGCGCTCAGGAGCTGTGATGCAGAACTGGAGCGGAGCAACCACAGAGCCCAGCTGGGTTGGCACATCCCCGGACATTGCTCCGTGTCAGGTCTGGCACTTCCTGCCAGAGGTGCTGCTGTGGTGGGATGGGATGCAGCAGCTTGCCGGGATGAATTATCACCCTACAGCTGCTGATGGAGGCAAGACCGGCACCGTTACGCTTCCCTGACAATCTCTTTATACCAATTTCATGCCTTGGATCTGCCCAAGATCTGCCCTTTTTCTATAGGGAGAATAGCACGCGAGGGGCTCCTCCTCCACCCGCAGACCCTGGCCTGCCGCCACTGCCTTCAGAGGCCATGGCAAAGTCATGCCACACTTTAATTACATCAATTAATTCATGAATACCAGCCTTACTATGGCATGGGGCACGGCTGGGGGGGCCGGGAGCTGGAAGCACAAATGGGCCGTTGTATTGTCCTCCTGTCTCATCGCCTGCCAGGTCCCGCTGGCCTGCCCCTGTGCTCCAAAATGCTTCAGCATCTTCGTGGCCTGCCCGAGGCGCTTGGCTGTAGCTCCCCTCCAAACTGGATGCCCTGGACCCCTTCTGAGGACTCCTTGTGCTGGGAGACAAAGAGCTGGGAGCTGTCAAAGCTGGGGAGCGTCAGGGTCCCAGGGGAGCGGGCAGTGTTGTACCCATCCCTGGGGCTGCACTGGGGGTGCCATGGTCCACGGGTGGGGGACGCTTCCCAGGGTGTGAGGGTGACTGTGACCACTCTTGGTGGTGTCTCCATGAGGCTGCCCAGGACAGCCAGTGGTTACATTGACCTCGCAGGTTCATGGGATATTGCTTTGCTCAAGTTGACGTCAGCTGCTCTCCCAGCGGCTGGAGAGTTGTCAATGTGCTGCAGGAGAGCCTGGCCAGTTCTGGAGCTCCCACGGGGTCCTCTCACTGCACGGTGGCTCAGGGGTCCGGGGAGTTCATTTGACAGCTGGCTCCCACGGGCCCACTCTCCACTCCTGTGGAACTCCCAGATCCTGTCCTGTGCTGAGTCTTGGTTTTCCTGGGGGAGCAAAGCCCCTCAGTGCCTCCAGGCTGTGTGAGGCCTCCAGGGGCATGGGGGATGGCCGAGGAGTTCGTGCTCATGCTCGAGAGATGTGGTCTTCAGCCTGCTGCGAGCACCCTGGGGGGCTCAGGGCTTTTTGGCTCTCTGGGTCCTGTTTCTTGCTATGGGATGGTGGCATTGTCCCACACCAGAGCCCCCTGCTGAGGAGGGGGTGTGCTAATGGGAGCAGGATTGCGGCTGGGCAAAGACCAGGGGCTCAATGAAGACCAGAAGAAAGGCACCTGAATGCTTGTTTGAGCTCCTGGGTGTAAACCCTGCAGCCACTGGAGCCAATGTGCTGTGGGGCTTGGGATTTGCCGCACTGCCCTCCTCTGTTGTGAACCCAAGGACCTCTGCCCAGAAACACTCTAGAAAATATTGCTTGGTCCTTGCTGTGCTCCTCTCTTGCTCAGGGTTTGCTGTCAGAAGTTGCTCCTCTTGCATGCTCTGATGGCTGTCCATCCCTGGGGCCTCCCGCCTGCTCTAGGATAAGCTGGGCAGGGAGGACCCGCAGCCTTGTGTCACTGTGCGCCCAGGAGCCCCATTTATCTTCTAGCCCCAGAGCAGAGGCCACCCCTTGCCCAGGTTAATCCCCTTTTCTCTGAGGACATTTTATCCACAGAGATTTGAAGATGTTCAGCAGTGAGCCAGGGCCGTGCCTGGGTGGGAAGCCGGCCCCGAGCAGAGACAGGGTGGGCAGAGCTGCCTGCTGGGTGCTGGTTAGGCAGCACTGCCAAGGCAGCGGCTGCTGGTGGCCCCGCTCCCAGCGGAGAGCATTCTGTGGAGGCAGTTTAATTCAGCCCATTGTAATGCTATCTGCAGGAGCATTTTTGCGGAGAGTTTTTGCGGAGAGTTTTTTCATTAAAGTGGGGGCATCCGCTGGCGTTTCCCAGCCACGAATCCCCCCACCCCACCACCTCCAGTGCTGTGAGGCACCAGGAGCTCAGGCTTGTGCTGCCTTCCCCCCCAGTGCTAACCTCTCACCCCAGCCCTATGGTGCTGCTGCGCTTCTGTGCCACGGCCCCGCTCACGAGTCGAGCTGGCAAATGATTAACGGGTATGTGAAAGTCAAATGCTCTCTGCGTGGATTGCATGCAGCTGGAGCAGAGAGGAGGGAGAGAAAGGAAAGAAAAAGGAGAGGAAAAAGAAAAGGGAAAGGAAAAGGTAAAGGAAAAGGGAAAGGAAGAGGAAAAGAAAAAAGAAAAGTAAAAGGAAGAGGAAAAGGAAAAAGGAAAAGGAAAAATAAAAATTAAAAAAAAGAAAGAAAAAGGAAAAAAGCAAGAAAAAGAAAATGAAAAGTAAAAATAATAATAAAAAAAAGAAAAGAAAAAAAGAAAAAGATAAAGAAAGGAAGAAAAGGAGAGAAAAGAAAGACAAAAGAAAAGGAAAAAAGCAACTGAGGTCAAAGTACCGTATGGAAACAGCCCAGGCCTGTGTGGTGCTGTCAGCTGGGAGCACTTCCCAACGGGACAGCGTGCCTGCAGGGCTGTCTAGAGGAGAAAGACAGGCTTTACTCTTGCCTTTACATCCAGGCTTCCTCCTGGATGAAGCCTTTGGGATCAAAAATGATCAGAGAGTGGAACACATTTCCTATGGGGAAAGGCTGAGAGACTTGGGGTTGTTCAGCCTGGAGAAGAGAAGGCTCCAGGGAGACCTTATAGCAGCATTCCAGTACTTAAAGGGGGCTTGTAAGAAAGATGGGGACAAACTTTTTAGCATGGCTTGTAGAGATAGGACAGGGGGTAATGGTTTTAAACTAAAAGAGGGTAGATTCAGGCTAGATATAAGGAAGAAATTTTTTATGCTGAGGGCAGTGAAACACTGGCACAGGTTGCCCAGAGAGGTGGTCGATGTCCCATCCCTGGGAACATTCCAGGTCAGGTTGGATGGGGCTCTGAGCCACCTGATCTAGTTGAAGATGTCCCTGCTCATTGCAGGGTGCTTGGACTAGATGGCTTTTAAAGGTCCCTTCCAACCCAAACCATTCTATTGTTCTATGATTCTATGATTCTACGATTCTGTTTTTCCTGCAGGATGTTTCCTGGGAGCCGTGGAGGTGGTGGAGTGCTACTGCTCGGGTGAGGCCGGTGGGTGCCATCCTGTCTGTGCCTGGGGTGGAGAGGGGTTTCAGCCTCTCCTCGAGGATGCTCAGCCCTGCTGCCTGCACAGCCCTGCCTGCGGTCGGAGTGGTGCTGGGCACCGCTTTGCCCATAAAGCTACTGCAGAGTCAGTCCTGCCCGGCATCATACTTGGCCACCCGGCAGGCTGAGAGGAGGGCTGGCGTGTGACCAGCTCTCCTCCAGCTTGCTTGAGCTCCTCCATACACCAAGGCGGTGCTTCGGAGGTGGGGAGAAGGGTCCCCAGGCTGCTGTCCTGGGGCAATGGTAGCTGCCTGCAAAGGTGCAGTGTGTGAGCTTGCACACATGCATGCAGAGGGACAGGGTGTGAGCTTGCATGTGTGTGTGCAGAGGGGTAGGGTGTGAGCTGGCACGCTTATGCAGAAAGGCAGTGTGTGAGCTTGCACGCTTGTGAGCCTGTATGCATGCGTGTGGGTGGCAGTGTTTGAGCCTGCACATATGTGTCTGGATATGCAGCATGCAGGCCAGTGTGTAAGTGCGGAGTATGTGATCCTGCTCACATACTACAAGATGGGCTGGGTGTGACCTTGCACGTGCGTGTGTGCAGGTGGGCTACCCCTGGGGAGACAGGGCCAAATGGAGCCCCAGGGCCTGAAATGAGAAGGGAGGATAATTTTCACAGCAAAAATGTTCCCTTTGCAGCAGAATGTTAGAAAACAAACGGCTCTTCCAAAACAAATGGGGCTTGTCGGCCCCAGCGATGGAGAGAGCTGCCAAGAGGCTGCTGGGTGGGAAAGGCCACGCAAACATTGGTTTAATCCCTCCATGCTCCCGCCATATGCAGGTGTGCTCTAGCAACGTCCCTGCCTCTTGCACCCTGAAATGCTGCAAGGCAACAGGGAGCTGCCTGGGGATTGCTCCTCACCCGAGGGGTCTCCTGAGTCCCCCTCTTTGGCTCCCCTAGACCTGCCTGCCAAGCGGCTGAGGTCCCCGGGAGGTTTCTGTCCTCTGTCGAGGACTTGTACCCACTTTGCTGTAGGGCATGGGGCATTTGGTCATCCAAGACCAAATGGGAGGGTGCAGGGAAGATGGAGCCAGGGCTTCTCGAAGATGCACAGAGAGACAGTGAGAGGCCGCAGCAGGAACTGGAACAAGGGAAATTCCCTGTAAATGCAAGTAAAAGTCATGAGGCTGCTGTGAGGGTGCTCAAATACTGGAATAGGGGCCTGGAGAGGGATGGCAACCTCTGTCCTTGGAGATACTCAGACCTTGACTGGAGCAGCCTGGGAGCAGCCTGCTCGGAGTGGGCCCCCAGGTGGGAGCAGAGACCTTCATGAGGCTCCACCACCTGGCACTGCAGCCTGGTCTGGGGAGAGGGGCCCTCTGGGATTGGGGGGTTGCAGGTGAGAGCCCCATGCTCACAACCCAAGTGGGGCAAGTGAGAGTGGACACCGGGACTCTTGCCACCCCTTCCCTCCCCTGCCACAGCCATGAGTCTGGGTGCTGCATCCTCACATCCCAGTGCTGCAAGCGAGCGAGGCTGCATCATGGCCTGTGTCTGTGCTTGGCTCCCATGTCCCAGAGACCACCCTGCCTCCTCCTCCTCCTCCTCCTTATCCTCCTCCTCCTCCAGCATTTTGCTCTGTGAAGGCCCTGTGGTGCAGCTGGCCCACTGGTGCACTGTGTTGTCTGCTTCAATCTGAACCTGTCTCTCGCTCACCAGAACCACTGAAAAAACCTGGGACAAGGCTCAGCAGCATCTGGCAAATGTAGGATCAGCTCGAAAAATGTTTATGGAAGAGGAAAAAATTAGCAAAGGGCTGAGGAAAGAGAGAAGAAGACAGACAGCAACCCCATGAGACCCTCCCCTCGGGAGCAGGAAGCGGGAAACATAAGGAGCCATTTATTTTAAGTAAACTATAAATATCGGACTACAACAAATGCATGTAAGAAAAGAAAAGTTGGTCCGAATCCAAAGATTTCCAAGAGGTCTTGAGCAAACATGTGTGATTGAGTCTGGCAATGTGTGTGTGCTGGTGCGCGTGCTAATCAAGGGCTGCGGTACTAGATATGGCATCATCCTCCCAAATTAAAACCAGAGCAAATTCAAAATCCAGACAAAAATGCATCCGAGTCTTGAGGCTGGTGATAAGATCAGTGTGTGGGGGGTGAGAGCGGGGAGTGCTCCACTGTGCCCTCACGCTGGGGCACGTCCCTCTGAAACCGCCAGCTCTAGTTGGGAGCAGCGCTGTGCCGCTGTGCCATGCTGCCCGTCCCCAGCATCACCGGCGGAGAGCATCCCAAGCCTGTGAGGACATGGGACTAGGGGACCTGGAGCTCCACTGGACAGCGTGCTATGGGGCTGCAGGTGCTACTGGTGCCCGTGTCCTTCACTGGTGCTTTCTGCCAGGACCGTGGCATGGGCTGCCAGGTTGGCTCTGGGCTTGTACCACCTCTGCCGGCCCCCTTTCCAAGTCCCTTGCTGCCAGCACGTTGCCTGTGAACTGTTATGACCTGGGCTGCAGCCATGTCCTCATGGAAGCACGAGGGTACTCCCAGCTCTGTCAACTGCGTCCCCCAGATCATCCTGGAGAAGCAAGTGCCAAGGACAGTGTCTGGTGGATGCAGCCGCACTATGGTCTGCTGCAGTGTGGGCAGGGCAGCCCTGCTAGGGAGGAATTTGGGCAGAGCTTGTTCATCACCATGGCTGGGAAGGGCCCCAGGTAAAGGCATTGCGTGCCAGAGAGTGTGGCCTGGTGTGAGCAGAGCTCCTGTCCTGCTTCTGGTGGGAGGGGATCCATCCTAGGTAGATGCCACAAACCCAGCCTTTCTAACCCCAAACTGGCAGGCTCAGTGAGCAGTTCTTGGGTTGCAGAGCTTCAGCCTTTAGCAGCAGTCCTGGAGCTTGCTTGCACCCTAACCAGCGCTAGTAACTGTGGTCATACTTGGGCAGCTTTCGGCTGATCTGCACCAGCTTCATTTGGACCAGAGCCGTGCTTTAACCTCAGCCAGAGAATGAATCTGATGGGCATGAAGTGCTGGCCCTTGTCATGCTGCCAGGCTCGATGACAGTTAACATATTGCTCTGTGAACAGTGCCTGCTTTGTGTGACTGCTCTTATCATGGTGAGCTGACATGTTTTGCCCTTTTCTTTTCACCCGTGTGAAGCATTGCCCCGGTCCCTGAGGGCCAGGCTGGCTTTTATGCACTGCCTGCCCTGACACTGGGATGTGCCGGTGTTTCTGCTGCCTAGGCCATCTCTGTCCCTACTCCCTGCCGGTGCCTGATGCTTAAAGGCAGCGTAGGAGGGGACAGGGACACCAGCAGCATGCCCAGGGCCAGGCTGGGCTGAGTGGCCACAGAGCACCCAGTGCACCCGTAGCCCCATGGGCTGGCCACACCGGCACCGTGGCTGCACTGGCTCATTGTTCTTGGCCGGCTGCCCCGGCCAGTGCCCCATGGTGCTGTCTACTGCTGGCATGGGGCTGCTCCCACTGCAGGGGACTAGCCAGCGCAGGGGCTGTGGCAGGGCGGCTGGCTGCTGGTGGGCAGCTGGTTGCTGGGGCTGGAGCTGACCGAGATCTCAGCTGTTGATGTGCCACACCAGACCGTGCTACCGCTCCTTCATATCCCATGCTGCCCACAGGAAGCCACGGAGAGAGGTCTCGCCTCCAATTCTGCCTGTTTGATCCTTCAGGAGAAGCACAGGACTGCGGTGTGCTTGGTGCCAGATGTGTCTGCAGGATTACAAATAGCCCGAGAAACAGATTACTGTGTCACCACTTGTTTGCTCAGTCTGCCACCAGCATTGTCTTACATCTCTGTGGTCACTGTGGCCTCCTCCAGCTGCCATCACTTGTCACCATCAGTCACAGACACTACCCTCAGACTTGGCCATTAGGCAGATTAGCCTTAATTGGTACTGCCCATCATCACTAATCACTATCTTCATTGTCAGCTTCAACACCACCCAACGCCTACAATTTCCACTTATTAGGAGCGTGGTGGATTCTCCCAAGATCAGATATCTTCTCTCAAGGGGACTGCCTGGCTTCAACATATCCTGGGGACCTGGTTCTCCGAGTAGGCTCTTTCAGTGCTCCCAAGGTGTTGAGCAGGTTTGTCCCTTCTTGGTTTGGAAAGGACCTACTGCCGATCCGTGCTGCTGGTGATGGGATGCTGCTGTGGTGAAATGAGACCCAGGTTGTGCTGAGTCCCAGGGTGCCTGGGTGAGCTGAAGGGGTGCTCAGGCAGCCAGGTTGCTCTGGTGGGTCTCAGGTAGGGATTGCATGGGCTGAAGGTAGGACATGGTTGCAGACCAGTCCCTCTCCATAGTCCCATCCCTCTCCACTCCCACCGGATTTTTGGGCAGGAGCAGACACCTGGCAGGTGGACGCCATGAGCCAGGCTCTTGGCCAGGGTGGGCACCCAGGGTTGGTGTCCTGCTCCAAAATGTGCTGAGCAGGAGCTCAAAACAGGGTGGGTGCAATGCAGAAGGATGTTTTCCTCCCTGCTGGGCTTTCCTCTGGGCTCGTGGCACTGCTCTGAGCTGCACCCTGCCCCACATCCCCTGATGCTGTGTCTCAAGCACCCACAGCTGCTGCTGTGCCCACAGTGGTGCCTGCGGCGCATGTCTGATGCGTGGCTGGTCCTAGCAAGGAGGGAGCAGCTGCCGTGTGTTTAGGAGAGACCCAGAAAATATCGGGGTGGGCTCTGGGGAAGGTCAAACAAACCATTTATTTTCAGGCAGAATGGTCAGATGTGAGCATCTCTGTTTAGGAATCACATCCAGATGCTGAAGTTAAACATCTGGGCTTCACCTCTGTGTTTTGTCTATGCCCCCCCAAACACAGTGCAGCCTTTGGAGCCATCTGCTGAGGTGTTATCACCTCATTCATCAGCCACCCCTCACCTCTGGCTGGGGCTCCCACATTACCTCCAATGTGCTGGGAAGGGCTGGGAAGAGCTGGGATTTCAGAGCTCAGCTGCTGGTTATGCTCTGCCTGCTCCCTGTGTCCACCTCACAGGCTGCTCTGCGGCTGCCACTGGTGCAACGAGTCCGAGGGCCTCAGGTACACAGGCTGTTTGGCCCTTTCCCTGGGCAGCAATGTGGCAACACATTTGGTACAACTCTGAATCAGTCCTTTCATGTCCTGAAGAAGATAAGTGCTCTTCATGTGCCAAGAAGGGTTGGGGGGCTGGCACAGCCCTGGAGGAGTGGGACTGGCAGCTACATGCTGCCAGTCCCATGCCCACAGGGTGTCAATCCTTTGGTGGAGGTTTGTGTGCTGGGCGCCTGCCGCCCACACAGCTAATATCCTGTTGAGCAACTCAGCTGGCACAAACAAATCCATCTGCGGGAGGAGGTTCTGAAACACTATGTGCAGTCAGTGCTGGAGCAAAGCTGGCAGTGGGGCTGCAGTGTGGGGTGGCTTGGGGCACATGGCCAGGGCAAGCTTCAGGCTGGAGGGTCTGATGCTGGTGGGTGCAGCCCACTGCTGGTGAGGTGGATCTCAGCAGGGCTATGCCATGAGCAGAGGGAGAAGCCAGAGGCTCTGTTGGATAGCCCCAGTGAGCTGTTTCCCTGGTGCTCTAGCTGCCGAGTCCTCTCCATTTGGCAGAGCTCTGCTTTCCATGGGGGATGGTTTCTAGAGAGGCTCTGGGGGCTTGCAGCCCCCATGTCTTATGATCTGCCAAGGTTCAGGCTCTTTGGACATGTCTACTGCATGAAGAGCTGCTGGCTTGCTGGACTGGAGCCCTTGCTTGCTTTGGGTGATCTAACCCATGCTGTGGCACAAACGATGGATGAGATCTTCACAGCGGTATTTGAATACTCCATATGTTTCCTCTCCATTCAGCAGTGCAAGGAAAACTGTCCTTCCACCATGTAACCCCTGGGAGCTGAATAAGAAGGCACATTTTGCTCAAGAGACTACAACCCTGTGACTTCAGTTATGAGTTGGGATGGGAATCACCACTGTCCCAACAAAACCAAGACTTGGCTTTCATGACTTGGCCAACCCAACCAACTTAGGCCTGCCTGTGTTGCTCTGGATGTTATTTTGGCCCTGGCTTGCTGCTGCCTCTGCTCTTCCAGGAAGACCCCCATATCCCTAGCATGCCTAGAGGCAGGGTGTGCTGGAAGTCTCTCTCAAGTCTATTTACCACCCAATTTCCAGGCCAGTGCTGCAGACTTGAGACAGCTGCAACAGGGAATCTGAGACCCTAAAGAAGGACCCAAATTCCTGCCATGGTGACAGTCCTGCCTCCCCACGGTCCTTTCACTTGCAGAAACCCAAGCCACATTGCATTTTACAGCCTTGTGCCAAGGACTCACTACCTCTGGAACCCAGCCATCAGGCTGGGTATTGTGACCTTTTCCTTTCTGGAGGTTAGCCACTACCAATCACTGGGGGAGATGGGGTTTTGAAGCAGAGTTGGATGAATGCAGCACCAAAATCCTCCTTGGTACTACGAAATCTTCAAAATCCAGATTTCAGTTTGAATTTCCCAAGTGACCCTTCTGGTTCAAAAGGGACAAAATGTCAAAAAGCCTGTTATTCAGTTGGCATCCTCCATCTGCAGAGCTTTATGGTGGTGAAGAAGCCCATGCTGTCTGTTACAGATGCACTGTATGTGTGTGGGAACCTTACACTTAAATATCCTTTCCACCTTGAGACCTAGAAGAGGCTTACGAGGAGATGTCCCTTCTGTCTCATGCAAACAGAGCACTGAGGCGAGCGGCAGTCAAGGTCAGAGCTCCAGTCCCCAGCACCCTTCCACGGTCAGCCCTGCTGCAATGGGGCCTCTCCAGGGGTAGGAAGAGGCTCAGTGCTGCTGTCTGAGGCCATGGCCAGGAGGAATGATTGCAAACCTAGATGGGAAGTGGAGCTTCATGCTTGCTGCTTCCTTGGCTCAAAGTGTCAGGCCCATAAAGATCAAAGAGCTTCCCCTTGTTTTGCTTCATTCTTCTGCTGGGAAACTTTGTGAATGTCCTGGCACAGGCGGCCTTGGAGCACCTTCTCTGTGCAAGTCAGATCCAAGATAATAAAAGAAAAAATTTGGTTCCTTCCAGCTTTTCCAAGAGGAAGGAAGTCTGACCACGAGCTGAAGCAGCAGAGCCCAGGCGTGTTGGCGGCGCCTCCAGTCCCAGCTCCTCCACTTGGGGCTGGGACAGCCGCTGGCTCTGGTGCCCTAGACATGAGTCCCTGTTCGTGTTTCACCATTGCTGGCTCTGTGCACAGGCAGCTCTGCTCAGGATATGTCAGCTGTGGATAAGTCAAGCTGACCTTGGTGTGGCCCACTCTGCAGAGTGCCTCATCCACCCTTTGCTTTTCTTTTGTCTTGTGAACCCATTTTTTTTCCCCTGAGACTTCAGCCCTAGCTCTGCCTGGAGGTGAGTTGCAGTCACACAAGATGATGGGGCTGGTGCTTGCCTCCTTCTGTGGGATGCTGGAGTTGGGAGTTAGCACAATGAGATGCAACATGGTTATGCTCCATCCACCATCCCCTGCCAAACAGTCAGCACTGCCTGTGCTGTAGACCTGGAGCAATACAGGGTCTGGCTACGTGGAGCAGCATGGTGGCCACAGGGGTGGTCATGCAGGGTCATCCCAGCTCTGCTGCTGGCACTCCTGGCCCCTCAACTGCAGCATGAGCAGGTCTGGGCGAGCATGTCCTGACATCATGTTTCTGGCCTCATGTTCAGGCAGGCCATGCAGAGAGACATTTGGAACTGATTAATTAGTAGAAAGGAAACAGGTCTAGAAATAAGGAACAGCTGGCCATCTGAAATGGAGAGCAGCATTAAGTTTATTGGAAGGGCCAGAGGCAGTGAGCAGCAGCTTTGGAGGGTTTTGGGGATTCCTTGCAGCTAATTGCCATATGACAAACCCTTCTCATCTCTGCAAGCAGCCCCCACAGGATGGGGACTGGCTTGTGATGATCTGCAATGCCTTGACTGCAGTTTTTGTTCAGAGCTAGCCAACAGACAGGCTTTTTTTACACTACCAGTTGACCATGTTTGATTCAAAAAGGGGTCAGAGAACTTTTGGTGTGTTGGTGGCTGTTGAAGACAGTGATTTGTGTGTCCCAAAGTAGCTGACTGTTCCTGGGAAGGTCTTTCTTGAGTTCTTCTAAACATCCATCATCAGCCAGTGCTGGACACAAAATTTCAGTCAGATGGGCCTTTTGGTGTAACCTTGTGGGGCGTCTCTAAATGCATCCCTCTGAGCTCCCAATAAAATTAATCTTTTTCTTGCCATTTCTTGGCAGCCTCCCTCCTGAATGTAGGACCCAACCAGATAGAAAATGGGGCACAGGGAGGGAAGTCAGGCAAGGCAGACCCTATACAAGAGCATCCTTTCTGAAGACATCTGCCTTGTGCCCTCTACTGGGGCTCAAGCTCAAGCTTGACTTCCAAGCAGGTGTTTTGGTGGCTCTTCTGTGTAAGAAAATATGCTTCCCTTGAGCATCATCATTAAATATAGCCCGGTTGCCTCCATATCTTTCCTGAGGTCACAATCTTCAGGATGCCCCAAACGTGCGTGATTGTTCTTGCCCTAACTCGGGCACCCTGTGATTGCCACAGGTCCCCCTCCTCTGTGGCTCAGCAAGAGCTGCTGGGGATGGCACCAATGTTCAGCTCCAATGTTGTGGCCAGGCTGGGAGAGGGGACCATGCGATGGCCCTCATGAGATGCTGTGGGCTCATGCCTTATCGAACACCCAAGAGCCCCTCTTGGGGAAGGGGCTGCAAAGCAGACACATATATATATATGTATATATGGGTGCCTTCCGTGTGGGTGGCTGAGGCCTCCTGGCAGCACTGCTGGGGTAAGGTTTTGGGAGAAAGTGGCTGAAAATCAGGAGTTTTGCCCTTGTAGAAATTGTGATATTTCAGAATTTGTTTTTGTCCTCAAGAGGGTGGAAAAATCAACTTGTTAAAATCTTCTGTGGGATGGAAAGTTCCAAAAAGAAAAAAAACAAATGAGGGCAGAAAAGCTCAGTTCAGCAGACTTCATTTTCAGATCCCACACACCAGCCCATGCCCTCCCAAGCTGGTGGAGCATCACCAGCACCCACTCTTCTCCCTGGACTAAGCTTCACAGGGGCCTGGGCTCTTGTGGTGGGACTTGGGGTGCATGACAGCGACCTGTGATGCATCACAGGAGGTTTCGTGTCAAGCTGACCTCAAACTGTTCCGGTTCAGCTAAACAAGCCTGAGGCTTGGCCTTTGGTAGAAAACCAGAACTTTCTTGCGGGGAAAACATTACTTTTGCAGAAGCGGTGTTTTCCACCAGAAAACTGCTGACCAGCAACGCTGTGGGCAAATGAGGCTTGGCTGAACAAGAAGAGCGGGATGCCCTGAAAGTGTGGAGAGGCTGTGCCAGCCGTGGGCACCTCTGCCCAGCCAAGGGATCTCTGCTCTGAGCTTGTCAGCAGAGCAGCATGGAGTTCAGCCACCTGTGGTTGAATGGGAAGGACCACCTGAAAGGCTGCTAATGGAGATAACCAGAGTCCATGATGGTCATGTGGAGTATCTTTCTCCAGCCTGGTTCCCTGATGCAGAGAAGATGCTTAAAAGTGGGTGTCTGTGTCTGAGTCGGTATTTTACCAGTAAGAAGAAGAGGGGAGCTCCCAGCTCCTCATCTCACACATGAGGTCTCACCAGGAACCATCACTGAGGCTCTCCATCCTCCTTGGGATGCCAAGCTGGGAGGGCACACAGGGGGACAGGTGGGCAGGTGGGAGCAATCTGCACCCTGGCCAGGTGAAGCTTTTCTTCGCTGGGAGGAACAATAGTAATGAAATGCCTTGTCCCTTTATTTCCCCAATGACTGACTGTCCCTGTAGGCCCCTGCTCCCGCTCAGGCTGTTGGTAGGACCAGTTTGTGCAGCAGATTAACTCCTCTACGAGGTTGGACAGAAGTTTCCTTTTTCTGTGAAAACACATTAATTAATAACACAGGAGATGTTGCGATTTTGTCCATCTACGGTGAGGCAAGGCCTGACAACACCTAATATGAACCAGCTGCTCCCTGGCTCAGAGCTGCCCATGAGCACCCACTGGCACCCTGCTTATGGCCCATTTTGACTCCTTTTTTGGAGACTTTTGGCCAGGGAAGCGGTTGGCATGGGAGGTGACAGTATCCCCATTTTGGGGAACGTGGATCCTGGGGGTTCAGGCACCTGCAAGGGTGTGCATGCCTGACCCAGGTGATAAAATGAAGGATGCTTGGGTGGTGGTCCTCGCGGGATGCCTGCTTTGGTTGCAGGTGGGCACCGTGAGTGTTGCCCACATGGGGCTGGGATGGTGGCACAGGGTCTGGGCGAAGAATGGAGGTGGGTGCCCTGGAGCGGAGGGTGCCGTGCATGAGTGGGGATGGGGGCTCTGCTGGTGGGTGGAGCGAGTGATGCTCAGGGCCAGGAGACGCAGGTGGAGGCATCCCCAGTCATGGAGCTAGGGGGTCCCTGGGGGTGCCCTCCTCAGCCCCATGGCTGGGGGCAGGTGGGGCACTGCCCCTCCAAGCTGCTCCCGTGGCCGCAAATCCGCACGGCTGGGAGGAGGCCTTGGAGGTGCTTTGCCCTGCTGGGGTGAGCCAGACCACCTGCCCAGCATGGGAGCCAGCAAGCAGCCAGCCCTGCAGAACAGAGGTCTGCTTAACTGGGCTAATTAGAGCGTAACACCACAGAGAGCTTTCAAAAGGGCAGCGTATTTGGCATGTCACGTGAGTTTTTCCCTTCTTTACCCGTGCAACTGCCAGAGGAGCACAGGAGAGTGCTGAAGCTCAGTGCTGCAGGGGTCACCCCACGGCCCACCCTCGCTGATCTCCATCACCTCTCAGCCCTGGGCTGCTCATGCCTGTGGCTCCTGCCACTCTTCCCATGGCTTGTCCTGTTTTTTGGCAGCTCCTCTGTGAAATTCAGCACCGGGCACCCACTGCCTGGGCTGGGACCCATACCCAGCATGCTGCAGCTGGGGTGAGCGGGTGGGGGACCCTTGGTGCCCTGTGCCTGGGCATCTCCAGGGCAAGGTGGCAGGCTGCCAGTCCTAGCACTGCTGAAGTCCTGAAGGGTTAACAAGGGCTGCTAATTAGGAGCCAGGCTTGGCCTGAGTTAGGACCCCACTGGGACCTGCACCTTCAAGCCCCAGCCTGAACTGGTGGGCAGCATTGTGCAGAGCCTCACGCTGCCAGATGGTGCCGCTTATGGCCATGGGGCTTGGATCCATCCCTGGGTACTGCCTGCTGGCTCTGGCCCTATTGCATGAGCTCTGGCTTGCTGTGCCTTCATCCTTCTGTGCCGTGGAGAAGGACGGGCTGGCAACTTTTAGCTGACAACCAGCTGCTATGTTGCGGCAGTCTCTGGGCCTGGCTGTTTCAGGGTGAGGACCAAGCTCATCTTCTTCAGGGCAGTGTAGGGGTAAAGTGTGGCTGCATTGCAACTGCAGTTACTGAAGCTTCCAGCCACCGTGGAAAACCCAAACCCATGAGTCAGAGAGCTGGGAAACCAGAAGGTGAAGAAACAGATGGGTGTTTATTAAAACTTTTTGCAATCTGACAGTTTTTAAGCCTGCTGCGCCATTTTGCTGGCTTTCCGATGGAGTTGTGGTGGAAAGGCACGGGCACAGCTTGTCCGGGTGTGTCCACGTAGACTTAGTAATGGCTTGGCAGGTCTCAGACCAACCTCTGATCCTACAGGTTATGTGGCAAGAAGCCAACACCTGGCTGGCCCAGACCCCAGATCAGACCAGCTCCTCTGGGTGATGGTGGGAGGGAGCTCGCTTCAGTCTGGCTCCTTTTTGGGCAGAAGTGAATCCAGGCAGGAGGTAAATTCCTGGAGAAGTGGCTGAGCAACTCCTCATGGCATGTGGCACCACTCCATCAAGCCCAGGGCTTTGCTCCCCTCCTGTCCAGAGTGCTGGTGTGAGCTGCGCAGGGATGCTCCAAACATGGAGCCATAAATCGGATGGATGCTCCGATTCATGGAGATGTTTCTCTGCACGAGCAAATGTTCAGCACTGGGTGAAATATCTTGTGGTGCTCCCAGACCCAGAGATCTCTTGCTCCTGTCGGAGCAGGAATCAACTGCGACCGTCCCAGCTGCTCTGGGGCAGAGCTGGCCTCAAACCCACTGCAGCAGTGGCAGAGTTGGTGATGAGGAGGGGGTCTTTTCTCTCAGCAGACTGCCACTTCTAAGCCCATCTTCCTAACGTGGGCTGGCTTTGAAGGAAAGCTCCCAAGTATGCGTTTCATTAAGATTTAATAAAGCAGCTGCCTGCTCCTGAAGCACAAAATTATTATTAGACCCTTTATTGAGGATTAATAGCTATGTAATCAGCACGTATCTGGTTCCTACAGGCATCTATTACATAGCTTCTAAACCTCAGTGAATATGTTTCTAATTGGCCTTTAAGAACATGCTGTTGCTTTATTAAACCCTAATTAAATACATATTGGGTGAAGTCCATTCAGAAGTGGTTATTGTGAACTACTTGTCATTACCTAATATGTGCAACCTAATGGGCGTTCAGCTTATTTACTCTGTTAATTATTAGATTTTACGGCCTTTGTTTGGGCTTTGTTTTTGTAATTTGGATTGCATATGTTGTTTTCTTCCCTAGTCACAGTCTTCTGAAGAAATGGGTTCTACTGTACAGGGAGGGACTGGCACCGGGTTTGCAGAGCAGAGCAGGCTAGGAGAGGCTCTTCCCCGTTTACAAATCTTTTTAGGGATGTTCCTGCGTTGCCTGCTTGCATTGGGCTCCAGCTGTGGCATGCTGTGGAAAGCATAGCTTCAGGAGGGGCTGGGGGCTTCAGGAGGTGCTGGGGGCTTCAGGATGGGCTTCAGGCTGAACTATCTTGGAGGTCCTGGGGCCATGCTGGGGCTTGGGGGCAAGTCCTTTACCAGGCTCAGCTGCAGCTTCCACTGGGGACCTGAGAAACCCTCCAGTCTTGTTTCTAGCCATTTCCAGTGAGGTGTGCTGGTGGTGCTGGGGCAGCCACACCAACCACGAGCAGCCTTCATTTTCAACTTGGCTTGCTGTCTGCAAAACAGGGATGCCGGTTCTGCCTTTACACAGGCTCTGAGTTCTGTCAAGCATCTCTTACATGTATGCAAGCCTGTTTCTTAAAACTTCGTAAGCACAAACATAAGACACCCAATATAATAATTAGGGGATGTGGAGGAGGTCAGAGTACAAACTCTGGTTAAACAGCAGAATAAGGGATGCTGATGTGGTGTTTCAGCAGAAAAGAAGGGCTGCAAGAGCAGCTGGTCAGCAAAATGCTGATGGGAGGATGTGGTGTCAAGCAGGACGATGTGGCTGAGCTCTGGGAAGCTGCATGGATTTCGGTTTGGGACCTGTTTTCCATTTTTTTTTCTTGCAGTGTCAGCACATCACCATTCAGCAGATTCAGGACAGGCCATTTCCAGTGCAGAGTTGGGAAAAAATGATGTTTTGCTTTAATTTGCTTTTGCATCATGTTGTCTAAGGCAAAATGGAAAAGTCAAAATCAAGGAAAGTCGGAAGTGGAACAAAAATGCTTCAACTTGCCCAAAGCGAGTTTTTGGGGGGTTGTTTTTTTTTTTTTTTGAGGGAGAGAGGAAGGAATTTTCCATTGTTGGAGAATTTCAAAACTTCTCAGAGCCACTCAGAGGGGGACAGTGCCAGCTGTGAACACAACACCCAGTCCCCATCCTTTACCCTGCTCTGCTGCCCCACTCTCTAGTGAGTTTGCGCACTGTGCTTGGGGTTCAGGTGCCTCCACCAGCTTGGGCGGGCAGTGCCGTGGGGTTGTGTAGGGGCATCAGCTGCACGGTGTTGCATCTCGGTGGGTGCATCCGGCTCCACGGTGGGTGGAGGCACGTTGTTAGGGGTTCAGAGGGAAACGGGGTCATCCTGGGACCTTCTCCAGCTCATCCTAGGACCTTCTCCAGCTCATCCTAGGACCATCTCCAGGTCATCCTGGGACCACCTCCAGCTGCTGAACCAGAGAGGTACCACTCCCATCGGGGTGCCTGACCTCCTTGCCCACATCGGGGTGTCTTGCATGCGGGGCCTGGGCCGTCACCCTCCATCCGTGCTCTGATGTCTTGCACGGGGCTAAGCTCAGCTCCCAGCCTCAGGCTGCCCTGGCTGAGGAGAGCATGCAGGCCCAGCTCTGGGGGCTGGCTCTGGTACAAGTCCCTGCCCCTCAACAGCCGCCTCTTGATCCTCAGCTTCCTGCAGCTCCGTCATGTGATCGTTAGGATAAATATGGATGCTCTGATTCACGGAGAATGAGCACCTCGCCCAAACTTTCACCTCCAACTTGAACCACCCCCAAGTCAAACTTGCTAATGCTTGAAAACCTTCAGTTAGCCTCCCTCCCCCTATTTTTTTTAGGTTTTGCAGCCTTTGTACTTCCTGCATCCCCATTGGAAGCAAAGGTGCCAAAATACTTCACGAAAGGCTGTTCTTTCAGTGTTTCCCAGACCTTCCCACACTAGGAAATGCCAGAAACTGTGGGAGCAAGGCTGCTCACTGGAGAGTCTCAGTGCAGGTTTTGCAGACCCTGGAGATCTGGAGAAGCTTGAACTTCCCCAGGCGTGGACCTGTCTCCAAAGCCAACAGGAACTCGGAAACTTTGGGGCCTCTTTGGTTTTGCTCCTCTCTAGCCCCTGAATCTTTAAACTCAACCTTTGTTTTATATTTATGTGTTGCATGAATATGCCCTTATTTTTCTAATTAGGGTCACAAATTCCTTGTTAAAGCTGCCTGCAGGCCAGGGTTTGTCTTGCTTGACTTAAGGCCAAATCACAGAGGTATCTGGGCTTGGAGCTGTATCTCCTCTTCCTCCTTTGGAGCCAGCAGAGAAAGAAAACGATCCAGACCTTGGGGCAGCCCTCCCGGGAAAAGCGTTCCCCTTCTCTGTGGCAAAAGGTGGAGACCAGGCAGCTGCAGGAAGGAGCTGTGGAGGGCTTTAAGTGGTGTCACCAAGACAAGCCAAAGAGGACCTCCTCTTCCTCTGCCCGAACTTTGGTGGGGATGGAGATCCCCCTCTGCAGAGCCAGTTCAGTTTGAAATTTAAGAAGAGCAGCAAGCCATTGTTTGTTCATTTAACATTTCCCAATGACTTTGCTGCTGGCTAATTTATTGCAATGGGCTTCCTCTTCCTCTAGCTTTATCTTGAGTTTCTTCTCCTTCCTAGAAAATGCAAGGGAAAGGGGAGAGGAGGAGATTTCCTTTCCCGTGGAAAGAGTACTTGGCTGCTTACCTGCCCTGGGTGGGGGGAGAGGGAAGAATTCACAGGAAAGCTGAAAATGAGGAATTTTCATTTTTAAATTTCCCTTAAAATAAAAAAGTAACACTTTTGGCAAACCCTTCTGGCCACAATTTCCTTTTGTCCATTTGCAGCCAAGGAGAGAAGTCTCAGGGGGGTATTCCTGCTGACTGGACCCCGTTTCCGTTTGCTCCTGCTCCGGTGGCAGCGTGGGGCCAAGCCCTGACCCATGGCATCTCCAGCCTGTGGTAGGGCTGGGACATGGGCCAGTAAGCCCCAAGCACCCTGTTACCACCCTGGGACCCTTGCCTGGGCACTATGGAGCCCTGGTGATGGACATTGGCCTGTGGCACATTGGGACTCCCGGCCTCTGGCAGAGGGGCAGGGCAGGCACCTGGGCACGTCCTCAGCTGCACCAGCAAGGTCTGCCCGAGCCACTGCTGGGGGCAGAGGAGTGAGGCACTGGCCCAGGTCTCTCCATTGCCTCTCCGCTGGTGGCTCATGGCTCTCCGATGGCTGGATCCTGCCCAGCTCTTCCTGCCCATGTCCACACATCCGTGATAACTGAGGGCTTGAGCAATGCTCTTCCTACAGCTTCTCCCAGCAGCGGTAATGTTGGCTGCACATGTGTACCATCATGCTGTGCAGTGCAGACAGTGCCAGCAGTGCCGTCGGGTGTTGTCACTGGAGATGGGAAGGGGACAGCTGGTTGAATCGCTCTCTGAGCAGAGGTCCAGGCTGAGAGTGGCAGCAGGGGAAGATGCGCAGCCATGGGGACCTGGGACGAGGGGAGCCCAGGGCTGGGCATGGGAGCCCTGAGCCTGCCTGTGCTGGGAGGAGTGGAGCAGTGGCATGCTGGAGACATGGCTTCTGGCTCACCAGCTTTCCTTCTCCTGCAGCCTCTCCTGGCCAGTGCACGTGGCCAGCGGTGTCAGTGCTGCGTTCCTCCAATGCCCATATCCCTCCGGTGATTGTGCAAGTCGCCCAGCTGAGAGCAGGTATGGCTGTGGAGGTCCCACCTTGGAGGAGACCCGGATCCCTTCATTTTCCCTGCTCCCCTGACATTCCCCTTGGCCATGGATCAGCTGGCGGGACTCAGCAAATCTTGCAGCAAAGATGAGCAAAAAAAAAATCTCTTCATGCCTGTAAAAGGAAGAAGGAGAGCACAGCAGAGACAGGCCGGCTGATACAGCTCCACTTTCTGCTGTGGAGGCGGGAAGCCTTTTGGACAGGATTTATTTTGTATAGTCTTCCACACAAACTGGATCCCCCCTCCCCTCCCGGCCCTGCCCGGCCTTAAATCATATCCTTTGTAATGACATTTCATGCTTGTGTGGCGCCTCGCTTCTGAGCATCCCCAAGTGCTCTATAAATAACGGATGTCTCCTGTCAGGAGGACGCAGTACCATGCCCCTGCCACCCAGAGAAGGTGATAAACCCTTCCGGTGGTCTCACCTGGATGCCTGACTGTGCCGGGATTAGCGTGGCAGCCTCCCCTGCATCCCTCTTGACTCTTCTCCCACTCCAGCTGCCCCTATGGACATCTCTGTCCCTGTTGGGGTGAGGTGCTCAGGGATGAGCAGCACCGGTCTGTAGCCAGCAGAATGCTGCCCTGCAGCCTGGCATGCGACATGAAGACTTACCTCCTCCTGGGGGAACCCTGGGGGAAGGCCCCTACCAGGCAGCTGTCATGGCCACCCCCCACCGTGGCTGCAGGGCCAGTGATAAAGCCACCCTCCATTTTCCCAGACCCCTTTTTTAGGTCAGGAATAGATTTGTCTGGCACATTGGGTCCTGGTGCTGGAGCAGGGCAGGAGTTAACCTCATAGAAGGCTTGCTTGCTAACGAGTCCAAATAATACAGCCTCTTGGATTGCCTCTTCCCTGTCCAAGCCCTTTGCTGTCATCAGGTCCTTCTTAGTCCTGTCCAGAGGTTTGATCGCGCTTCAGTATCCCAGGAGATGCAGCGGTTTTCATCGGACACCACTCTGGCTTGGCCTGGCAGTGGGAACAGTCTGCCTTTCCGGATCTCTTCTGGGTCCTTTGGCTGCCTGGCTTCCTCCGCTGGACACCCCAGGCTGCAGGCAGGGAGGAGCCCGTCTGCTGTAGGGACCATCGGCCGGCTGCTGATGAAATACCTGCATTCAAGCAGGATTTTCGGCTCTGCCGGCCGGTTTTGGAGGCTGTCTCCAGCTGCCTACTGGATTTTTCTGAAAATTGGCCCCCTGGGAAAAGGCCTTTTAACTTCTCTCACAGCTGGAAAGCCACAGCCCAAGACCTGACTGGAGGCAGTGACGCCTTCTGCTGGGAGCCGGCAGTGTTGCCAGCTCTGCTGCGGCCTCCTGGGCGACCCTCGCAGCCTACACAATGGTGGCTGCGAAGGGTCTTTCACTGACAAGGGGAGGAACCTGCTTCCCTATGGCCTGATCCATTCCAGACCGGCAGGGTGGGGATGGGAAAAGGAAAGACTAATCCTGGCTCTAGGTGATGCCTTCTTCCAGCTCCAGCTGGTCACCGCTGGAAGTGTCAATGCACAAACCTTCATGGGCACATGGGCTGGCTCCAGGCGCTGATGGTGCAGCCACCTCCTGGGGGTCTGGAGGATGGGGCTCGAGTCTGCTGGACCACTGCAGCTGCTTCCATACGGAGCAGACCTGGTGGCCTGCCCCAACCTTCCAGGGACTTGGCCATGGGTCTCCAGTGAGCCCTGCGAGTACCAGGCTGCTGTGGGCTTCTTTTTCCTGTGCAGAAAGTCAGTTTCCTGTTTCTAAGGCATCTTGAGGAAAAAGATTAAAATCTGAGGGAAGGTTTGTGGTGAAATGGGGAAAAGCAAGTGCTCGAATGCTCTCATCTGTTCTCGTCTGGTCTCATCTCATCTCATAATTTTACCCCATCCTACCCCATCCCATCCCATTCCACTCACCTCATCCCACCCCATATCCCATCCTACCCTATCCCATCTCACCCTATCCCATCCCACTCCATCCCATCCCATCTCACCCCACCCCATCCCCATGTCCTCTGGGCATCCATGCCAGTCATCCCCAGATGGAGATCCTCTTGCCAGTGGAGCAGGCCCGTTGGTGGTGGAGGCCACTTGGAGCATTTTCTTATCCAGGATGTATGTCAGTGAAAACAGAAACCCAATAAGCAAGATAAGGAGACAATTTATAATGGAGTTTGTGAACTTTAGGAAAAGAGCTTTACAGCCAGATTTTGCAGACCACACAGGGAGAAGTTATACTCTCCAAAACCTTGGAGATATTTTAAAAAATATTTTTATATTTAAAAAAAAAGAGTTTCCAAGAATTAAATAACACGAAAGTGTATGAAATATGATGTAGGGAATGTTCCCATTGCTCTCACATCTGAAGTTAATTTGGGAGACGCTCTGAATAGCTTTTTAAAGAGTGGATAAACATTGGCATCAAAAGTGTAAATAAAGTTACCAGACAAAGCGGCCGTTCAAAGAGAATCGTCTCTGGGATATTGGCTGGGCAGTTTTAATGGCTGCGTGCAGGAACATTTGAAGATAAAACAAGAGCCCGGCTGATTAGCACAGGGTGAGGTTCTCTGCTTTGTTTCCCTCTCATGATATCAAAAGCAAGCAGTGCTGGCAGCTGCTCTCAAATGGTTTCCCACCCAGAGGCAGCACCGGCAAGAGGTCCCATGCCTGCAGGACCCCGGCAGCCCCTTGCACTGTCACTGCCCAAAACTTTGGTCACACGCTTCCAAGCTGGAGCTACTGAAGATCTGGCCCTAATTTGATGGGTGCTGGTCCCCTGGAGGATCTGGCTTTGTCAGAGGGGATGGGCTGGTGAGAGCCTGGCCCAAAGCATCTCTGAGAAACCCCTCATGCTATCACACCTTGCTTCGCATCTGCTGCTTCACTGAGGACAGTCCTCCCTGTCCCCACAAATGTTTTGGTTGACAGGTGCTTGGCTGATCACAAATATTTTGAAATACAATAGGATCTTCAGTGTTACTGGGTTTAAAATTACAACTGGTTGGAAGAACATGAAGGGGTTGGTTTTCTTCTGAAGCACAGCTCTCCACCAGTATCAGGGTTCTCCATGACAGTCCCCCACAGTCTGTGGAGGGAAGGCAGAAAGAGTGAAAGGAGATCTGAGATCTCTTTTTAATCTTGCCAAGAGGAAGAAAAATGAACACTTTTGAACTGATGTTTTGGTTTTCATCTTTGGTGTGAATTTGAAGGGGAACCTTTAGGAGCTGTCTTTGACAGAGCAGTTTGTGAGTGAGAGGAGGTTGTGGATTGGAGTGAATCTCAGCCCTGGTAGCCAGATGCTCATCGTGGGGCACAGCTGCTCCCTGCCCTATGGCTCTACCAGAATGGATTTTCCTGTGAGCTGTTGGACAAGTAGGAATGGGAGTAGATAATAATACTTGCTCTCCTCCATCCAGAACGTCTTACCTCCACAGCACCCAACGTCGAGGGCTGCTATTGCACTTGAATATATGGAGCAGTGTCAGTTCCTTCTTCATCTGAGACCTTGGTCATGGCCCTGAATCACTTGATTGGTGAAGATAGGATGTTAATAATAGTGGCAATGAAAAAAGACATGGTATAAATCCACCTCTGGGTTGTGCAAGAGCAGATCACCTGTTTCATGGTTAACTATATTGCAGTAATAGTATAATAAGTATACTTCATGGTTGGAAGGCTGATGGGCTGCTCTTGGTACTGTCATGGTTCTGGTGATGCAAGGGTGGTGCGTCTTGACCAACCCAGTCTGGGGAGTCTGGTGGATCCACCACCTACCTGCCAACATATCAGCTGGGATTTGGCTCCCACTGCAATGGCTCACGTGTTAACTGGGCACTGTCATCTTGTGTGAGGTATCAGCTCCTGAGGCTGAGGAGCAAGCATGCAGAGCATCATCACTAGTAACTCTGCAAGTCCCTGTGGCCCCGGGACCTTCCCCAGCAGCAGCAAGTCCTGGTGTCTCCTGCCTTGTCCTGGAGACCTTCTCTTCGTTTGTCCTGGTGCCCCACTGCCAGAGCAAACCTCTCTTGTCTCCAACCCCAAAGCCTGGGCGCTGGAGGAAACAAGCTGATTTGAAACACGACCTGTATCAGATTGGAGTTACAAGGTTCTTCTGTTTTGATTTTTTGCCTACTTGGGTGTTTTTAAGATGGATAAACCCAGGAGGACTCATTTATTCTGTCCTTTGCCTGGATACAATAGGGGTTAACAATAGCCGTAACTCTTCTGATATTTTCTTTTTTTTCAGTCTTGACCCTACAGTTTCTTTCACGAGCGATAAAGAACAATACCTTGCATTGGCAGGGCTGGGAAGATGCTGGTCCCACACCCTTGGTGTTAACCACAAGCAGCAGTAGCTCCTTTCTCCACCCCTGGGTGAGACCCAGCAGACCGGGGACACCGCCTGCCTGGGCACCAACTAGAAGGACCGCGTTCACCCCAGAGACCATGGCAAGGGTTTTATTGCAAATAACTGAATAATTACACATGAACTCTTCCTTTGCCCAGGACTTGACTGCAAAGAGTGACTGATTCCTGCACAAGGGCTTGTGAGCTGAAACGCCCGGTGGAGGGCTCGTGAGCACCTTTGGGATGGAGGAGCTCAGCGCCGAGGAGGTGACCCTTGCTCTGAGGATGCCTGGTGCAATCGCAGCAGGTTCTGGCTTGCGCAGACCGCCCCTGCGCATCAGGAGACATAGGCCTTCGTGCCACTTGTGTAAACTATTACAACAAAGGGCAGAGGTTAAATGCAGCACATGTGTGGCATCAATTAACAGGATTTCAAGGTCTCTAGTGGAGTTTCTGCTCAAATCTCTTGTGGCAGGTTCGGTTTTCTTAACCCCTCAGATGCCATGCAGTTGGCAGCCTTGGCTGTGCTATGCTCTTGGGGGGGAACGGGCTTGTGCTGGCTGGTGGGGCTCCCCAAGGGCTGTGTCGGAAGGGGCCTCTACCAGTTTGGGCATGGGGGGACAGGGACACCACGCACCCAATGCCAGCAGTCTGTGGGGCAAGCGGGAGAGGCTGCAGTCCTCCCTGCAGGAAGAGTCCCTGGAGGAGCGTCAAGCCCCGGCGAAGCAGTTTGTCAGCAGGTCGGTGCATGAGCAGCCCCCCCCGTCCCACCCCCCTCTGCTTCAGATCTTCTCTACCCCCATCTTGGAGCCCTCCTGGGGGGTCGCTGCTCCTGTGTTTGGTCCCCAGCCAGACCCTGCTCTGCTGAGGCACCCTGCCATCCCACCGCATCCTGCCTTCGAGCAGGCAAAGGTCCCTGCCAGGCTCGGGACCTGCTGGTGCCTTCAGTCCCTGCCTATAAAATGGACACAGTCACCCCTCAGCTGCCTGTGGAGTCTGGGAGGAGATGGCTGCAGCGAGAGGCTCAGCAGCAATTCAAAACCAGGGAAATCTGGATGGAGAAATGCAATTATAAAGCTTCACGAGTCTGTGGCATTGTATCGTCCCCAAGTAGCCATTCAGGGCTGCTCCCGGACAATATACCCATCAGCAGCACATCTCCTCCTGCATTTATCAATGATACTGGGGATACTAGGAGAGGGAGTGATTTAGAGGACGGTGGCATGACTCAGCCAGCCCTTGGTCTGCTTGGACCCCTCTCACGTCTCCTCCAGTTGATCCGTCAGGGAGCTGGGTGCCATGACTTTGCACTGCAGCTCTGCCAAATTGTCCTCCCCGAGTCCCAGATGTTCCTCCTAAGGGCCAGGCTCTTGGAGACACAGTGCTTGGGGGGGCTTCCACTTTGATTGGTTGTGGGGGGTTGGCAAGGAAAAGGAAGGCTTGAGTTTCCACCACCATAGAGAAAACCGAAAATGTGATACTGGCATGGCCTGAAGGCTCAGAAACTTTAAGATACATTAAAAGAATCTGAAATGCCCCAAACTGATTGCTTGTGCAGGTTTTTTTCCTGCACAGACTGCTAATTTTCCATGAACAGGTGCTGCTGAAGGGAAGCCTGCCTTTGGGATTTCAGTTCCTGGGGTTCGCAGTCCTGGCTCAAGGCTGGGGACCAGCGTAATGGATGGGTCAGGGCTGGGAGTTCAGTGGGGAACATCCATTCCAACAGCACAGATGCAGACCCTGTCCCAGGGGACTTTGCAGGGCTGTGACCTGCCTGGCTAGAGGAACAGGACATGCACGTGCCCTTCTGCACCTGCATGCCCCTAATATCACATTGCCTGTGCACTCCCCCCTGTTTTTGGAAATGAATAATTTCAATACCCCAGTTAAAAAAAACGAAAACAAAATCCCCAAACATTCAAAAGCGCTAGAAAACCATGCATTTTGGCTAGCTTTTGATGAGAGATTTTGATGTGTTTTTCAGTCCTGCATCCTGTTTAGATGAACAAAAGGCATGCCTGAAAAAAAGGAGGTGCTCAGCTCCCCCAGCTCCCAGTGTCAGAGCTGTGGGGAGACTTCTGGATGAAAGGTGGATTTGGCCTGGACAACTCCATACAAATACCCCACTGTTTGTTAGCAAACCTGTAAAAATCTTGGTAATCCCCTTGATCTGAAACAAATGGGCTCTGCTGTCTGGTGCTGATTTTATTATCAGACACTGCTTAGTATCATCACATGGCTTGGACTTGTGCCTAAGACTCAACACTGAGTCAATCATGTACTGGCAGGCAAAGATCTCCCCTTTGCTCTAGATGCATGCTGGTGCTCCGCACGTGTCTGGTGCCCTGGATCCTGTGTTGACCTGAGCACAGAGCAGTGTGGTTCCCCTGGCACCTCAAGGACCCCAGCAGGACTGCACCAAAGCTGTCTCCAGCCAGGATAGGAGCAGCGCAGCATGGCTGGCAGGGTAAGAGCTGCCCGGCGGGTGACAGCTTGGGTTTTGTTGAGTTGCTCCTGGTGTCTGCTCCTGCTGGGGCGGTGAGCTTTGTCTGGTGGCTGCATTTCCAGGGCCTGGAGCTTTGTGCAAACACAAGGCGGGGGAGCAGGAGTGTTTCTGGGATGTCACAGCAGTCTTGACATGATTCTCAGGGTGTCTGTCAGCCTGAGCTCCTGCCCAACCATCCCTTGGAGATGGGACCTAAGACAAGCCTTGAGCATCTGCAGGATGATCTGAGGACTATTGGGCATCTTGACGTTTTTGAGGCCAGGTACCTGGCTGCCTGCAAGCTGGATGAGTTGACCATGGCCCCCAACAGCAGCACCCCCAGCCCCGCTCTCCCTCCCTGCTGCCCGCAGCAGCTGAACATAAAATTTGAGCCCCCCGGAGACCCACCGTCAACCACACAAGCCCCAGCCGGTTTTATTTTGATTATACATTTGTTTCCTCCCTCCTGGGAGTGTCTGACACAGCTTTTACCTCTCAGCGCGTCAACACTTGACTCCCCCCGCCACCTCCCTCCCCTCCCGTTGGCTCTACTTGGATTAGCCCTGACCCCTGCTGAACTCTGCTGCCAGCAAAAGTGTCAACCCCTTTCACTTTCCGAGAGCTTTCCAGCCTGAACATTGAGCAAGGAAGGAGTGTCCTCCAATGGAAAACCTCCCACGTCATTTTTTCCGACTCCATGCTCTTGCTGTGCAGCCGGGGAGGGCAGGCTCTGGTCCTTGTGCTTGGCCATGCTCCAGCTGGGGCAGCCTGGGTGACCTGCAAGAGCACATCTCTACCCTTCCCCAAGTCAGCACAGGTGTAAGCAGGGCAAAAGGTATTTTTAAGGAGGATTTGCTTAGTGGAGGAAAAGCAGTGAGGGAGGAGAGAGTAGGGGGTTAGCTATGGGTATGGCATAGCATGGCATGATGCATGGGGCCGAGGAAAGGTGCTTTTGTGCAAGTATGGCAGGGTCAGCGGCTGTATTTCTTCAGGGGATGCCTACCCTCTGTGGGATGGGTGGACCTCAGCCAGATGGGAGGGAGAGGAACAGCTGGCTGCTGCTACCAGAAGCACAAAAGACAAGGAGGGTGTCCTCTGACTCTTTCCACCAGCTTTTGATGGAGGTTGTGCTTCTCCACACTGAGCAGCAGCAGCTTAAACATTCTGCAAGAGCTCCAAAATTCACAGAAAACCAGCTCACCAAAAAACCCCCACCCGACCACGTGAGGAAAGGGCACGAGCCAATGCTCGTGTGCCCGCAGCTCGGTGGCATTAACGCTTGCAGAGCCAGGAGGCAGCACACCCACCTGCGAGCAACCACTGTATTCAGGCAAGATGCTTGGGTGGTGGATGCGAGGCCGCAGCTGGGAAGCAGGAAGGTTAACTCCAGCAACACCGGTGAAATAAAGAAAGGGAATGCCACATGCTAAGGAGTTGCAGATGTTTGGATGTTGGCAGGGATTTGGGTGGAGCTGCTGATACACAACATGGTTTGCAACAGGCTGAAGGGTTGGAAGTGGTGGGGAAAACCTGCCTCTTCCCTAAAGCCCATCGGTGCTGGGCAGTGGAGGGAGCCGTCCCCAGTGCAGGTGTCTTGGGGGAGTGCATGGCTGAGACTATTTCTCCTCCCAAAGCTCAGAGATGCCATGGAAGAGGGGTGGCGGGGCCCTTAAAAATAAATCAGCAGCTGCTGGGTCTGACTGCTGCTGTAGTCCTCTCTGTTGGAGCCCCAGAAGCAGCCATCTGGGCAGGTCTAGGACCACTGAGCCATGGAGACAACTGCTTGGTGAAGTGATGGCCTGACTGCCTGATGCTGGGAGGGTTCACAGGCCTGTTTTGGTTTCACTGGGTCAGCAGAAGACTTTGTGCTTCAGCACTGTTGTCCCAGAGCTGAAGTAGTGGTGCACACTTTGCCAAAATGAGGAGCAGAATCTCCTGTGTAGTGAAGAAGGCACCTTCAGAGGTCAGTGCAGTCAGTCTCAGGTCAGGGCACTCCCCAGAAGTCGCCTGCCTTCCTCCATCAACTGTGGAGATGTTAAAGTTAAGCAGGATAAATCCAGGCTGAAGAGCACATTTTAGGGCTGCACTGATCTCAGTGTTTAATGATTTTGCGTTATCCCTGGCACAGGGATCGGCAGGGACCTGGCGATGCTGCTGCAGCTTCCCTCTGTCAGGGGCAATGAGGTCCCAGACCTTTGCTGCTGTACCCGAGGGAGGTGTTGGGGTAGTGGGGACATGGGGGCTCAGGAGTCTCTGTGAACCTGGAGCCCACGAGCTTTGTCTCTGGTATGTGAGTACAGGCAGGTCTTGCTCATTCCTGGGGCACCAGCTCTTCAGGATGGACACAAGTCCCCTTGCTGGCTGGCAGATGGAGTGGAACCCCAGAGGAGAGCTTTGGACCCTGCTTTGTGCAGGTCTTGGTGAAAGCCTAAGCCCCTGGAGCGCTTTGCATCTGCAGCCCGGGGCTCGCAGGAGCATCCCCTCCACCTGAAGCCTTCCTGATGCCCCCTGGTCACCGTGGCTCTTCAGCTGTGCTGGTTCACTGCAGTTCTCTTGGTCTTTGTCAATGACACGTTTGGTAGCTCTGCGGCCATCGCGCTTTCTGACATGTTTTCTTTTCCCCCGTGATTTTGAGAAATGCATTCATTTCTTTGTTGAAGAGGGAGAGGGAAAGGTCATCCCTCGCTAGCAACTCATTAAAGTGAAACAATGGAAAGAACAGCAAACGGGCTCTGGGACTGGCTTCTTCAGGCATGTGTGACACTGCCTTTTGTCAATGCAGGAGAGGGGCGGCCATCGAGATGGTGGCATTGTAGGGAGGCCCTCCCACAAACCAGTTCAAGGCATCGCTGGAGGACCTCAGTGTGTGTTAGGGCTTTTGTTTGTTTGTTTTGCATGTGTGTTTGTGTGCGTGTGTGCAATGCACATTTAGCCCCACTGTCATTAAAAAAGAGTATTTTATGAAAATTTTCTCCTTCCCCCCTCCTGAGCTTCCCGGCTTTGACCAGTTCTGTTTCCTTCATGTGGGAGGCAGCTGCATTTGTCTCAATAATTCTGTTTCCCTGTTGCTATGTACTGCTGAGCACTTGGTGACACAATGAAGATGTGAAGCGTTCCTCTTTCCCAGGACTGGCTCTGGAGGTTTGGTTTCAGGGACGCTCTGGCCTCCCTTGTCTCCAGGATGCCCATACAGGGTTTGAAGTCCATCTG
Source organism: Leptodon cayanensis (assembly GCA_027564655.1). NCBI lineage: Eukaryota > Metazoa > Chordata > Aves > Accipitriformes > Accipitridae > Leptodon > Leptodon cayanensis. The sequence continues at coordinate 1,226,298 of JANXJC010000063.1, forward strand.
GCATTTGAAAGGAGAGACACTGCTTAGAGCTGATGCTCGCGCTCAGAAGTGATGTGGAGAAGGAACCACTGCTCTGTGCCTGCGGTACATCTGAGGATCGCTTGCTCAAGTCCGTTGCCTGTCCCAACAGGAAAGGGGAGAGAGTGACCCATGATAATGGAGGATGGCTTATCTCTACCCATGAGGATGCTCAGCACCTATGCTTGAACTTCCTGCTGGGCTTGTTGGCCTCCAGACCCCAAACAACCACTTAACGGCCTGTCCCAAACACCATCCCACCAGCTGCTGACTGGACTGCTCTCAGGCATCCATGGTGACCCATGTGGGAGTGCAGAGAGCTGCATTGCGGGCAGAGGCTGCTGCAGGCAGCTGCACTCCTGCAGTGCATTGTCCGTGCGACCTCCCCTGCCCTGTCCTCTGTGGGGACCTGACACTTACTGCAGGAACTGTCAGCCCTTGGAGGTGGGAAGCACAGCACAGCAAGTGCATCTGGCCCAAGGCGCCGGGCTTGGGGCGGTGCCGAAGTTCTCCCAGTTTGAGGTGGGACACTTCATTGCACTGGGAAGAAGGGCCGGGCACAGGGGTCTCAGGTGTGTTGCCGGAGCAGGGCTGGAGTGGGACAAGGAATGCTGCTGGCATGGGGCAAGAGGGACACGTGGGAAGCGGGAGCACGGGAAGGACCTTGCAGGTGTCACAGGGGGCACCTCGCTGGAGCCCGCAAGGCAACGTCACTAACTTGGAGCGGTCTGGATGTGAGGGAGAGGAGAGACCTTTGAAAGCAGGAGGGTTTGGAAAGCATTTTAGCTACTGTGGGGCAACCTGCCTCACAGGCAGCGAGCTCGGGGCGGGGAAAGCTGAGAGCCCTCATCACCATTCTGTCCCGGGCGTCGCTTCGCAGCAACAACAAAGCAGAAAATTGGTTATTTCTTGACATAATGCCTTTATAACGAACGGGCAGAATATCTCGAGCCGGCGGCAGAGGCTGTACCCTCCAGGTACCCGGCTCCCGCAGTTCCCGGCCCCGGGAACCCCCCCCGCGGGGCTGCGGGAGCCGGGCTCCGGTTACCCCGCGGGGCCGGGGCCGGGGCCAGGGCCGGGGCTGGGACCGGGCTGTGCTTCCCCGCAGCGCGGAGAGGTGGCAGCAAAGGCCCTGGGACGGACCGGCGGGGGGTCGAGGGGAGCAACCGCCGCAGCCGGGGAGTTGCCGGGTCCCGGCCCGGGAGGGGATGCGCGTCCCCCCGGCCCCGGCTCCTGGTCCCACAGTGGTCCCACGGGCGGGACCCTCGAGCTGAAGCCAACTCCATTCCTAGATCATAAAATCAGAGAATGGTTTGGGTGGGAAGAGACCTTTAAAGATCATCTAGTCCATCCTCCCTGGACATCTTTCACTAGATGACGTTGCTCAAAGCCCTGGCCAATCTCACCTTGAGCACTTCCAGTGACGGGGCAACCGCAACAGGTTCAGGGGATCTCAACCTGCTTTTTGGGACTGGATGAGCTTCAGCATTTTTGTCCCCTGTTCCAGTCCAGGGCTGTCCCTCTGTGCCCGCTGACAGTCCAGGGCGACAGGAATCCCACGAGAACAGCTTGTGAGACTTCAGGACTTGTCAAAGCTGAAGTTGAACCCTGATCCCAGCCTGGCTGGGTGCCCACAGCCCAGCCAGACCTAATCTGGGACTGTACACTGCCCATGTTTAATGAGGTATTGTGTACGGATGTGTCTGACTGTGTGTATGCACACGTCGTGGGCTCCGGGTGTCTTGCTCAATGTTTGCATCTGTCTGTTAGCGAGTTTGGGCACCTGGGGCCGTTCCCCTTGCCTGATTGAATATCTCCTTGGGACCATGTTTGTGTAGCCGTGGATCTTATCACATGTGTCTGTGCCTGCACACTGAGGTGTTCACAGCTTTGCATGCGTACAGTATTTGCACAGTGCCAGTGGGTCATGCCAGGCTGTTGAAGATGCTTCTTCCACAGTCGGGATGTGTTCAGTGACGGGGGATGGGTGGGTGGCTGGCCTGAGGCCAAGGGCTGGATGAAACTGTGCAGATTGGGGTGGGTTTCCCCTTGGGTGGTGGGTGAGAGTGGGGACCAGTGCTGCTCTGGGGCTGTTCCCTCTCCCCATGGACCAGTGTCCTATACCCCATGGCCATGGAGGGAGGGACAAGGCATCCCTGAGGCTTGGATGCAGCATCAGAGCTGACCCCTCCGCTTGCAGTGAGGTGCCCCTGTGAGGGGTTGCTGGCAGCTACTGTGGTCTTGGGCAGGGCAGTGCCCTAAGCCTGGCTACGGGTCCTTTATCCCAAATGGCTCTGGGGTTCAACAGGCCCCCCCTTGCCCAAACGGCTCGTGACAGATAAGGCAGCGCCCATGTGGCAGTCTCTGTTCCCACATCTCTTCCCTCCTGCCCTCCCTGCCTCCACCCAGCTCATTTCCCATCCCAAGGAGCATCCCTCCAGGCCTCGGCATTGCCCTGCCTCACCATGCCGCCCTCCCTGCAGGGACCCCCAGACCCCATGGGGTACGGGGCCGGCAGGCAGGGAGGGCTGGCAACAACGGGCAGCGGGAGGATCACAGCGTCCCGCAAATGTGCTGTCCACCCTGTCGTCACCTCTGTGAAGCAAAGCTGGTGCTGTCTGGGGATGTGCCCCCCAGCTCTCTCCCTTTGTCATGAAGAGCCAAGCACGGCTTGGAAAAATCACCCCATGGTAGAAATCATCCCTGCTGGAGCACAGCACTCCCTCTGCTTCGTGGCTGCAGGGGTGTTTGGCTGCAGATATTTACCAAGCAATTTGCATTCAATTACAGAAGCCGGAAGGACTGGGAGGATTTTCCTTCTGGTTTTCTCTCAACCAAAGCCAACTTGTCCGAATTACAACCTAGGAAGCATCTCATTAGTGGGAAGTGAGGTCTCCAAAACACAGAGGGCTCGGAAAACATTCTGCCAACGGCTTAGAGATGCGGTCTGGCTGGCGTGTGAGAAGGTTGGCGTGTGAAAAGGTGAGGTGCTTATCTGGTCACCATCTTCTGTTGCCTGTGGTAATCTTCCCCATGCACGCCCTCTCCTGTGGCACCTGAGTGAAGAAGAGATGGGGTTTTGGTGGCTGCCAGCGCATCACATCACTTCCCTGTTCCCGCTTTGGCTCAGGAGGTTTGATTTTGTTGGGCTGAAGTGTAGGCTGGTTTTCCCATCAATTTCTTTCCTCACCACCTCCTTCTGCCCTTCCTCCCAGGGTGCATGGTGTCACCCAGGCCAGGAGAAGGTGAAGGTCTAGTGGTAGAGTCCTGGGGATCGTGGTTACAAGTGTTTAATAATCTTGCTGAAAGCAGGATCCTCAGCAGCGCTGCTGGGCTGGTCCGTCTCAACACTGTTGTCCCAAGAGGCTGGTGCATGGGGGACATCCCTCACCTGGCCTACTGGAGATCTGCTCCCTAGCGTGGCTTTCCCAGAGGGGCTCATCCCAGAGGGACCTGTGTGGAGCCCATGCAGTCCCAAAACTTGCTGGAGACCTTGTCTCGGGTGGGATACAAACTGGCACAGGGGTTGGGACGTGGGGAGGGGGTTAGGCAGGAGCCGTCCAATACAGGGGCAGAAGAAGAGACCTGGGGTCCACCAGCTGTGACTACAGAGGGGTTTTCTGCTGAGGTTTGGGAACGGGAGAGATCACCAAAGTGCAGCTGCCGGCTGTGCTTGGGCTTACATGGCTACGAGGTGACTTTTATGCCAATAACCTAATGCCCTTCCAAAAATACTTTCCTGGATAGAGCTCACAAGCAAACTGCTGAGCCAGCTTCTGCCAGTGAGTGAGATGGAGGCATGACTCTGGCATCTTTCTACTGACCGCTGCACTCAGGGCGTACATACTGGCAGATACAATGCTTGCTTCCACGCAGGAGTGAGGATATCTGTATTTTAAGGGGGGGAAATCGGGTGTGGGTAGCCTGCTCGGCCGGCTGCCTCCCTGTCCCAGCAGAGCCCATGGGTGCCAGTAGGGAGCCGCACCATTGCCCTGGCTCCTGGCCCACATGGGGAGGTGTCTGCGCTCCCCTGCCAACTGCACCATCTGCTCCCTGAGCTGCTGGCCAGGCTGGCCCTTCCTATCTGCTCTCCCTGCACAGTGCCTCCCAATCCTCCTCAAGCGCCCGGTGCCCGGGCAGGAGCATCCGTCTGGGCTCTGCCACCACGGTGGAGGTGGCTGGCTGGCAGCCTCTGCCAGCATCTGGGTGACAGTATGTGCTTGGGGAATTGGCTCTTGTGTCTGTGCCATCAAGACCCACCTCCTTTCTTTGCTCTTCTTGGCTGCTGCAAGGCTGTAGCTTCTATTTCAAGGTTGAATTTGATGAGCTCCAGCTTCCAGCCGGGTGATCTTGTAATGACTTTGTCTGCAAACGAGCATTGCTCCTGCAGCCCACTGGCATTTCCTGGGCGAGGGTCGGGCTGGACACCAGCTCCCTTGAGCACAAGGTGAAGGAAAGGCTAGGATGGGAAAAGCCAAGCTGCCTGCATCAGCTCAGCCACTCCGTCCCCACACCTCCACCAGGGAGAGCTATTGGGTTTCTCTGGTGTGATGTGCTTCCCACAGAGCCAGGTTGGTTTGCATCTGCTGTGCCCCATGGGTCCCCATGTCCCCAGGACACCCCAGTGTTTTGCTTCTGGGCTATGAAGTGCCTGAGCCCCCTGACATGACCAAGGCTGGTTTTGATGCTGAGCTCCTCCTCACTCCCCATGAGGACCGTGTCCCAACAAGGTAGTATGAGGAGGAGTTTCCACCAGAGGAAGCTGCTCCTCTCCAGCAGGAGAGGCAGGAGAGTGGTGGCCTGACCCAGCAGACATGGGACGCAGCTCTCCACACCACAGGCTGCCCACCCTGTCCCAGATGAGCCTCCTGCCCCTCTGTGTGGATGAATTGGGTCCTCCTTTTCCTGAAGCAGCCCTGCCTGCCCTTTGGGGGCTGCCTGCCCTTCCTTGCTGCCTGTGGAGGGGCCGGTTGCTGCTCCCAGCCAGGCAAGGCAAGCCTCCAGCAAGCCCTGTCCCATGCAGCCGCTCTCGGTGGCATGCCATGCTGCACGCCCTGTCCTGGCTTTGCTGCCACTGGCACCCTGGGGATGCCCACCCTTCACTCCCCTGGCCTCCAGCAGCCCACAGCCCCAGCACCAACCAACTTTGCCCCTCCAGACCTGGCCCTGCTCCCCTCATCCTGCCACCCCTGGGCTGCCATGGGTCTGTGGGGAGCCCTGCCTGTGGTCCCTTGAAGGCTGGGGACAGTGCAGGGGGCAGAAACACACCCCCAGGTGACATGGGGCTGAGAGGAGGAGTGGGAAGGGGGTTGGGAGACAGGGCAGCCCACCGCCCAGCTCGGCTGCGCCGGCTCCCCTCCCCGGCCCCACCATCCCATTTATTACCCCTCCGCCATTCATCAGGCCAGACAGATGCCCCCAAATAAATACCCCCAGACAATAGGGTGGGAGGGGCCAGCAAGGCTCCTCATGAATAAACATGAGGGTCTTTGGACACAGCTTCCTCTCTTCACAAAATGGGACCAATTGTGCAGCAGGCGTTTAAAATTCAGCCGTGGTCGGGCTGTCTTCCAGTGCCCCCCGAACCGCCGAGGTGCTTCATTTATTTCATAATTTCCCCTCCTCCCCTCTCGGTGACAGACCTGGCTCTTTTCATGCCTTGTCCTTCCTCTTTCTTTCCTTCTTGCTCCCTTTCTCTATTTTTTTTTTTTTAATCTTCCTTCCTTTTCCTACTCCTTGTTTCTTTCTCTCCCTGGCTTTTGTGTTGGGGGCCGTGACGAATGGCTCAGAAAAGAGGGTGCTGTGAGAAACTGGAGCTGCCGCTGGCAGAGTGGGTGGTGAGGACTTGGCGCTCTGGGGGCTAAGGGGAGTGTCTGCCTGCGAGCGCCCGGCTGGGAGCTCCCATGCGGTGCTGGGATGGGGAGGTGATGGGGTGATACGGGCTCCCCAAGGGCCTTGCTGCCTGAGTGCTTGGAAAGCCAAGGATTGTGTCCCCCTGCCTGTCACCCTGCCTGTCCCGCTGCCTGCAGGGACCCAGCCCTGCCGGTGACCCGTCCCAGCACTCCCAGCCTCTGGTTCCACGCAGCCATGGAGAAAGGTCTACTTTGCTGTATCACCCACTGTGGTGAAAAGCATCCCTGGGCGGGGATGTCAGAGTACCCAAAAATTGGGAGATGTGGAAGGAATAAAGAGATGCCTGGCCATGCCAGGGCAGCCCCAGTTTTGGTGAAGGGCTCCTTGGCTGGGGTTTGCTGGACCCCTGACCTGCTCCCACACCAGGACGGCCCCAGAAATGCCATCTTTAGATCCAGAAAAGGTCTTTAGATCCTGTATGAATGGTTTGTTGGGATCTTGAACAACAGTGTCCCCAACGGGGTCCCAACACCCCCATGCCCACACATGCCACTTTATTCCAGGGAGTGGACAGATGGGTGAAGGCAGAGCTGGAGCAGTAGCAGGGAGTGGAGGGCTGGGAGCCCCAGTGCACCGGTGGCAGTGTGGCTCAGCATCCCAGGGGATGTGCTGGCACCCAGGTGTTTCATCAACCATGTGCCAAGATCCCAATGCCACCACCCCTGGGAAAGCCAGAACACATCCATGCCATGCATGGGATGGCTCCACAGGTCATGGCACCCTGTGCTCCGCTCACTGTGCTGCTCGGGGGTCAGCAGGAGGATGCATGGAAAGGCAGAGTCCCCGATGTTCATCCTGCACCCAGGGCTCTCCCTGGTGGGATGAGTGGCACCCATGTCCCTGGGGAGCTGCAGAAAGTCCCTGGGCAGCTCTGGCGTTGTCCCTGTACTATGAGAAAGCATGCTTACCACTTCCCCACCTCTGTGATCCTCTGCCTGGAGGCCAGGCAAGGAAAAAGGGAGCTTCCACCCAAGGGCTGGCAAGAAGGATGCTGCAAGTGAGGTGCCCCCTGCCAGACCGTCTCCCCTTGGGGACTGGCTGGCAGGGGAGGCGAGGGCCATGCTGGCAGCAGCAGGTGCCAGAGGGGACAAGAGGACATCACCAGCTGCAGGCTGGGGGTGGACAGACCCTCCATCCAAACCCCTGGGGGCTCTCAGTGCCTGGGATCTTGGGGGATGGCTTCCTCAGCCCACAAGAGGATGGGGGGGGTCTCATCCAGGGCTCGGGGGTGACACCGTGGGATGTGGGTGCTCATGTGAAGAGCTGCCATGCATCACCCACCGCCACCTCCTGCCTGGGTACCGCTGCCCGGCTGTCCCGCTGCCTGCTGGTGGAGCACGGCCGGCCGGCAGCCCGCAGGAGGATGGGCCTGGCAGGCTCCAGCAGCAGGAGGGCTCCTGCATGACAATCCAGTACAATCTGTCCCCCTTCCCGCTGCCCAGCAGTAGGGGAGACGGTTACTGTTTAATCCCATTTGACAGCTCTTTCATCATCTGCCTGCCTCCCTCCAGCTTCCCCGTGGTTCCTCCAAGGCTCCTTTGTGGCCGTAATCAAAGCCTGGTGAGTGATGGCTGTTTGGGGGGAGGGAGGGAAGGGACAGCCGAGTGAGGGTGGCTTGCCCGCCGGGGGGCAAGGGAGCACAGCCTTGCCGTGGCCCTGGAGAGCTGCTTGGGTGGGGATGGTGGGATCACAGGGTGTGGGTGCCTTTGCTGCACAGCTCCTGCAGGTGCGGCTGTGGGTGGTGGCACTGTGAGCTGGACTGGATGGAGCATCTCCAGCGCTGGAAACCATATTGGGCTGAGCATCTCCAGTGCTCAGAGCTGGACTGGACTGAGCATCCCAAGTGCTGGAAGCTGGACTGAATGGAGCATTGCCAGTGCTGGGAGCTGGACTGTGTTGAGCTTCCCCAGCACCGGGAGCTAGACCAGACAGAACATCCCCAGCGCTGGGAGCTTGACTGGACAGACCATCCCCAGAGCTGGGAGCCGGATGGGACAGAGCACCCCCAGTGCTGGGAGCCACACTGGACTGAGCATCCCCAGTGACAGGTTGGTGGCTTCCCCACAGTTAGGCTGGGAGGTCCTGGTCGGGACATCAGGGCTGGTGTCTGAGTAGGTGCTAGGCAGGGGGTCAAGACCACACCAAAGGCAGTCTCCCTGCGGGGCAAAGAACCAGATCACCTCCTGCAGCCCTCTCCTGTGCACCCTCCAAGCATCCTCACTGGGGCTGGGGGTACGCTGGCTCAGACCACCCTGATGCCCTGGCTCTGGCTGCCTTTCACTCCTGGTGTGTGAGTGTGACCACAGAGGAGAACAGCTGCTCTCTCCCTATGCCAGGGAAGACTGGGGAAACTGTGTGGGAGGGATTTTGGTGCAAATCTCCCTGGCAGCGCACGCTCCTGCCAGCATGGCATGGCTTGCATGTCGGGGTGAGCCTCACTGTGCCGTGGGAGCCTCTGCCGTCCTCATCAGCAGAGAGTTGAGGACTTGACCACTCCCAGACAGGCTGGTTGCAGTCAGGACAGGCTGGAGCAGGTGAAATGGCCTCCAAGGGGTGTCCTGGCTTTGACATTTCCATGAAATTTGGGAAACCTGGTCCCAGCTTCGGTCTGGAGGCTGTGCATGGGTGACAGGCCCTCTCCAGAGATTTTTGGCTAGAGGAGAGGAGCCCCTCAGTGACCCGTCTGCAGGGTCACCCACAGCTTCCCCCTGCTTAGCTCTGGACTGAGCCTCAGCCCCTGGTGCCTCAGCTTCCCCCAGTGCAGACCAGTGCTCAACCATTGCCACGCTAGTGATGGAGCCATATGGGTCCGCAGGAACTGGAGGGAAATACCCTCCTGCCTGCACTCATGCTTTGGCCAGGGACTCAACACCCACCAGTACTGCCAGGAAATCCTCCTCATCACCACCAGTCTGGCCTGACCCATCCTAAACTCACTGCAATATTTTTTGTGGGTTTCAGTAGGCATTAAACTTTTTGCTGAATTGCAAAGCATCTGAAGAGCTGGGTGTCTCTCTGGGAGGACCTGGCGGTACTCTGCACTGCAACATTTCCTTGCTCAGCAGCAGAGAAGCAGGGGAACATCCCCCACAAAACCATGCTGCTGTGGCCCAAGGCAGCTGACCCCATGGCCAAGGGACACCCTGATTCCCCAGGGAGGGAGCCTGCATGTCCTTGGATTATCACACGCATTGTGGCTGGGTGACGACGTTTCCCAAGAACACATGTTCCCTCGTAAACCTGGGCTCTGCTTATCTCAAAGGGCACATCCGACAATTAGCTTATCTGCTGTGAAAGTGAGGAACGGCTTTGGTTATCTGGCTGGCTTCCGCAGGCTTGGGAAAAAAAAAAGGGGAAAGAGCGCCTGGAAGACCAAGGCACATCCTTGGTGTCCTATAAATAAAGTGACTGTGCTCTGAGCGTGCTGCAGACGGACTCCATGTGCTCGGGGTGGGGAGCTGGAGGTGCCCCCTACTTTTAAGAAGCACCCCTACTTGGTGCCTCCTTCTGTAAAACCCTGCCTGCAGTTGCTGCCAGCTTTGCCAAACCATCCCAGGCTGGGTGGCAATTTTTTGCGGGGTGGGTTGCAGCCTCTAGTTAAATTTGGGGGAGAAATTTCAGATCTTTCCAAGAATGGGGATAAGGGAAAATAAGGCATTTGTCCTTATTTTGTTTTAAAATTCTGCCTTTGAAGCAATTTGGCAAGTAGGGAAGGAAGAGAGGCCGAGATTTGTCTTGTGTCCCTGGAATATGCTCAAATTTGACCAAGCTAGAACACTTTATTTGGTAAAAAATGCGGTTAGCACAAGCTTGGTGCAAACCTCTTCCACGGGAGCAGCTCTCGTCCCAGGGTGCAGGTTTGCCACCTCCCAGCTCCTGGGCGAACGGCTGCCGAAGCAAAGGGCCACCCGTGTCCCGGGGGTGCCAAACCCCACCAGCGGTACCGGGGACAGAAGAATGACAAGAGGGAGCCTGCAGCCAGGTGAGCTCCATCCTCTGCTAGCTGTGCCAGGGCCATGCTATGCTTGACTTTGTTTTGGGTGATTTACATGATTTTTCTCCTGTCCCATAGCAATCTTTAGTGAAGCACATGCATAACAAAGCACGCACATTTAGCCAGCCCGGTGCAGCATGGTTAAGTTGTCCTCTGTGCAATGTCCTTCAATCCCAAGGATGTTTCTGCTCCCTGCCTGGCCCAGGACATGGCATCCCTCACTCGGAGAGAAAATTAAGAATTGGTTGAGTTAATTTGCTGCAGATTATTGTTTGAGGAGCCAATAACCAAAAAAGCTGGTGGAGAGCCCAACTTTCCTCCCTCCTGGAGACTCCTGGAGACTTTCTGGAGGACTTTCTGGAGCTTCTTCCTCCTGGAGACTTACTGGAGGGTGCCTGGTTCCCCATGTTCTGCTCCGAGGAAGGCATGGGCTGCCTTTGCAGGGGAGCTTCAGATGGCTCCCCCCACTCCTCCTGCTGCCTCCTGCTCTCCCCAAAATCTGTATGAAGAAATAAGTATCTTGTTTGCAAGCTAAAAACTAGAAATGATTTATATGTTTATAAGCCGGGCTTTGGCTCCATTTATTTTGGCAAAGGAATTGTTTGCATCTTTGCAGAATGCCTTCACCCAAACCACTCATTAGATATGAATTTCAAAACAGCCAGAGGGAGCGGGTGACTCAGGGGAATTAGCAAATGGCTTCCCAAAGCCTTTTACGTCAAGGCCAGCAGCTCAATTCCAGATCTTGATGCCAGTGGCCCAGAAGACATTGTCATCTATTGTTGGGTCAGTGACCGTGAGTCAATGAGCGTATTTGAGGACTTTGGTCTTTGACTCCTAGCTGGCAGGTGTCTTCACCATGGGAAACCTCAGCCAAGGGAGAAGCCAGAAAAGACTACAAGAGAACAATTCAATCAATGAGGTTTCACTGGACACGATGACATTAGCTACAGGAGCTGACCAAGAAGTGGAGATGTTCCACCACAGCCCTTTCACCCCAATGTGGAGTCCTGGAAACTTCTGGAAAGGACTTTTGATGAGGGTCAGCCTTGAAGTCTGGAGATGAGGAGAGTCTGTGATAGCTGGTGCCTCTGCTGTGGGTTTAAAGACCACCTTGATTTTCACCTGGAAGCTACTAAGATAATTGTGCGTGGAGATGATACCAGCTTTTGCTTTTCTCTGGCAGACAAGAACCAACAAAGCAGCCGTTGGGTATGACGATGCCCTATCACCTTGTCCTGGCAGAGCTTCTTGACTTGGCTTGGCACTGGGAATGGGAGCAATGTCTCAGGCTGCTTTGACTGAGGAGATGTGTACGTGGAGGACATTGCTCTTCTGATGGCACCATGTGGGCTCTGGACACTTTGAGTGCCCTCAGAAATATGTGCTTGGGGGTGAGAAGACAGGCACCTCTTTTATGGGAGAAGGTCTGTGAGGAGTGGGATCGGCCGAGATTCCCCTAGCAGGAGGAGAGCCCTCCACCTTGGACCAGGCAACCTGGACTACCAGGAGTGTCCCATCCTCTGAACCTGCATGAGTACCTGGCAATGGTGTCCCCACCCTCCACATCACCTGTTTTCCCTGGAGGCACAGCCAGAGGGAGGTGCATCAGGCAGCATGCCCTGCAGGGGCAGTGTGAAGAGCCTGCATCCACACTGCGGGTCCCTACCCACATGTGTCTGGGAGCTCCTGGTGCCCTCAAGCTCCTGGTCTCCATCCCCATTCTACCCCAACGTGCCCTGTGCCCCTGCCTCGGCATGCTAGCTCACTCCAAGCCAACCTTGGCTCCTTGTCTTGCAAGTAGAGATGAAAATAAACTCCAGTGAAGGGTCCTTTAACTTTCTCTACTCGAGTGAAAATAAATGCAATTTCCCCACCACCCAGCCCTGTAAATTCCCCGCACTGTGAAATATCTTCCAGATATAGTAAAGAGACGGCTTTCGGCTATTTTTTTTAAACATCTTTAACTGCTGTATATATTTCCAGGGAGACGTAATAAGCACTACAGCTAATTTATCTGCGTGTACTGTAAATATTTTCAGGAGATAGCAGAAAGGATTTCAAACACATGGCTAGGAGGATTGGCACACAGCATATGGTGGGTGGGAAGGACACCTTTAACCCTTCGTATGCTGTGTCCCTTCCCCTTGCTTCTTCTCTCTGTCGTCCCCCCCGCAGCATCTCCCCGCCAGCTCACGGCTGTCCCTCCAGCCTGATGTCTGGCTAAAAGACGCTTTTTCTGAACAGGGTGGTAGGCTTGCTCTGCCACTTGACCGCAAGGTCCTTGCTTTGGGGGCACTGGGAGCACAGCTCTGCTGGGACTCCCCTCCTGACCTGCTGCCCACAGCCATGCCTGCACCCCTCCACCCCTGCCTGCACAGCTACCTGCTGCTACAGGCACAAGACAAGATTTGGGAAGAAAAATGCCTGCTTGGTCATCTAAGTGAGTGTCTTGCAGCCCCAGCAGCCTCTGGGTTTCAGCAGAGGTTGCAGCCCCACGGGGTGAAACCAGGGTGCCCAGTTACTGCTGAGCACTGGGGCTGGGCGAGGAGGCTGAGCAGAGGTGAGGCTGAGGGGCAGAGATGATTGCCACAGCCTTTGGTCCCCTGTGTCCCTGGGGGATGGGAGTCCTGCAGAAGAAGGAGCCTTGGTCCCTGGACAGCCCATCCCCAGGGCTCTCAGCTGGGATGGGAGAGACCCTGGGTGATGGAGAGCTGAGGGAGCAGAGTGTGGCAGTATGCAGGTGTGGGTGGCTCTTTGGGGAGCAGCCACCTGCAGATGCAGAGGTCCCTGTTCATCCTCCACCCAGCCAGGCCCCAGGGGACACAGGAGCAGGGAGATTCTGGGACACAGCCCACTGTGTACCCACAGCCCCACTCCTGGCATGGTGACCCCCCTGCTATGCATCCCACTCATGACCCCATCCATAGTGCCATGATCCTCTGGGGACCATGACCCCACTTGGGGGAGAACTCTTGCAGGGATGGAGGTCCAAAGGCCACCTTCGCTCTCCCTGTGCCCCGATACCCTCCAGGAGCTTCTATGGGGGGACAGGAACCTTTCCAGGGGAAGGTCTGGGGACAAAGCCGTGGGGTGCTGGGCTGGCGGGAGCAGAGGTCTTTCATCACGGAGCTGATGTCTGGTGTCAGCAGGGAACTGCACAAAAAGCACATTCAATTCAATGCCTGTTATTAAGCAAACCCAGCTCTGTGGCACGAACAGCCTGCCCTGAAAATGCGGGTCACAGCAGCTGGGCCAGTCACCCCACCGAGGGGTCTGCCTGCCAGATCAGGGAGGTTGGGCACCCTCCCCATCGCTGCCCTCGCCCCTGCCGTGAGCTGACCATGAGCTGCTGTCTCCTGCCTGCCTTGTGGGGGTGATTTGGCCAAGGCGGCGCTTCCCCTGGGATTCTCCCGCAATAAGCCTGCTCCTCCACTCCGGCAGCATCATCCCTTCTGAACCCACCTGGGGGTCAGGGGTCCCAGGGGTGGCTGGGGCTCCTGCGGCCCCATCAGCTGGGTGATTCTGGCTCGCTGCAGCTGGGCACAGTCTCAGAGAGGGCAGGTTTGGGGTCTCTGTTGGCATGGGGGAGTGGGGAGGATGCACCTAACAGTCTGTTAGGAAGATGGGATTTCCCCAGCTGTTTGCACAAGCCCTTGAGGTTTTGGGACTCCTCTCCATCATCTGAGCACTGGGATCTGGGCTTTTAGTGTAGGCACAGCTCTGATCCAGAGGGGTTGTGGTCCCTTTGGCTTGTTGCAAAGCATCACCTAAGTTCTAGATAGGGCGGTTCCTCCCACCAGCTATGGCTGGACAACAGGCTGAGGTCTTCAGGGCAGGAAAGCTGCCCTGCAGTCAGTGGGAAGGCAGCCCTGAGAGAGGCGGGTCCTCCCCGGCAGCGGGTACAGATGCATTGGCTGCATCCTCCTTGCGATCTGCTCCCCAGCCTCCTTTCTTCATGATGTAATTTAACGCAGAGCAAGGACACGAGGTACCTATTGGCTTGGAGCCCACCCAAAAAGCCATAAAAAGGAGATAAAAGCCTTTAAATGCTAAGCCTGTCCGAAGAGACAATAAAAGGCAAATGTCTTCCCAGCTTTATGTCTATGCCTTTTTACTTGATTTATGGAGGTTTTGCTATATTCCTTCATAGTTTGTGACTCTTCAAGCTGTTCAGCTGCTGTAGAAGGCTCATGGAAGCAAACTGCATCACCCAGGGGCTTGTCTGGTCTCCAAATCCATCCCTCGGCCCAGGCTGGTCCTGCTTCAGGGTCCAACTTGGGGTCTACAATGGCCTTTGCCCGATGTCCCGCCAGGAAGAGCAGCTTGGGCTGATCCCCAATGCCCCAGGGCAGCACCCGTGCCACTGCAGAAGGTGCAAGGAGGGTTTCACAGCCACAGAGAGGAAGAGGCGAGCAAAGAGAAAGGGCCCAAATGTTTCCATTCAGCCTCTGGGTGAGCGGCAAAACGTTTGGGAGCTGGATCTGCAAAGAGGATCCAGATGGGGGAACCGCAGCTGCTCCCTGCGAGCGGAGCCTGGGTGTCTTTGGGGACATGGAGTGGAAGGTCGGCGGGGGGCAGCCCCGGGGCTGGGGGGGCTGCGGGAGCGGGAGGCAGCCATCCCCACACAGCCAGCGTGTGCAGATCTGGAGCTAATCAGCCCTGAGACAGGATGCGTGCGTGTCTGTTGGGGCAGGGCTATGAAAGCAATTGCTCTCAATAAAACAATGCTTCCCTCCTCCGTTTTGTTCGGAAGTGAAGCTGTGAGCCCAAACGTCCTCAGCTGACTCTCCTGGTCCTCCTGCCTCCTCTGAGAAGGAGGAATTGATGGAGACATGGGGATCGGTACAGCTGAGCAGGAGCCCGTGTTCTTTTGCATCACCCAGTGCTGGTGCCCCCAGGACAAGCTCCATGGCTCTGTCCGCCATGGCGGTTGCTGGCTGTGGCACTGGGCAGCTGAGCAGGTCTAAAGCTAGGGACTCGCAGGCACAATCATCCCTCTGAGGTTGGGAAGTGAAGACATCCCTGTCTTCATGCATCCCTTCGGTCTTCCCAGAAGACCAGCAGCAATAGGGCTTGCGTCATGGCGAGGGGGAAGGGGACGCTCTGAGCCGGCCTGGATGCAGTGTGGAGGCAGCACCTCCGGGCTGGGGCACGGCAGTGGTGGGGCACAACCCCTCTGAGTGCCTGCTCCGCTCCCAGCGGTGGGAATTATCCCAGCTGGACTGGGAAGTTCCTGGGTGGCCAGGCAGAGGGGAGCAGCTGACTGCGGCTGTCCTGGGGGCACCCCCGCTCCCTCCCCGCAGCTGATGGCCCTGCTGCCCCCTGCCCTCACTCCTGATGGGCAACAGCAGCCCCGAGAGCAGCGTGTGACCCCTGTGCTGGGTGAGCCTGGCCTTGCCCTGCAGCACCCCAGGAAGGGTATGCGTGTCCTGGCAGGTCCCCCTGCCCCACAGCCTGGACCGCCACCAGTGATGCCCACTGCAGCATCCCCTCCCCATTGCCCCACTGTGCTGTTGCACCCCCAACCACATTTCATTTCTTTTCTGCAGTGAGAGGCACACGCAGCAACATTTTTTTTTTGTGCCCGTTCCCAAAACCTTCAGGCTCCAGGTCCAACTTCTGCAGCTTCAGCTGGTGACTTCAGGTCTCTCCTCCCTGCTCCAGCTCCATGACCGGGGTCCCCTGGGACCCTGGGCTCCCTGAGCCCTCCATCACCTCTCACGTTTAGTGCTGGTTTGCAACAAACCCAATGAGGAGGCGGAGATTTGGGGGTGCTGGAGAGGGAGCAATGTGGGGGAGAAAAATTTGACCTGTCCTTAAAGGTCTCTAAAAATATATATATTCTTGTCTCTAAAAAAATTAGTAATTTTAAACCACAGGCAAATGCTTCGCATTCCTGAGCAATGCTGCCCTCTGTTTACTGCCTTTATTGTTCTCAATGAGCTGGAACCGTGGAAATGAATATTCGCTCTGACCCCATCCTCCGCCCTAAGAAAGAAAGGAAGAAAGAAAGAAAAGAGGAAAAAAGAACCAAAACTGCCGAAGGAAAACAGAGTCATTCTCCCCATGATTGAGTGAAAGAATAACATGGAACCATGGAAATAGAGCTACCAGGGCGCAGCAATTGATTTAAAGTGGGATCTGAATGCCGTCATCACCATGGTGTGCAGGGCTCACCCCGCCGGGGGTTGTTGCTGGGGTCCCTGAGCCATCTCTCCGGTACAGAGAGGAGATGTTGGCCGTGAGATGGGGGTCAGACACTTGGGGGCTGCTGGCAAAAGACAGGAAGATTTAAAGCTCAGCCTGGGGTGTCATCTGCTTAGGTTATCTCAGGCTGGGGCATTGCTGCAGACCACACAGGCACATGCCGAAATAATTTTTACTGGTTCCGCAATATAACAGGCAGCACATGGGGCCGGGAGCCATGCTGCGCTGACAGGCTGCTTCAGCACACCGGCACACCGTGGGGCCTGCTGATGTGCTGGGCTGCAGGAGGACGTGCATTGGGCTGCAGGACAACATGCGTCTGGCTGCAGGGTGATGTGCGTTGCGGGGACGTGCATTGGGCTGCAGGAGGACATGCACTGGACTTTGCAACCTTGTCCTCCATCTGACTGAGGGCTTCGAGGCTGCTGGAGGCCAGGGAGCAGAGACCCTGCCTGGAAGAGGACTCCAAGCCCCATTGGCTTGTTTTCTTTCCCCAAGTCACAAACCCATTGCCTGAGGGCTGGGAGGAACAGAGAAACCAGCTGAGCTTTGGGCTTTGCAGTAAACAGCCCTACACCCCACAGCACCCGGTTTCTGAGATGGGTGCAAGGATGCCAGGGAAGGGACATTTACACTGAGGCCCAGGTACCCCCAACACCCACTTGTGGCCCCTGGCTTTGGGGATTGCTCCAGAGGCAGCACTGGGTGCTGGGCTGCCCAGGGTGGGGGGAACCTATCTGCCCTGCATCAGGGGCGAAGGCAGTCACTGCTGGCAGGACTAAGTCCGGGTCGCTCCTGCACTCCCTCAGTTAATCATCACGTTGGGTAATTGCACGAGTGGCTGAGCGGGCAGCCCCTGAGGACTTGCCTGCAGGTGTGGGGCGAGCCGGAGGCCTGGTGGGCTGTGGATGGGTGCAGAAAGCTTTTAACTGGAATAGGGTTACAGCCAGGCAGCCCAGCAATGCCAGGGATGTGAGGAATC
This sequence comes from Leptodon cayanensis, assembly GCA_027564655.1. NCBI lineage: Eukaryota > Metazoa > Chordata > Aves > Accipitriformes > Accipitridae > Leptodon > Leptodon cayanensis. The sequence goes on from JANXJC010000063.1 coordinate 1,243,415, forward strand.
CCCTACCTGCTTCAAAAGGACGCTTTCTTTATCGGCTAATTAAAAAAAGGGCAGTGGTGGGGGGGACCAGTGTGCACCTGCACCGGCAAACACCAGGCCAAGAAAAGGGGGAGCGAGGGACCGAGCAGGGAGCGGGAGCGAGGAGGGGGTAAAGGGATTGCAATGGAGGGCAGTGGCCGAAGAGCAAGAACGGGGACCGGTCAGCACCTCCAGAACCCTGCAGCATCGCTGCTGCCAGTCGGTTGTGCCAGGCAGCCCCTGCCTGACACCCACCGTGGCAGTGCAGGGGAGAGGCTGTGGTCAGGCTGTCTTCATCCACATGCAGCAGCATCCTTCTGCCTGCGAGGTGCTAAGGGAGAGACCCAGGCTAGAAAGCACCTCCAACAGTTGATCTACTGGCAGGTTTTAATATTAATCTATAGGGATGTATCCTAGCTGAGTATTCTAGTGTGAGCTGTATGCACCGTCACAGCTCCCTGGCAGTGCCCTGGCCAAGTTCCGCACTGCTCGGCTTTTGTTCTTCCTTTCCTCTTCCTCAGTTGTTATTATTAAATGGGAAGAGCATTTTAAATTTGGGGTTTCAGTCAAAAAGGCTCCTGCAGTGAATCAACCTCAGCAGCTTTGATGCAGGCAAAATTTCCAGTAGGAAAGAGCGAATTATTCTTGGGGCTGGTGGGGGTGAGCCCTGACTTGGGGGTTTGTGTCTCAAGGCTGTTTTCCCATCTGGCTCCTCTGGCGTCCAGTGAAAGCAGGGCTGGGGATGCAGCATCTCCCACCCTTCCCACAGGACACATAGGGACAGAGCATCTCTGAACTCTCCATCCCTCCATTGACTCTGATTGATATTGGCTGGTGGCTTTGAAAGTTACAGAGCTGGACAGAGAGACATACCTGCACATAGCATGACTGCAGAAACCTCATTTGCTTTGGAAACCAAACCA
>JANXJC010000063.1:1244455-1296734 GCA_027564655.1 Leptodon cayanensis
TGCTTTGGAAACCAAACCAAAAAAAGAGAGGGGGGGCGGGGGGGAGAAGAGGATGATACATAGTGGAAACGAGCCATTCATAAGCTGTGGGAACAGTTTGGACAAAGAGCACAGCACTGATTTAATGAGATCATTTCACACCTTTAATTAAATAGGTGCAACTCTGTGCAGAGAGGAGGCTGTGGGCACTGGGACACTCTGGAGATTTGCAGGACGGAGGAGCCTGGGGATGGAGGAGCCCGGAGGAGGAGTAGGGCTGGTCGCTGTGGCCATGTTGGCTGGCTCCTGCTCTGGGGAAAGGGCTGGAGCCATCACCGAGCACATGGAAGAAACCCCAGAGGGGTTGTTTGTGTGTAGGGGACCATCACATCCCACCTCCACACTGGCATGCCGCAGGGATGGACACCCCCCAGTAAGGGCAGGGGATCCCTAGATCCCAGGGGGATGCTGGTGGCACTTGGCTGAGGCCAGGCTGGGACATCTTTACATGACCCCCATGGGTCATATCCTGCACCATGGCCCAGCCCCAGCTTGTGCCCACCCCTTGCAGGGCCAGGGATGGATGGGGACATGGGGTGGGTGCTGAGGCATCAGCACATGTTGGGGTTTGGGAAGGCTCATGGAGCTCCCAGAAGCCCCTCTTTTCTCCCCAGAGCAGAGGGGCTTCGGCACAGCCCCCGAGCCCAAGGCTGCTGCAGCTGGGTGCATCCGCTGCTCTGCTCTGGCTCTGCTCCTGGCCAGCCTGGCCCTGCCAGCGTATGGGAAAGGCACAGTCCTCTGGGGGCAGGGGGTGGGAGGAGAAGGGCAGGGACGAGGACAGCTAAACCTTGAGCTTCACATGCCTTGCTCTATAGCTTTTGGCTTAGCCTCACCTCCCTTCTCTGCCTGGCAGCCGGGCCCCGCATGGACCGGTGCCAGCAGAAAACAAATGCCCTTCCAGCCCCTCGTGGAGAGGGGGGCGGGAGGGCGGAGGAGCAGAGGCTGGGGAGCTGTGGGGCTGTGCAGGAGAGGAGGACCCCCTAAAAGCTCCCCTCATGGGGCAGGAGAGGACTCCTCCATCCCTCCTGCAGCAGGTCCCCAGGGCAGGGTGGAAGTGCAACACTGGCCATGGTGGGGCTAAAGCTTCCCCCTCCGCCACTGCACCTTGAGGATGTGCACACAGGGCCCCCTCTGCCTCCATTCCCCTTTTGCAGGCGCGAGAGTGGCGGGAAGCGATGCTCAGCCTTGGCAGCAACGTCGCAGTGGCATCGCAGGGGCATATGGTCCCAGCCGCGCTGCAGCCCAGCAGGGAGCTGCGGCACGGCCGGGGCCAGAGCTGTGTGGTGAGTGGGGAGCCAGTGCAGAGCCCCAGACTCGGTGGGCAGGGACCACGGTGCGGACAGGCCTTTACAGGACTGAAGCCTGCACCCCGATCTGGTTTGCAGAGCTGTGCCATGCTGGCTGCTTCCAGCCCAGGTTCCCAGGGCCACCAAGCGGATGAGCAGCCACATAACCCCCCATCCCTCTTCCTGGAGGGGGATGTCCAGGCTGTGTAATGCAGCCTGGGGCGGTGCCACCTCCAGACACACTCCCTGTGCTCCTTGGATGTTCAAGAAGGAGCTTGCAAGGACTGTCGCCATGGCGCGATGGACCTGTGCCAGTGGGAGCTGCAGGCAGCTGGGCATCTGCCTGCACCGCCTCCCACCGGGCAAGATCTGGGATGTATTTCCAACCTGGAAGATGCAAGTTATTTTAATACCCCAGTTTCTCACTAAGGCAGTGCAGCTCCTGGTTTTCCAGCACATCTCCCCTGGCCAGGGGCCTTGGCATGTCCCTGTCCCCTGGCCCTCATCCCCAGAGTGGGCGGAGAGCCAGTTCCCTGTCCCCTGCCAGCTCTCCCGTGGGACAACATACTGCTGCTGCCCTATGCCAGGAATGACACGGTCCCGATGTGAGCCCCCACCTCGCATGGGCAAACACATGCAAATCTGTCTCAAAAGTTGACGTGCCAGCTCCATCCTGAAAACACCTGCTCAGATCCTGCAAACATGGCACATGTGTGAGCTGGCCCCCCAGGACCTCCTGGGACCCGGCTGGCGGATCCCGGCAAGCAGAGCCAGTAGCAAGGGCAATACTGCCCTTCCTAAAGCTGTCCCTTTCTGTCCCTCTGCCTCAGGTGATAAATTTTAAAGGAAAATTTCAGGGAGATGGTGTGGAGCCTGGCAGCTGCTTGAGCAGTTTGAAGCCGAGTACAGAATTTGGCTGGATTTTCTAGTGTGTGTGTTGGTTTGCTCAGCCGCCTGCATCTCCCTGAGGGCCTGCGGCTCAGCACGATGGAGCTTGGGGTGAAAATGCCAGGTTTGGTTAAAAGATCCCTCCTCTGAACCCTCAGTGTTGGTAGTAGCTTGGCATGCCGCCAGCTGCTCCGCACAGCTCCTGCTCAGGTCCCATGTGATGAGGTGTGTCCCTACTCAGCACAGTAGGACTTTGCCTCAGGTCATCGCCCCGGGGTGCTGCAGGCATCTCTGCTCCACTGCTCTCAGTGCTGCCCACCACGGACTCCCCCACCACCATCTTGCTGGCTGTGACCTGGCTCAACTGCCTGCCTGCAGCCCACCTCAGCTGCCTGCCAGCAACCTGGCACGGCTGCCTTCATCTCAGGCACCTCTGATACAGCCGTGCAGGAACAGCCCTGCTGCCCGTCACAGCACGGGGAGGTGCTCCCCGGCCTGAGACGCAGCTCCATGACATCTTCAGCTTTTCCAGAAGAGCTGTGAGAAGCTGAGCTGCCCCAGAGGAGAACCCGGGGGCGGGGGGAGTGGTAGAAGGGAGGAGGGGGAGTTTCCCCTCCTAATTTCAATAAACTAAATGAAAGGGGTGGAAAATTGGTATTTCATGCAAAACTTGGCGAAGGTTAAACCACTTCCAGATGCTGTCTCAGAAGGTTTTGCTCCAACCTGATCTGTTGCAGATAAAGTTGTAGATGCCCCTGCCAGATATTGTATTACACACCAGCGGAGTTTCCAAACAGCACCATGATCCAGGCAGCATTTCATGCTGTGCTATCCCATAAAGGGAACAGAAAGGACCCAGAAATGTCCCCGTGGCTGCAAACCCATCTTGGGACTGCACCGAGCATCCCTTGGTGGGGCAGGTGGTCGGGGCGGCCACGCGGTGGCAGCCTATGGGGCACCAGTCAGTGGGCAGCTGCCAGCATGAGGGACCCACTGCCCCTGGACACCACTCCGGCTATACACCCTCACACCAGCCCTTTCCAGCAGAACCATTCCCAGCTTCTCCCTCTGCTCCTGGTGTGATCCACTCCCATCCCTGTGGGCTCTGCTCCACACCCCATCACCCCTGTGGCACCCAGCGTGCAGCTGGAGAAGACCTGGCAGGGTGACCAGCGGTGATGCAGGAGTTGCATTCTCCATAACCATGGACATGGGAGATCAGAAGCTCCCTTGGTCATGGCTCTGAGTGAGGTCCAGTGCTGTGCACAGCAAAGCCCTGCAGCTCTCAACCCTGCTGACAGCTCGCGCCTGCCCTGGCACCCCTGGGATGGAGCTCACCACCGCACGTGGCTGATGCGCAGCGTGATTTTAAGGCTGGGGAAACTGAGGCACGGCCAGGCCAAGACTAGAAGTGGAGCTGCCTGCACCTCTTGGGCTGCCACTCTGCTCCATGCCTGCCTGTGCTGAGGAAACGGGGCTCCTGCAGCTGAGCTGCAGCTTTGGCACGGGCCAGCAGCGGGTCCGGCAGCAGGTCCGGCACACCTGCCTGGAGTGGGAACATAGTCGGCATTCCTGCCCCCGGAGCCCCCTTCCTGCCCCCCCAACTGGGCATTCGCCCCGCTGCCTTTCGGCCTCTGCTTGTTTTCTTAGCAGGCGGGTCCCACGTTCGCCAAGCCCAACGATTTCCTGCCCCAGCAAACACATTCCTCTCCCCCATTGCAGGTCCCTCCCACTGCCTTCCCACCTTGGTGCTGGATGCTGCCACCCTCCGCTGCCCACGCCACATCCCCCCTCTCCCCTCCTGCCCCCCTGCCTCAGTTTCCCCAGCTGGGACCCCCACGCTGCTTCTGGGAAGCAGAGCAAAGCCTGGAGATGTGAGATGCTGGAGTTTGCATGACCATCCTGCAGTTTTTGGGTGCTAAAGGAGGTGATGTCTGTCCCCATTTGCAGTGTTGGAGGGCTGGCTGAGCACCCATGGGGAGGTGGTGATCTGGAGTGGGAGCTGGGGGGAATCCAGTCCAGCCCCAGCCCGGGCATCAGCCCAGAAACAGCAGTGCTGATGGCACCGGCAAAGTCCTCAGGCTCATCGTTGAGAGACGATCCTGGGGTCCCCCCTCCCCTCGTGAGAGAGAGCCTCTGAGCAGAACGGGCAGAGCGAGGTGATGCTGGGCACTCTCCTGCCTCTGCTCAGGGGCACTGCTTGGGTGGGCTTTCCATCCCTACAAGCTGGGAAAACCAAAAAGGCAGCAGAGCAGTGGTGGGATGGTGACCCGGGATGGCCAGGGACAGCCAGGATGGCATCAGGTGGATGGCAGCATCACCTTGGGGTGCTGAGCCCAGCACCAATGGAGCTGCTGTGGGGGGCCAGGAAGGCAAGCGGTCGGCAGAGCCCACCTTGGTCTCCATCTTGGAGACCACCTCCCTGGCAGCCAGGGGACCATAGTGCCTGGGCCAGCTGCAGAGGACTGTGGTCAGAGTGACGCGATGGGGCACAGGCTCTGAGCCAAAGAGACCCCAGTTTCTGGGGCTGGTGCTGCTGGCAGAGGGGGCCGGGAGGTGGGTGAGCAGGGGCAGCAAACCCGGCATGGGCAAGCCTGCCGGACGTGTCCTTCCCCCCACCCCCCGCCGTGCCCTGCCAGCACTGCTACCCACCCGTGGCCTGAAAAGAAAGAAAAAAAACCCCGGCCCGCCCGTCAGGAAACCTCAAATCAGGGCCAATGTTTTTGAAAGGTTTTTTTCTCCTCTCTCCTTTAACACATCTGCCAATATAATCTGACCTTTTCCAAATAAATAGAGCCCGCGCGCTCCGTCTTTGATCCCGCGCTCCAAATTTTCTATTTACTTAATTGGCCCATCCAAGGTCTGAGCGAGCCGCGGGCCGGCAGCTGCCGCCGCCGCATTCCTGGGGGCTTATTGCTGCCTGCTCACCTGGTTGTTATTACCACAGCCGCTCCCGGCCCCACGCCCCCCCTGTGGCCACCTGAGCCTGTGCCGCCCCCACCCTGGGCTGCCTGTGCTCAGGCCCCCCACTCCCATGGGGTACTCTGCCGTGCTGCCGTGGGGTGGGGACACGGGAGTGGGGACGCCCCATGGGGGTTTCGTGGAGGATCGTGCTCGTCCAGTGCTCATTCTCGGCACTGTCACCCCGCTCCACCTCGTCTCCATCTCTGGAGAGCAACTTGCTCCAAGGGAGAGGGACCCCCACATGATGTGGGGTTGGGCCCCGCTAATCCCATCCCTGTGGTGGGGTAGAGGGTCATGGGCTTCCCCAGGCAGTGTGGGAAGGGATCTTCCTCCAGAAAGGGGACCAGAGCTTGATTAGCTGCTCAGAGATGCTTCTGTCTCTGTACAGATCATATCCTGGTAACCCTTCCCTGGATTAAGGTCCGTAAATATCCCCCCCTCATAGCAGGAGGGAGCACAGAGCTTTGATGCCACGTGGGGATGAAGGCTCTGGGCACCCAGAGAAAGTCACCCCTGAGCAGTGGCAGTCCCTTCTCCCCCAGACATTCCCTGCAGACGCACCAGGTCATGGTGGGGACCAAGCCCTCCTGCTGCAGACCTCTAATGAGCAACTGGGACAGATGATACCTCCATGGCAGGTCCCCCCTCTCCTGACCATGGGGAGCCCAGCCTGGGACATGCAGGGGTAGGACCAGCAGAGATGGGAGGACCATGCATCCTTCTGCAGCACCTCCTGTGCTGGGGGAAAGGAGGCTATTGGGCCATGGGGAGATGGAAAGCCCCTGAGGTTGGGTTGCTCCTGTGTGCTCAGCAGATGCCTTTCAGCTATTATTCTTCAGTCCAGGAAAAGGAAATAAGTACAGGGAAGGCTGCAGGAACACCCAGACACATGCCTTGGTCCTATGTATTTCCTCCACATGCTGGATAAGGTTGTCCCTGTCCCTGTCCCTGTCCCTGCTCTGAAGAGGCAGAAGATGTTCCTTCTGGCTGTGGTTCATCAGCTTCTTCAGGCAATAACCAAAGTGCATGAGTGGGCTTTGGGACCCTGCAGCTAGTGGGGAATTGGGGAGAGCAGCACCCAAAGGGACACGTCTCTGAGCAGGAGGGTTTGCCTGGGCACGGGCACTGCTGGTGTGACTTGGAGCCTCTCACAGGCAGGTCCCAGCCTTCACAGCTCTGTAACACCATGCAATGCCTGGTGAAGTAATCACATGCAGGCAGGGTTTGGCAATGGGAGGGATGGCTCCCTTGTTGGAGGGGAAGGAAAAGTAAAGGAAAGCTGTCCTTTACTTCTCCACCCTTCATTTCCAACTCTTATTGGAGAGGGAGGGAGGTCTCTGCTTAACCTGGTCCAGCTCAGTGACATGGGAAGACATTGGTAGTGCTTTGTGCACCCAGAGTAACCTCTGATGTGTGGGAGGCCCTGGATGAGCCCTGGGGAGCTTGTCCTGGTACTTGGACACCACTGAGGCATGAGGATAGATTCCAGCTCCTGAAAAACCTATACGCTTGGCCATAAACCCTGGGTTCCTGGGACCCACCATAATGAGATGTGGGAGCTGAAAGCCACCTGCAAGGCCCTAGACAGTGCTTGGGTTTGACGGGCAGCAGTACTGGTCCTTTTCCTTACTGATCCTCAAGATGGTGTGAATGAAGAGAGGTGGATGGTCCTGGCCATGGTTACTCCCCTGGACCAGCCAAGCCCATTCCCTGGGTTGTAGGAAGCTGAAGAGCAGGAGGTTAGAGAAGGTCATGGCTTGGCCCTGGAGTAACAGCACTGGGAGCCGAGGCCAGAGGTGTAGAAGAGGTGGTCAGGCTTAAATGGAGGGACCTCAGCCTCTGCAGGGCATCCAGCGTGGGGAAGGAGCTGGCGAGTGCCACCCAACACTGCTCTTGTCCTGGGGTGCCAGTCTTTCTCCAGAAGAGACTACTGGGATTTTCCTCTGATTAACTCCCAGTTCTGCTTTTTCATGTCATGGCTCATAATTTATAAACCACTGGTGGGAAGAGGGAATATTTTACTCCCAAGCATCCTCAGGTGGTGCTGCTGGATGTGCCAGCTCAGTGACAGATGGGCACCATGGGGTGGGGGGGGATGGACTGTGTCCAGGGCACTGCAGAGGGGCAACCCCCAAGAGCAGAGGGCTCTGCGGTGCTGGCCTGGGCAGCTGACAGATGTGCTGCATCCAGCCCATGAGAGATGACACCTCCAGCTGCTGCTGCTTGCTGCTGCAGCGGGGTGTCACAGTACACGGAGCGTGTCCGGCTTAGGATGGACGTCACCCCCCTTGGCTACACTGGCTTTCGCTGACGTGTTCTCCCTGCTTGCCTGGCCAGCTCTGAAGCTGGTATAAATCCTCATAGTCCATTTACACTGACAACAATGATTCAGTATGACTGGTCTGTCCAAGACCTCCTTTATCCGGGGAAGCAGCCCCAAGATCGCCAGCGTGCCTGTGCCCTTCCTGCCTCACTGGCAGCTGTCTGTTCAGCTGTATTTACTCAGGGATTGAGAAAGGTCTTTTCTTTGCCTTGCTGGGAAAGCCTTGCTGCCAGAGATCTCAGATGGCTTCACCAACCAGACTGTCCTGCTGAAGCCCTATTCCCAGCTCTTTGGAACCACTTGTAGATGCCTCCTCAGTTGCTTGGCTCTGCCTCATCCAATGCAGGCAACACCACTGTGAGCTCACCCAGCCTCTCCATATCCCTCTGCTTGGTGAACCAGTCGTTTCCAAGTGACAAGCTCAGTCCGTTGATGCCTCTCAGTGACATCCATCGAGGTCCCAGATAAACCACCCCTTCCTCTCAGTGCCATTGCAGGGGGATGATGCAGGCAGCACAACCAAAGCATGACAAGGAGGAGGTGAAGAGGGGAAGGGAGGTGTCGGCTGGGATTTCGACGTCTGACATGTTGACATTTCCCAAGTAGAAGCCAGTCACTCAACATCTGGCCGACAATATTGCGTCTTGCTTAAGAGCAACTCCAGATGTTCCCAAGACCTTTTTTTCATTATTTTATTTCTTTCTTTCATTCTTTTCTTCTCCCCCTCCCTCCCAGCCACTCTTGACTCACTAAATCAAGGGAGACAGGCTTTTAACTCTCTGGAAAGAAATAAACGGCTCAATGGTGAGATGAAACGAATTCTCTGGAACTGTGTGAACAGATGTGTGTTGGGGGAGGGAAGGGAGGGGGCAAGGTAAGGAATATCAAGAGAAAGAGAGGGCAACGTGTACATGGCCATCTCTTTAGCATGAGGTGCCCCAGCTTGATGCACAGCATGATGGCCAGAGGGATGTGCAGTCTCCACTGAACATGCAGGACTGGCGAGGGCAGAACTTGTGACTGGATGAAAAAAGGGGAATGGACCAGTTCCTGTTTCACTGGATCAACTGGTGATCTCCTCTCCAGTGTAACTGGGTCCAGTTCTTACCTCCTGGAAGTGGCTCAGAGCCGAGGAGGTCAAAAGAAGGATGAGTCTGGTATGTTGATGACGCTCATCCGAAGAGGTGATTTATCATCCCTGACGGGAATGGGAGAACGAGCAGCCAAACAGCAAGAAACTTGGGAAAAGAGAAAGTTTGGCGGGAGAAGGGAAGAGGTCAAAGGCGAGAGAGATGAATAAAAGAAAGATGGAGGAAGGTGGTGAGAATGTGAAAGGAATATCCAGAGATACAGAAATGTGGTTTATCTGTCATGTTTCTTGACACTTGCTGAAGATCTGTTCTGTGCTGGTCAGCCCTGCAGAGTCGGTGCCCACTGTATACCATACAGACAAAGGCCTCACATATCTCTGATGTCCTAGAGTGGCTCCATCTGCAATCTCTTCAGGCAGAGAATCACTAGGCATGGTGCCTGTCTCCCATTATCTACACTATCCCCTCCTGAGCCATCACCTCCAGCCCCATCCACTTGTCAGAGCTGCTTTGCCTGGGTTTGAATGCTCCCAGCCTCTGGCAATCTCACCCCTTCCCTGCGGGGTTTTGTAGACTCCTTGGATAAAGCCATGGGGCTTAAATCATCTGCTTTCTTCTCTTCTTACATTTGTAATTGTACCCTGACAAATAGTGCCATGGGGGTAGTGCAAGAAAAGCTCTTTCTGTTGCCTTCCCCTGCCCCTTCCCCTTAGAATTAATGAGCCAAAATATTGGATGATCACTGCAGTCAACCTAGAGAAACTTGATGGCATCCTCTGGATGACTACCAACAAGCCTGGGAGAGCTCGTCTCAGAGAAACATGCCATTAAGACACAGTTAGGATGACAGAATGTGGCTCTACGTCATTTAACTGATGCCAGAAACATGCCACTGTCCCCAGAGCAACCGAGGAGCCAAGCACCTCCACCAGCACTTCTAACTTGGTGCCTGGCACATGGTGCCGACCTGCTCATGCCAACACCTCTGCAAGGCACATCCCATGAAAGTTAGCCAAATGCCAAAAATTCAGCAGTAGGTGAGGCTGATTCTTTGGCCTGGTGAAGTCCAAACTCTCGAGCATGGGAAGTAGTTCCAGATGCCTGCCTATTTAGCCTCCCTTCTGGCAATGATGGAAAGGCTTCTGGCTTTCAAAGAGCTGATGCTCAACATCCTTTGATAGCTGGGTCTCCATGAGGTCTGAGGGCTGGAAGTGCACACATACTCGTGTACACCTCCTTGTGGAGAAGTTTTCACTGTGCTGTACACACTTGAAGCTCACGACAAACCCTCAGAGACATTCTGTCTTGCAGTAAGAGCCCTTCAGAAAATGATAGAGGAGGTCTCTCGAGGTCTAGAAAAAACACAAATACTGTCCAGCTAACAAATGGCTGCTAACACAATTCTGCTGAGCAGTTCAGCTCATTCATGAGCAGGAATTAAGTCTGGAGCTGTGGAGCATTGAAAGGTCCTGCAGGATGGCACCTCAGGGTCTGCCACTAGCATGGTGTGTGCAGTTGCTGCCAAGGAGAAACAATCTGGTTTCTACACCAGCAGCTAGCATGCACCAGCCCCTGTCTCTCGTCCATGGCCAGCACCATGCTTGATGGTCAAGAGCTAGGGCTAGTTAGAAAATTCCCAATTGAACTGGTTTTACAGTGTGAAAAAGAGAGTTTGCCTGAACTGAGCTGGCTGACCGTCCCCCTCCTCAGCACCCAGCCCAGCTCCTGGGAGGCTGGACCCCCACATCAGGAGAGCCCCGAGGAGGCACAGGTCTGGCTCCAGATGGGCTCATTGGGTCCTGGTCCTGGCTCAGCTGCAGGTGGTCTGTGGCTCCGTTGGGCTCCAGATTGAGCTGTGGCTATGAGAGTTTCTAGGCTTCCTGCCCTGGAGCCGGGGTCTTGGCTCTTGGTTCCTGGCTCTGGAGAGCGAGGCCAAGAGGCCATCCTGGCTCTCAGGAGGACCTGTGCTTCAAAATTTTCCAAATAAATCACTTGAATTATTTCTAACTGACATTTTTTGGAGGGCTTTTCCTTCTGCCGGAAGGGAATGACTTGATTTATTAATTTTTCAAAAATTCCTTATCCGAACCCCCTGGATGCTTGGAGGAGGGTGGAGAGAGGGCCAGTGAGTTTGGCCAGACCATGTCCACCAGCCCTGCCTGAAGCTGACAGGCATGGGGGGCTTTGGCTTCTGGAACCTCCTTATTGCCCCAGGCTTGCAGATGAGGTCCCCACCACCCCTCTGAGTGCCCACAGCCACCCCAGAGCCCTACAGCACCCTGGCACTCATGCGCTGGGGACCAGGGTGCTGTCAGCCCTGCGCCCACAGCCCGCCACTTGGACTGGCTGGGTTGGAGCCACCAGCTCATCCATGAGCAAAATTTCAATTGTTATGCTTTGGTATCTTTTGTCTTTCCCTTTTTTGCCTTTCCCTTCAGCCAGGGGAACCCTGGGAGATTTCCAGGCTAAGGGCGGGGGGGGGGCACGTAACCATCTCACTGCCCTAACTACGTGGCCACACCATCTTCCCATGCTGGGGTGTAGACCCCAGTCGATGCTGGCAGGTCCTCCCTGGCTGGGTGGGCACCATGGGAAGGGTGCGGGTGAGGCAGGGAGAGGATGCAGCAGGCAGGGACTGGCTCAGCTGCAGCCCCTCTGGGCCTCCCCAGCTCCCTGAGGTCCCCTACAGTGGCAAGCACTGCAGGGGGTCTCAGCAGCATGTGGAAGGGATGAGAAACCAGGACCTTGCTGGGAAGAACCAGGCTGACAGAGCTGAAAAATCCCCAGCTTTGCTGTGCCTGTCTGCCTGCCCTGTCCTGGGGAGGGGTGGCAGAGGGGTACTTGCACTGGTGATGGGGACAGCCCTGTTGGTGGTGGCCTCTGAGCATCCCTGGCTCTCCCATCACTCTCCCACCATCCCCCACTCCCCCCAGTGCTGGCTTCAAGGAGCTGCAGGGAGATGGGGGCACATCTGACAGGCTTTGCCAGAGCATCTTTTTTGGAGACCTGACGGTGACACCTCTTCCAGGGGCTGGTCTCTGCCCAGAGTACCTCCTGCCCACACTCTTGTGAGCAGCACCTGGAGTGTCGGCTGCTCTTCCCAACATCCAGGAGCAGTGCTGGGGGCTCACCACCCTCTCCTGCCCCACAGAACAGTGGCTATGGGCCTTGGGGCTATGGGCAAGCGGGTCCTTGCTCCCATGCCACACTGTGGAGCCTCTGGGGCTCAAGACCATGGTGCAGGAGAGGCAGTGGCACCGTGCTGCCCAGAGACAGGAGCCATCCAGGCAGGGGAACGAGGGAAGCAAGGCTCTGAGACACCTGCATCCCTGGGAATATGCGCTGCTGCAGGGGGACAGAGCAGATCTCTCCTCTCCGGAGAGGCTGCAAAATTCAGATGGAAAAAAAAATATTTTCCAACCATTATATTTCACAAAAGGAGCTGTTCATCCACTTAAAATATAGGTGACAAGTACAAAAGGCATTTGGCATTATAAAGCAGGCCAAATCTTCAGGAGATCGAAGATATATGGTACCCAACCAAGTCCCAGCTTCAATCTGCTCCTATACTGTAAATTCCAATTACATCATGCCGCCTTGTTTAAATACCGTGAAACCTGGCTCATGCCCTAAGTATGTTTTATATATTGCCACATCCATCTGAAATAGATGGGCAATGTGTTTTACGGCACATGTGCAAATATATCCATATTTTTCCATCTGGGGGTTTATGGGATCTTTCAGAAAATTAATAATGGGGCTCGGAGGAAATGTTCGACTCGGAGGCAGTAGCGGAGATTTATGGCCATCCCAGTGGATGCCAGGGAAAAGTCTGAAAGCGGCCAGAGCAGATGAAGGCCCCGTGATTTCACCAGGCGCTCCCTGAAAGCTAATTTTGCATAATGGACGAGACTGGGAATTTCCCCACATGAGCCAGCAGGTTGATGGAAAGGGACTGCCCTCGAAGGTGAGGAGCTGAGCGCTGGAGTGAGGGATGGGGATGGAGGTGGGGACTAGCACCCATGGGGCTGCTGCTGCATGGCTCAGACCTGGGCAGGGCAAGAGGAACGTCTGAGCCTTGTTGGTGACAGTGACAGCGACAGCGCTGCCCGGCCACTCCACCGGCCCCCTTCAGCCACCCTGCCTCGCTCCCAGCTCCAGGCACTCTCCGGCTTTGCTGGAAAAGGGACAGCGTGAAGGTCTGTATGGGTGGGCTGGCCAAAGCCAGCCCGATTTCTGGCTCAAGACGTGAGCCAGAGCCTGCTGGACTCTGCTGGGCTCCCTGATGGACAAGCAAACCCTTGCCATCACTGTGTGGAGGGCACTGAGGGCTCCCAGGGCACTGACCCGAGCAGCACTGACCCCATCTTGGCCAGGCCCTGGGGCCACCGGGATCGTGGCATGGGCAGCCAGCAGCACTGGGAAGGGATACTTAAGAATCACCACATACCAAAATCCTCAAATGGCCATGAGGTTGGGTTAGTGACCCATTGCACAGTCCCAGAGCTGCAAGCATTGGGGAAGATTTGCTCCCGCTGTCATCTGTCTGGCAGGGGACAGGCAGGATGCAGCACCTAGCTTTACACTGCTGCTTCAGAGGTTTCTATGGGGATGCTGGTGCTGGGGAGAGACCCGACCCAGGCGCCTCTGGACCCCTCAGATGTGCTGAGCTGGGTCCGCTCTGCCCTGTCTCCAACCCCTCTCTCCCTGAACCGTGAGCAGGACTGTGGTCCCCACTGCAACAAACCCGGGGGTCAGCTGGTGGCTGCGTGCACCCACTCTGGCTGCTGCCGGCTCTCCAACAGACAATCCCTCCTCCGAATTCCCCCATCACCAGACGTCTTCTGGAAGTGCCACCTCTCCCTGTTCTTCCCAATAAACAAAGGCCAATGATTTCCTATCGCGTGGGTGTGCGGAGGGGGAAGCGGCGGGTGGTGTTTATTTTGACAGTGGAGAGGCCCGTTCTCCAAGCTTTCGGGGTAGTGCGTCTTGTCCAAGTTGAAAATATTGGCTGTTTATTTGAGTCTTGTGGTGGCTGTGTAAATAGAGGACTCACTACAACAGATGCCGGCTGGTGGCTCGGCAGTGAGGGCCTGATCCTGCCCTGTGCAGAGGCTCCCAGCTTGTCATTGATTTAATGGAGATGTAGCATCCCCCTGAACAAGAAATCCTGCCCAGGTCCTGTGCCTTGCGGGCTGTGGACATGAATGGCAGAGGATGGAATGGGGCAGATGAGGTTGTGGCGGCAGCTGAGCAGTGAAAGCCTGGAAGAAGGTGCAGTGATGCTGAGGCCAAGTCATAGGGGGACCAGCACAGCTCTGCCGGGGCAGCAGCATCTCTGGGCGCGATGGTCTTTTTGTGCCACTGGCAAACGTCGTGGTGCAACATTGCAGCAATGCCTTAGGGGCAACGCAGCACGGATGCGGATTATGGGGTGCAGCAGGGTCCTCCCATTCCCAGGGTACTGGTGGGGACCACTCTTCTCTTTTGCCTTATCCTCTCCATCACTGCTGAGGTGGGAAAACCCTGGCAGGAGGGAGTCAATGGGTTTCTCCAGATGGTGCCCCGCTGACCCCAGCCATTCCCCATCTTCGGCTCTTCCTTAGGAAAACACGGCATGGGACAGCCCATCGATTAATGGTTTCCTCATGTTCCCCCCGCGCGGCTGATGTGGGAAGCTGCCTCCCTGTTCCCCAGGCTCTGCTGAACTAATCCCCTGCCTCCCTGTGCCCCCGTGCCCCACACGGGTGCTGGGTATCCTGCACACAAGGGGAGCATGTGTTTAACCAGTGAATTGTGCCCTAATCAAGATGAACAGGGAGATAGATAGACTGGATGAAGGAATAAATGAACAAATGAATGAATGACATGGTGATTAACGCTGATGTAATAAATGCCCCCAAGGCCTGTAAAAATACACTTGGCATTTTGAAGAATAGTACATTTCACACCAGTTTGCAAGGATGAGAGTGGCTGGAGCAGTTAAACCCCCTGCACACTTGGCTGACATGGTCATGAAGGGGAAAAGTGTATCCTGCCCTGGTCCTACAGCCCTTCTGGCAGGAGCCTGGGTGGCCACGGGTGGGTGGAAGAGCCCTGGTCAGTGTTGGGAGGGCAGGAGGAGGGCTGGGAAATGTAGAGGTTGTGGTTTGCTTAGGAAGCAAAATTTTGGAGGTTAATGAGGCTTGGGAGGGTTGTAAAGCACTGAGTAAAACACCATGCTTGGGTAAGGGGTGGCAGAGAGAGTCCTGCGGTACCAAGGGCATGGCAGAGCCTGTGAGGGCTTTGCCCCTGCAGACCTACTCTGCTGGGAGCTGGTGATCTCCAGTCTCATCACAGGAGGACTAAGGGAAAATAATTTGAAATCTTTTCGTCGTATTGGGGAAGGCAGATGAGAGAGGCATTTTGGGGGCCTTGGGGGAGTGCAGAGCCATTGTCCTCAGCAGCAAGTCCTGGCTGAAGGACTCTGGCCACTGTTGCGGACACAGCTGCCTTCCCTGCCTGTCCCCAAGGGCTGCCAGGATGGAGGGTGCAGCACTGAGCGAGGTGGTTGGACAGGTCACCACACCTGACGGATGGCAGCAGGCCACCATTCCCTAGTACACCATGTCCACAGGAGACAAAGCACCACTTTTCCATATTATTAGCCACAGAAGCATGGAAAGGACGGGTTGGCAGGGCCACCGTCTCTGCTCTCCAACAGCTGGAGCCACTACCAAGACCCACATGGCCTTGCATCGCAGGGTGGAGAGAAGTTCCTCTGTGTACCAGAGAGCATCAAGACAGCAAGGACACAACATCAGGCCATGACAAGGGGCCATGCAAGTAAGTCTTGCCTCTCTAGGTCTTGCCCCTACTTAGTGACACAGCGCTTCACCAGGCAGTGTGGTCCCAGAGCCCAGCACTGAGCTGTGCCCCATTGGCCAAGGAAAATGCTCTTTGCTCGACTGCGCTGCACCTAAGGGAGATATTTTCCTGTGGGATTCAGGTCTAATTTTATTTATATAGACTTTGGTTACCAAGAGCAAAGTGATGGGAAATAATCTGTGTATGCATTCATCCGTCTGTCAATCTACTTGTCTGTCCACTAAGGTTGGGGTTCAGCTGTCCGAGCTCCTGTGATCTTTCATGAGTGGAGCTGGCTGGATGACATGGAAAAAGAACATTGAGTTTTCTGTAGTATTCTCACATTTTGCTTCTTTCCTTGGCCAAATTCCGGGTTTCCATGAAAAATGTCCATCGGCATTTTGAAATGAGAAAAATTTCAACCAGCTGCAAAATTCAGTCCGAAAGCAGGGGGGAACTTGCAAACTTGGCCTCTCTTTCAGCTGCCTTTGAATCTCAAATATTTTGCCCCAGCTGAACACTGGGAAAAGGTCTGTTAAAAAAAACCACTGTTGCAAAATGTGTGTGGTCATTTTGGCCCTTCCAGCATGGGGACAAGTCATCTGCTGCCCAGAGCAGCCAGTCCCGGCACAGCATTTCTCGGTGCACACCTGAGCTCAACCAGCTGCTGCATGGGGTGGGCAAGATCTGTGCTCTAGGAAACGGGAGCACACTGGAGCGTGCCGAAGTCTTTTCAGATCCTTTGCTGAATTAATATTTTTTTCCTTGAAGAGCTGTTTTGGAAAACATACGCCTTCAGTGTGGCAAGGCGAGTTTGCACTGCAGCATCTCTTGCCCTTGCAAAGCGTATGGCTACTGGCCATGGCCACCAGGAATGCACAACGTCCCCTGCTGCCACTCAGGCCCCCCTGTCCTGTGTCACCCACAGGCTCTGGCAGCACCCTGTGGTGACAAGCACTCCTCAACACCAAGGGGGTGGCTGGGACTGGGTGGGTGCAGGCGGACATGGAATTGCCCCAGCACAGCTTCAGCCTGCCAGAGCTTGCACCAACCAGCCTCTCATTGTGTCAGTGCAGGCAGAAAGGCAAATCCTTTCTTGACTGCTAATTATCCCTTTTTTCTTCCCCCCTTAAATTAGCTTTAAAAGCAGTTAAGCTTACTGGAAATTTGGCTTGATTGCTCTTTCTTTTAACTGTGGCTTTGTTTAAATGTTAGTGTTACGAACAACAATGAAATAATTACATAAGTCATTAATGAATATATAAAAACAATACATAAATAAAATAAACAGCAAGTAGTATCATTAATGTTTTGGGCTTTTTCAGTTACAGCTCTTGGAGAGTCGTGATGGGAGGGTGGAAGAGTTTTTCCAGCTATTTAACCTCTGTGGCTGTGAAGCCCTGAAGGTTTTGGGTAACTCCATATGCTTGAGCTGCCAGAGAAGTGGAGATGGGTGGGGGCTTGGGAAGACCCCCCCACTTGCCTGATGAGTCCAATGAGTACAAGGAAGCCAGCTGGAGGCTGGTTACCCAGTCTTGGTGAGGTGGAAGTGCTCTCTGGGGTCTGCCATCCCTGTTGTACCCAGAAGGGTGGATAACCACAGAGCCAAGCCTGGGGGCCACAATGGGCCGTGAGCCATCGGTCCCTGGTGCACCTGGGGATGCTCAGAGCCGGCCCCATAGCATGCACGTCCAGATACAAAGCTGTGGGGAAGTTTCTGCAGCACTCATGAAACCCTGTGTGTCAGCACAGCCCCGACCTGCAGAGCTGGGGGTGGTGGGAGAGAGAAAGCCTTTGGCAAAGCCCTGTGGCTTCTCAGCCCACACACAAACTGCATGTGCACACAAAGAAGACACAGAATTAGGTGGTTGGTACTTATTAGATTCATGTTACTAAAAACAATAATAATAAAATAATAATAAAACCCCCAAACATACATATCATATATGTTACACTATGGTCCATAACATTTGCTGGCTTTTCTTTTTACATATTTCACAGATGCCATCACGTTGCAGGACCAGAGTGCCTCTGCATGGTCACCCTTGGGATGGTATTTACATGACACATGTCCTGGCAGCCAGGGCCAGGGCACCCCAGGAAGCACAGCAGACCCCATCCCCAAATCTGCACAGGGTGTCTCACAAAGGATCCCACCAGCATCCTGGATCTGCCCCGTCCAGTCATACATTTAAATTTTAAAGCAATCAGGAAAAGAAGATAAAAAGGCAGTGGACACGTGGGGATTTAAATCTGTGTCTGGGAGCAGCTCCATGTCTAAATCCCCTGGTCAGCACTGCTTCTCCCAAAAAACCCGCTGCAGCAGGCATCAGGTATGGCTTGGCAGGCTGGGGTTCCCCAGATGGGGTTGTTCCCCCTGCACCCGCGTATGCCTCCGGTTGCATTTGGTACCTGTCCTCGGTTAAATGTGGACAGAAGAGTTACAGCGGTGTGTGTGGGGTTGTGCAGCGCAGGGTCTGTGCAAGGCTTGCCCACAGGCTGGATGGGTTGTTGCCAGCCCTCTCTACAAAGGGCCTCTTTCCCCCAGCGAGCCGCTCGAATGGCAAGCGGGGCATGGAAAGGCACAGCCAGAAGAGCCAACTCAGCAGCATCCCTGCGAGGATGGTGCAGCAGCTCCCGGTTTTGCAGCCCTCCCCCGGAATTGTGCCTGTGGTAAAGTCTGTGCCAAGCCCTGCTGTGAGCTGCAGGGCAGGACAGGCAACATCTCTGTGCAACCCAATGGTGCCTCCACCACCATGTTCCGCATCCCGGCACCAGGTCCAGGTGACCCAGCCCCGATGTCCCAGGCACAGCTGACCCCATGTGCAGGGGTTTCCAGCCAGCCACACCAGGCAGAGGGAGAGGAAGAAGAAAGATGAAGTCTTGCTTCAGACTTTGGGGTGACACAAGCAGGGGAAGCCAGGAAAACATCTTCCAGGCAGCAGCCTTAAGTGAAGGTGCAGAGTGGCCTGCTCCAGTCCTTCGGCCAGGATTTTAGGACATTCCCCAGCCAAAGGGGGAGAACTCCTGTCCTCAGAGGCAGTCCATGGGGTATGTGGTGGTCCTGCCCTGGTGTCTCTGATCTGCCCCAGAAGGACACCCATGTGCACTGGGACACCAGCTGGGAGCCATCCCTCCTCGTCAGCAGTCCTAGATGGCAGAGCTGAAACAGGAGGGAAGAGCTGTCTGGGAGGATAAATCAAGAACTTCAACTACCAACACCAAAGTCCTCAAAGAGTTTTAGGTGCCCTGCTTCAAGGGAGGAGAAATCAGGTGCCAAAGAAAACCCTGAAGCCTCCTGTCCCAGCAGGCTGAGCGTAGTGCTTTTTGGGGAACACAGACACATCGTGCCTCTCCTGAAAGCTGTACTTGCTTGGAGAAAGCACGTGTCTTCTGTAGCACAGCCCTGATGAGCATGCGTGCCCATGGAGCAGTGGTGCTGTCCTGCTCTTTCAGCAGGCTGCTGAGAAGAGGGGCCAGCAAGCCCCCACACCCCATGGAGTGATGCCAAGCAGCCCCTGGGGCTGTGGGGATGACCCCGATGGGAGTCCCAGCCATGCACAACCAAAAGGTGTTCCACCACTGACTCTTGTATGAGGACTGTCAGGTGCATGGGGTCGGAGTGAGCCTGGGGCAAGGGCAGCAGCTTTTGCTTCCTGGGGTCCTGGGTGCAAGCAGACATGGGAGGAAGAGGAGGGCTGGGTGGCCCACGTACTTCAAGGGCCATCTCATGGCAGAGGCTGATAGCCTATGACAACCAGAAAAAGAGGAACCAGAGATGGAAGGGTCCCCTCAGCTCAGCTGGAGGAGGGAAGCAGGGGGGGTGTCTACGTCAGGAGCGTGGCATAGGACCAGCTCATCCAAGCCCAAGTGGTCCCACATACCCTTTGCCCCTCAGCTTCTGGCCTTCCTCCAGCTCTGCCTGTGCCCTGTGTAGGCATCCCAGCATCCATGGGACCTGAAAGATGGCACTGCAGGCCACCAGCGTCTCTGAAAAGCCACTTTCAGCACCTCTAGCAGCTTCGCCAACGCACTGAGCTCCCCAACTAGGGCACCCGCATGACCACGGAGACATGCCCAAGTGCCTAGATCCTCACTCCCCAAACTGCCCTGTCTTGAACCCCAACAGTGCTCCACCAGTCTCTTCAGCTGCAGGCTCCAGCACCACCCTGGGATGCTGGAGCCCAGAAGCACCAGACCACCCTTGAGATGGGGAGTCCACACAAGCTGCCATGGGCTCAAATGGGCAAAGCATCATCCTAAAGCACTGGAAGACTGTGATGTAAGCTACAGTACCTCGCTGAGCCATTCAATAAGAAAGGCAAAGTTTGTAGGGAAAGGAATATCTATTGTTAGATCACCTATTATTTCCACTCATATTTATTATGCCAAGACCGCTACAACCTCAACATGGGAAGATACTGATGTCTGTTTGAACTGGAGACTAGCACAGAGCGAAGAAGAAATAAAAGACTAGAGGTGGGTCAACGAAAGCTCTTCTCTTTTCCTGCCACCTCTGCCTTATGCCTTTCCTCGAACAACCTTGGCCTCAGCAATGCTTCCTAGAAGGGCACACAGTCAGGCCAGCTCTGAGGGATGCACACCAAGGCAGATGGTCACTTGGTGTCAGCTCAACAGAAACAGGTGGAATTATGTCAGTTGGTACCAGCTGAGAATATAGGGACATAGACCTGGGTGGATGGATGATGATACATGATGGCTCCAGTCAGCCTGTCCACTCCATCCCAGGTCCTGCTGGCAGGGCAGGCTATAGCCTTGGTGGACATGGGAGGGGAAAATGGGTGTCTCCAGGTCTTTCCTGCTGGATCGCCTGGACTATGCACCAGGATAGGTAATGGCCAGGGGGTTGTGAAGTCTGTCCCTTTCTTGCTGGTGAACACAGCTCTGCCTGGTAGTGGCCACCAACCCAGTGCTAGGCCCTGACTTCTCTCCACAGCACTCCAGCATCGCATGGGTCCTGCCCCAGGCAGCAGCGCTGGTCTGTGTAAACCCAAGGTCACCAGAGAATCAGGCCTTGCAAAAGTTCATTTGTTCTTCCTGGTGTAGCTCCTGGGGCTGGTTCCTCTGCAGCATTGGATGGTCTCCACTCAGCCTGCCCGTATGCACATCAGGATGAAGGACAGAAGACTCTGACCTCCTGTTCCTACTGGGCAAGGAGAAGGGCAGAGAGAGGTCTGACAGCAGCACATTTTCAGAAAGCGAGGAAGTGGCAGGCCCCGGACACTGGAGAAGGGAGAGCTGTCAACTCAGATGTCAACACCAGGCAGAAGACTTTGTTAAAGGGAAAAGAAAAGCCTAGAAAATGAGCGCTATGAACAGCATGCCTAGAGCAGGACACCAATCCCCTTCAAGCTCCTTCAGGTGACAGGCACCCACGGGATCTCGCTCCACTTTGCTCTTCATTAAAGGTTTGTCAATACTGCGTTATTTTTAATACACACTTAGAGAAAAAGACCCCCCCACACACACCCACGCGTGCACCCACACACACAAAGGGAAACCATTGCCAAAATATACACTATAGACAGAAGAGTCCTTTCACACTATATATATGTACAGAGTCTCTGGGTGCAGTCTAGCAGTGCACAGCCGGGCTGGGGCTGAGCACAGCATGGGATGGGATGGGTGGAAACCCCTCAGGGCTTCACGCACTTCCCCTTCTTCTCCCGCCGCTGCAGTTTCCGGAGGCGGCGTGTCCAGGCGTCCCGCCACTGGATGACCAGGCTGTTCTTGTCGGCCATCAGTCCTGGCCGATCAGTGGAGTTTTCGCTGATCCCCATGACCAAGTACTTCTTGCTTATCTGGATCTTGGGGCACTTGCAGGACAGGTCTTTCAGGTGGATCCACAAGAAGTTGTCACCGCGCTTGACCCGCTCGTCACGGCACTTGTAGACAGAGAGGATGTTGATGGTGAACTTGGCCCAGTTGGCCACAGTCTCCATTTCCAGGATGTTCACCTGGACCACTGAGGGAAAACAGGGGGAGGCATGGTGACGGGGGATGCTTTGCCTTGCTCCCCAAAGGAAGCTTTGGCAACAGGAACTGCCTGTCCCCAGCAGCCCTACCTGCCTCATCCATTGCACCTTTGGAAGGCCTGATTTGGGGACCCTGCTCCATGCTGGGTGTTCCCCATCCCCTGGGACATCTGCATCTCCCCCGCCCATGGCCGGCCTGTGGCCAGCCCTCAGCTGCCTCTGTGGCAAAGCCCAGCATGGCCCAGGGAGGGAGGAAGTCCTTACCATAGTCTTTCTTGCAGTACTTCTTCATGTTAATCTTGTAGTTGCCCTTGGCTGGCTTGCAGTAGGATTCACAGTCTGTGGAGGAAGAACAGAGGGTTGAGCACCGAGGAGCTTGAAGCACGTGGGGTCCCATCCCACCGCAAGGGAAGAGAGAACAGGGTGGAGAGGACAGCAGCAAGACCCAGCCTGGCAGAGGGTGGTGGGTACTCCACATCCCAGCACCCTCCAGAAGGCTTCTAAGCCAGGGCCTGGGCTGCTGCCGGGGATGGGGGTCCAGTGAGTCCAGCTGCCCCCCTGGCAGCTCACAGGGGCTGGAGGCTCAAATCCCAGCATGAACGCCGACACCACATCAGCTGGGAAGAGAAACCAAGTGGCTTTGAGCCCATTGAGCAGACTGTGTCACCTCCTGTGCTGATGGTGACGGTGTCCTGCAGGATAAATCAGCACAGAGGCGGTGGAGGGAGCCTGGGGACTCTCTTCCAGGATGCAGAAGGGGATGGATGGGAGAAATGCAGGTGAGGTGACAGTGGCCACCACGGAGAGCGGGCAGGAGCCATGGCCAAGAAGAGTAACTCAGAACAGCTGTGGCCATGCAAACCTGGATGACATGGAGAAGAGGGGACGCAGCACCAACCCCACTATCAGCCCTGCAGGGAGGGGACCCAAAGGAAGGTCTGACCCCAGGCCAAGGGGGTTGTGATCTTGAGGGGTGACTCAGCCCTCAGGGCCTGGGGTGGTGGGAAGCATCCTCATGGGGCAGTCCCTCCAGAGACCTGCGCCTCACTGGTGTCCCAAAAACAGGGAAGGGGACTCAGGCCAGGGGGAGTGGGTGGGTGAGGGAAGTGGCTCTGCTCTGCCAGGTTGCTCCTGTCGCCCAAGCATCCCCTGCTCAGGGTGCTCCAGAACAGCTGGGGAGGCCACCAGGCTGTCCTCCACCCCATGTAGAATCCCTCCCTGCTGTCCCCCAGGTCTTGGGAGAGACTCATGTCCTCAAGGAGGGGTTTTTTTTGTGCACTTGTAAAGACCCCAGATTTGCATCTCAAGCAGAGGGAGGGCAGTGAATGCCTCTTTCCTTCTCCCCAAAGGCTTTGATCCCAACAATTGCCTGAAGCAGCCTGGTTCTCCTCCTTTCTTCCCCCTGCCATCTTCCTTTGAACATCTCTATTTGTCTCTTTCCAAATGGCATGTTTTTTCTAAGCCCATCTTTCTTCTTTTCTCTTGCCCTTGCAGGTTCTCTCTCCAGCTTGGCCCTGCATCCCGGGACAGAGCCAGCAGTCCCTGAAGCTGTCTTTGTTTGTGGGTTGCCACAGAGATCGCTGGGGATGGAGGCGAGGGTCTGGGGGAAGACAGGGGAATAACAGCGCCCTGTGCCAAGGGAGGAGGAGAAAAGAGGAAAGAAAGAAGCCCAGGAGCATGAACTTGCCCTGAGCTCTGCTGCTCTCCTTTCTGCCTGGCTCCTTTTTATTGGGGACTTTGTGCTGCCTGTTCCAAATTTGTCATCAATAGAAGCAGCACACCATGAAGCTAATTCTTGGCAGAGGGGGGTCAGCCCTAATTCTTGTCTCAGCCCTGCCGTGCTGCTGCGCTGCCCCTCTGCCTGGGCTGGCAGAGCTGCCCTGGCCCTGCTGCATCCCCTGGGACAGTGGTGGCGGCTGCAGAGGGGATGCAGGGTCCCCCTGTGTGGGGCAGCTGCTGAGTGCACTGAAGCTTTCGGCCACAGTGCTGAAGGTGCCCCCATTCCTGGGATATGCCACAGCCCCATCCCAGACAACGCTGCATCCCTGGAATGTGCTACAGCCCCATCCTGGACACTGCTGCATGCCCTGGGACATGCTATGGCCCCATCCCTGGCACACTGCTCCGTCTTTTCTTGCTACCTGAAAGGAACTCCAAAAGGGAGCTTCCACCTTATTTTGGGGAGTGCCTGGCAGGATGGGTGCCCTTTTCCTCCCCAGGCAGAGTGGAGGAAGCTGTCCGTGTGCCGAAGCAACTGCCCTGGCATGGAGGGGCTACCAGACATTTTTGGGGGATGGGTGCAGGGCATGCCCCTCCACACCTACCACAGGGTCCAGTCTGGGTCCTGGCCCTGTGCAAGCCTTCAGTGAAGATGCAAGACCGCATGAATTTGCAGTGCCCCCACCACTGGAGCCAGAGCTGGGAGCCATGCCACCACAGCAGTTTTCCAGTGCCACAACATGCAGGGCCAGGTGGTGAAAGAAGTGGCCGTGGGGTGTGGAAACCATCCTGCAGCTGGCACCAGTCACAGCTTCACCATGGGCACTGGGTGCCATGGTGGAGGAGGGTGGCATGAACCAGGGTGTCCACCAGGACAATGGCCAGGGTGGCTGCCACACGGTGCTGAGCCCATGGGTGGTGGGCTGATGGGTGGTGCGGCTGCAGGGCAGCCTCAGCCAACCTACCACCCACCTCGCTCGGCAATGGGGAAGAAAGAAAAGTAAGAAAAGCAGAAAGAAAACCAGTTAACTGCCCTGGGCTCCTGCTCGCCATTAACATCATAAAACAGTGATTCCAAAGGGTCAGAAAATAGTACTGGAAATCAACAATTTGGGATAAGTTTGGGGATTTTTTAAATCTTGGCTTTGTGCTGAGAAACATTCCTCAAATATAAAATCAATTCCTGCTCAATTTATGTAAAACACTTGGGAAGAAAAAAAAAAAAGACCAAATAACTCAAGGGTTTCCCTTCCTTGCCTTTAAGCACAAGGCCTCCATCACCACATGTGGGGTGGGTGTGGGTGCTGTGGCTGGAGAAGTGGCCAGGCGAGGGGTATCAGGGCTGCCGCCCAGCTCAGTCTCCACCCGGGGAGGGCAGCTGGGTCCTGCCTGCACCTCCACAAACCGCCTCTCCCTGAGCATCTAGTCCTGTCCCCGTAGGGTCCCCCCTACAGCAGGGCTCTACTCAAGGTCTCAGCTCCCCACCGGGACACAGCTATGGACCACGGCTCCATCCTCCTATGCCTGCCAGGGTGCCACATGCCGGCTGGTTGCTCTTCCCGCAGGCAGGCCCGAGGGAGCCTGGCCGCGGCTCTGCCTGCCCTGCCAGCCCAGCTGGGCAGCACACTCTCTGTCCACCCCACAAAACTGTCAGGAGAAGCTGGATGGCCTTCAGAGAAGCTGCTTCAGGAGCGCCTCTCCCCTGGCGGCTCCCAGAGCATCCCTCATCTTCCCATCTCCCTTTTAAAGTTTCCAGACGTGGTGCTACACATGCTGCAGGGTAGTGGGAAGAAGATCAAGTCTAGTCTCCACCTGCAGCCACCCCCCTGCCATGTCTGTGCAGCCTGACAGGGCAGCCGAGCCCCGTGGAGGGGCTGGCAGAGACCTGCCCCAGTCTGAGGCTGTGAAAGTGCACCCACAAACCCTGAGACAATGCTGCATCCCCTGGGATGCATTACAGTCCCATCCCAAACACTGATCCATCCCTGGGATATGCTACAGCCCTGTCCTGGACACTGCTCGGTCCCGTTTGTGTCCCAGGAGAGCTCTTGGCCCCCCTGGCCCCACTACAGCCATGGCCCAGGCAGTCCCAGCTCCCGGCTTTGCCCCTTGGCCATCTCTCACCAGTGCCACCATAAAGCTTCCCTGGACTGACGGAGAGACCCATATCAGCGGCACACTCGGTAAATGCCAGCGAGGGGTGGGACCCTCCAAGGACATCAGGGATGACGGCTGCCACGGGTGTGCGCCCACCGAATCGCTGCCTGCTGATGCCCTTCTGGCATCGGCCCATGGTGCAGGCAGTAGTACCGTACGCACAGGCAATGTCTCTGCTGCTGGTGGGGAGCCGGCACGTGGGATGGATGGATGGACAGAGCGGGGCAAGCGCGGGGTGAAGCTGCACGCACATGGGAGGAGGCAGTCAGCGAGCCACCAGCCCGACACGGGCATCCCACATCTCTGCGGGGGGAGCTTGTGTGAGAGGCGGCAAGTTTGCACATCTGGTTTACTTCTCCTCGCCTTGAAAAAAAGAAGGAATATTTTGTTTTAAGAGAGATGTAACTTAATTAGGTGTTATGGCTGCAAATCTTTTACTGCTGACTTTGAATTCCTTTAAAGCCCTGTTTTGCGCTCCACAAGTTTTGTTAATTCTGCTAACAGGGAACAAGGATTTTTTTTTTTCCACTAAGTGGAAAATATTTCAAGATAATAATAATAAAAATTATGAGAAGTGGACCCAGGACATTTTGCTGCCGAGCCAGTTGGCCGCTCAGGCAGAGGGATCAAAGCCGGACCTCAAAGGCTCCAGAGGGTTGGAAAAGCAGGAGAAAGCTGGGAAGAGCAATGTAGAGGATGGCAACATTAGTGAAAAGCCCAGACGCACCCAGGGACGGGACTCCAGCAGGGAGGAGGATGGGGAAAGGGGGGGAAGCCCAGCATCCGATCATGGCAGCCCCAAACAATGTCCCCCTGTTCCCACAGCCTGGCACCTGCTGCCAGAGGCAGGGAGGGAGGGGAGGGAATGCGGGGGAGAAGCGGCTCAGAGGCTGCCTGGGGTGGGAGGACTGTGGGGCACTGCGGGGCTGAGAGCCCCCTCGGGGAGTGCCCTGCTTGTGAGAGAGCCCAGAGGTTCCTAGGGGAGAGGGGTGCAGGCAGGGTGCAGGCAGCAGGCAGGGTGCACCTCTGTGGCCAGCCCTGCCTGCAGCACAAGCACACTGGCAGCAGGGTGCCCCAGGCAGAGTTGGGCAAGGCAGGATCACCTGCCCCATCTCTGATCCCCCCCAGCAAAGGGGGCATCAGAACCCCAACCAGGTCCCCTGCTCCCCTGGCGCAGACTCTGGGCAGAGGCGAGCTACTTTGCATTAAAGATATTCAAGCTAGAAGACAGAAATCTTAAAACAGCAAACCCACAGATAAAACTAGAGGCAGTTTAAGGCAGACCTGCTCCGCTAAAACAAAGTAAACACCCAGGTGTCCAGTGAGTGCCATTTATTTTTATGCAGCTGAAAATATCAGACATCAGTCTAAGACTGTTCCTATTTATAAAGCACTGGAGGGGAGTCACCTTGATTAACTCTGCTCCATGTGTCACTCTCTGTTTGCAATAAAACCATCCAAATCCCCCTTTCCCCTTCCCCTTTTTTTCCTTTTCCTAAAGCCGGGTGTTCCCAGCTCCCTCCCTCGCAGCAGGCAGGGCAGGCAGGGCAAGCAGGGCAGGCAGGAGTAGAGGTGGTGGTGGTCTGCCCCATCCTGCACAGCCTCCCCAGCAGTGTTACCATCTCAGACAGCTCAGCTCTTACAGTCGTCCCGTTGTGCAAGACGCACATTCCACCAAGGAACAGCTCTCCTCCACTGCCACAGCGTGGAGCGAAACCTCTGCCAGATCCACGCAGGGCTGCTTGACTCACATCCTGATAACACCTCCTGTTGCCCGGCCCCTCTGCAGAGCAGGGCCAGGAGGGCCGAAATGTGTCCGTGGGTGCCAGGCTGTGCAGCACTCCCAGCCTCTGCGTCAATACCTGTGATCTGCATGCGTACAGGGGCCAGAACCACTCTGTGAGGAGCCGAGCCACCAGCCTCCTCCCACACGTCTCGCCCCTCCACCCCCATCCACACACTTTACTCCTTCCATAGCTCCGTACCTTTGACACCCCTTGTTCCAGTCCCCCTCCTACAGCCACCAAGTGCATGCAGGTGGCTGCAGGGGCCATGCTGGAAGATGTTCCCAAAAGGCTGAGGAGCATATCGCAGGCATGCACCAGCCTGAGAAGGGGCTGTTGGCAATTTCTACCGGTAAAGTGTGGTGGCTGTGGGAAGGAGAGCTGGGAAGAAGGATGCACGCAGGGCACCGGGTCTCCATGGAGCATGCAGGCTCCCCTGGGATGGACGTACCCTGAACAGGGCACAGGGAAGCTCCTTGTTAAATACGGGCATGGGGAGCTGGAGGTGCCCCTGCTGTCTTCCCAGGACCACATGCCATGGGATGGAGTGGAGGATGATGCAGGGTGTTTATTCCCCCATGGTGGCATGCAGGAGAAAACCACAGTCTTGGGGACTGCAAGGTGAAGGGTGGCCCAAGGAGGAAAAGGGCTGCTTCTTTCCCTAGTTTCTCCCCCTTGACCTAACTTGGGATCCCTCCAGAGGGACAGACGGTGGGATGGCTAGGAAGAGCCACGCTACGGTGTCAACGGGACTGCGGAAGGAGATGGAGGAGAGAAAAGCTCTGCTACGGCCCCCTCTGACACACAGCCACGTGTGCCTCTGAAGAGCTTGCCCGGCATCAGCACAGCCCATCCGCTCCCACTGCTGGTGACCACCACGCAGGGCACAGAGGTGCCAGGAAGGTAGAAGAGATGGCAGGGGGTGGCTGATAGAAGAGGGGCAGTCGGGGAGGAGATGCAAACCAGCTGCTTTACCTGTCTGCCATGGCATCTGCTGGGCCACATCCTGCAGTGCCAGGGAGGGCTGAGTGTGGCAGCGGCAGCACAGGTTCTGGAGGCCGGTGCACTACTGGTGCTATTGGCATGTGCCATGTCAGGGTGACAGCTGAGGGCACCTCGGTGGGGCCCTGGCAGTTGTGGCCGGGCTGGAAGGGGGAGCCTAACCCACCAGTGCAGGCAGCATCCATGCACCCACCAGTGCCCAGCCCCAGCTGAGCCTCTGCAAGAGCGCGAGCAAACCTGCAGCATGCGTGGAGACGTGAGCCTTGCTGCCCCAGCTGGAGGAAGCCAAGGTGGCTCTTGAGGAGCTCTAAGGACAGTGGCAGAAATGCATCCCTCTCCCGTGCAAAGCCTGCAGCCTGCCACCGGAGCTGCCCCCCTCTCTGGCTGGGTAACAGTAGCAGTGATATCAATCCTCCCACGGTCCCATCAGCCCACAGAGCCAGGACAAGCAGCTCAGACCCAGACACTTCACTCCTCTGGACCTCGATGGGGCAAGCCTTATGTCACCCATGTCCCAGGAGAGATCTGGCAGCCCACGCCCTGGCACAGGGGCTCCTGAGCCTGCCTGCAGCTGGCAGCCTGCTGGACCCCCATTGCTCTGGCACTGCTCAGAGAGCCAAGGCCCTGCAGAGGTAAAAGGCATCGAGGAGAGACCTCTTGCACTGGCACTGGTAAAAGGAGATTAAAAAAAAGCCAGCTCCCAAGCACCCACCGAGCCATAGGTGCTGCACCCCACAAGCCCTGCCATTACCTGCTGAGGGGTGGTGATGCCCTGGCAGGCTGCATCCCTGGTTTCCTCCTCAGAGGGGATGGAGAAACCCTTTCTCCAAGAAAGCCCCATCAAGCTTTGTCAGTCCCCTTCCAGAAATATATAGGATTTCACATCTTAGTCATTTTTTTGGCCAAAATTGTTCGCCAAAAGTTTTCACTGTTAATCTTTTTGCCAAAGGGTTTGGCAGGGCTCCACCCTTCTCCCTGATGTGCTGGGGAGAGGGGAGGCAGGATGGGATGTCTCTGGCAGGGCTGGGGCTGTGAGCTCAGCTCGGGATGCGGAGCACTTACCTGCAGGTGCCTCCGTGCTGGTGACCAGGGAGGTGGGGTTGATGGCAGGGATCTCTGGAAGGGAAAGTAAGCGATGTCTTAGGGAAAAGGGATCCCCAGTCTGGGAATGACACCTGGGCAAAACCCCTCTGCAAGTGGGGTGCAGAGGAGATTTTGTGGGTCACCTCCAGCAGCTTACTAAGAAAGATGATAGGATGACTCTGACCTGAATATTGCAGGGCACTAAATAGACCTAGAGATGCCCAAACTGAGCTCAGTCAACGGGGACAGGCTGAGAAGCTGCAGCCCCCAAGAGCCCTAAGTTGCTGCTGCAGAGGATGTGCTCCAGAGACAGATGCTCTCTGGGTGCTCAGCTCATCTGAACTCAGTTTGGGCATCAGACAGATGCTCGGCTGATCGGTGTGTGCTCCAGGCCACACAGCACAAGGATAAGTGTGGGCAAAGACAACACTTTCTTGGGATGCCTGGTGACAAAACATGGGTAAATTCTGTCCTAACCCCAAATCTGGGGAAGAACAGAGGGAGAGGAACCAGGCCTGCCAGCTCACCTGCACTGCCACAGCTCCAGCAGTGCCAGCGGATGCTGCAGGGCGGGAAGTTGATCCTCTGCTGCTTTGGGTCAAATTCAGACCCACTGTAACAACAAACACAGTTTTACGCTGACCACAGGAACTGCCCTTGCCCCAGATCTGAACATGCTCAGGGCTCAGCCGGGTGAGGAGGGCACCTTGCTGCAGCTGAAGATAAGACGTAGCAGAGCTGTTTCAGCCAGCTGGAAGCACTAACCCAAGGGGTCTTTCAGAGCCTCCTGCGCTGAGGGATGTGAAGCACAGGTGGCCCCAGAAGGTGACCCAACTGCCATAACTTGACCATGTCCTGAAGGATGTCCATAAAGATGGACACTCTTTCATCTCAACCTCCCACCCACTACAAGCCACCCGCACATGGGGGGCACCGAGAGGTACCCACTGAAGCCAGCCCAAGGAAAGCATTCCCCAGCGTGGGTCCCCAAGTGCAGGGCAGGGCATGGGAGCACTCACTGATGCAGGGGGCCACTGGTGAGCGGCTCTGCTGGTAGCCCTTGGCACAGCGGTTGCAGGTGAGGCCGGTCACGCCGTCCTTGCATGGGCACTGCCCTGTCGTCTGGTTGCAGGTCTTGCCGGCCGCGCCAACAGGGTGGCAGTCACAAGCTGGGTGGGAGAGAGAAAAGGTTACACAAGAGGTGATGCACAATGCAAATCCCAAACTGGACCCAACGTGCCACCCCTGGAGAGGCAAGGAGAAGATGGGTCCTTCCAGCACACTGGTGGAAAGTAGCTGCTGGGGCTGGCACAGCCAAGACACACGGGTCCAGACATGGCCCCGTGTGTGCTGCAAGCAGCATGGGCAGGAGGGCAAGCAGATGAAGGGCTTGGCCAGGGTACAGACTCCACTGGTGGGGATGCTCAGAGTGAGCCCCTGGAGACCCCACAGCTCACACAGGCACCTGCAGCTTCCAGCTGGCATTTAAGGTCTGGACACCAATAGAACAACTTCTTCCTGCCGACTTTGCCATGCAGCTGCTCTGGGCATGCACGCAGGCAGGAGGAGGGATTTCCACGGGCAGCCCCACGCCTGCTGCCAGCCTTGTCCTGTGCAAGCAAAGGGAGCGGGGCTCACATGGGGACATGCAAACCCTTGTCCATGGACAGGGTGGGACTGAGGGCACTGCAGGGACAGAAAGTGGACAGATACCCTCCCAGGTCTGCTCTTCTCCCACCTCAACCCCAGGGTGATGTTGCTGTCACAGCAGCAAATAGCATTTTCTCCACTTGCTCCCCCACCTCTGAGCTTTCCAGTCCACAGAGCTGATCCAACACTGAGCTTTTACACAAACTTCAGCCTTGTTTTGGTCTTAGAATGGTCTGAAGTGGATCTTCTTGATGCTTCCCAAGCTCATTAGCCTCAATGCCCATCCTGCCTCCTGCAGACCCCAGTGAAAGGATGACCCCATGGCTTTCCACCTCAGCCTCCCCAGGGGAAAAGCCACAACTGAGGTGGGTAAAGTTGGGTCTCCATTCTCAGGACAGACCCAAAGTGACTCTCCATCACACAACACTGGATGACGGACCCACCAGGGATTCCCTATGAGGAGGGATGCAGGAACCAGATGCTCACTCAGGAGAGGACCTTCCCATCAGCCTGCCCAGGGCTGGACTGGCTATGAACTGAAGGAGGTTATCTTGGCCTCCATCAGTGTAAGAGTTGAATGTGATTCCAAAGCAAAACAAAAACATCCCCCCCTGCCTGCCCCCACAGCCCCCTGATGTTATCGTTTCCCTAATTTTCACCAGATGGGACTGGTGGGAGCACCATGGCACTGCTCCTTAGGCCCCCTCCTGCACAGCCAGAAACCAGAGTGAGCAGCCTCTAATGGGGACCAGATGCTTCATCCTTATCAGATCTTGGCTGGGACTGGAAGCAGACGTCTTTTTGACAAGGATATTTTGGGGGCTCAGCTGTGATAACAAATGGCAGCAAGCGAGGGAGTCTTGGCGTGACGTAGGGCTGTCGGAAACACGAGGTCTTTCTTCAGTCACAACAGGCTTGTCTCCTGCCAGGGCAGCCAGCTCTCCCCAGTGAGCCAGGCTTTCCCAGCTCTCCTGCAAACACCCGCTGTCAGCTCATCAGGGACCCCCAAAGGCCCTGAGATCATGGGATGGTCCAGCCCTGGACTGCAAGGAGCAGAGCCGGCAGTGATGGTCCAGTGCTTGGCCAGCCTCAGATGACCCATGGGAACAGCACTGCTGCTTTGCCTGGAGGAGAACATCAGGTTTACCTCCCTCTTTTGAATCACCATGCTCTGGGACATTTCAGCTGCTCCAGATGCATCCTGATGGTCTCCCTATGCCTACTCCACAGGGCTCTTCTGTGTGTGCTTGGCTGGATCCTGCAGCACTTGGAGGAAGGAGGTGCCTTGGACAAGCTGGCAGGTACACCTCTTGGAAATCATCCATTGCTTTGTCTCTTTTCCACTAGCAAAGCCTTAGGTTTCTGCTAGAGAGGCTTGGCATGAAGCATCACCTAGCCTCATCACCACCTGTGCTGGAAAGAGCAGCCCAGCGTCACCAGCATCACCCTGGTGCTGCCCTGAACAAGGGGCTCTCACCCCACCATTGGTGCTTGGAATGCTCCCAGGGCCACAGTGCCCATCTCCAGCCGGCGAAGTCCAACCCACCCCAGAGCAGCTGGGCACAAGACCTGCCAAACACCTACTCATCTGGGAGACATAATCATGCAGGGAGAGCTCAGAGGTCCCTGCAGCCATCACTCCTGCTCTGCACGCACAGGGACAGACAGTCTGTGCCCTAAAAAATTTATGGTCAAAGGCATGCTTCCAGCAAAGATTTAAACAAGTGCTTAGCTTCACATGTTGTGGATAATCTCTTGGGCCCCAGCAGTGTATTCCTGGTGTAGAGTCTAAGGATGGACATAAATCTCAGCACAATCAGGATCCAATTCATCTAAGCAGATCCCTCTTCATGTGGTGGAAGCAGGCTTTCAACGACTCTTGATGGTTTACCTGGATCAGCAATTAAGGCAGTTTTGCTCATCTTATGTCCACAACAGATAGGTGTCTTTGGGAGATGAGCTTGGTCTCTGTCAGACCACCCTCTGGCCCCTCACCCCACCATGGTGGGACTTCCTGCAGTCCCATGAAAATCCATTGCTCCTTCCTGCTCTGATGGGAAGAGCATCCCAGGCAGCACTCAGTGCTTACCCCGACCAGTCCCACATCCCAGCATGGCTGCATCCCACCACGCCAGCTGTAACATCTCCATCCCTCCTTGTCCTGACTTGACCCACAGAGGGGGGCTGGCTAGGGGACCCTATCCTGGCACCAGAGAATGCAGGTGCCAGGGGCACAGCGCAGCTCCATGCCCACTGCCCACACATCGAGCCCTGATGCTCGCAGTTCTGCCGGTTGCCAGGATCTGGCCCACAGTGCTTGAATGGTGGATTAAGTCACTAGCTTGGAGCTTAACTCACCGAGCTGTGCTTGCCAGAAAGCATGTCTTGCACCTAATATTGAGAGTATTTTTGTGTCTTAAGGCTTAGCTGCTACTGCTTCACCAGTTTTCATTGGAGAAAGCTCATGGTTTACAGCTTTGTTTAAATTATAGGGATTAATGCACAGCCATTCTTTATTTGACTTTTCAATTACCACCATTGAATTAATCCTGTAGGTTGTTCTGCCTTTTCCATGCTCCCAGTTTTCCGTCTCACAGCGTCCAGCGGTGACGCCGGCTGTTGGCAGGCCGGCGGCTGGAGGGAAGAGCTTGCCTCCCTGCTCGCCAGTCAGTGGCTGAGGGATCCACTTAGTTGCCAGCAGGAGGTGCAGGCTTGCACAATCTGCAGTCGATATTTTTGTGCCTATTTCAAAGACGTTGCATCCCAGCAGAGATGAACCATGGTTGGGTAGTTATTTAGTAACATGCTTTGGGGTTTGTTTAAATAAAATGTAATAGTCCCTGGCCTTTGGGCTGGTATTTTGCCTTCTGAATATGAACCGAGCTTCGTTCTTAGTGCCTGCAAAATCTGCCTTTGTTGGGATGCTCAGCTTCTGCCCTGGACCAGTGCTGTGGTGGGTGCAAAGACCTTTGTTCAAAGCTGCAGATGTCAGTTCACAGCAGCCTGCTTTTAAGGTCTGCTGTCATGAGCCTTGCTTTTCCTTTTCTTTCTTTTTTTCTTGCAGGAGTGTAGGTATCTGAGCTACCTGTAGGTACAGGACGCATCTTTGGAAAAACCAAGCCCAAACTGTCTTGTCACATCTCCATGTATTTATATATCTCTCTGGCAGCACCAGCTCCCATTCATGGCACTGGGCAGGCAGGCTCCCAGGTGCTGGTCCTGCTCCAAGGAGCTCCCAATCCCAACAGATCCACCACTGGATAAGTACAAGAAAAGGGTGGAAACACTCTCGGCCTTACTGAAGGAGGGGCAGCCAAAGGAGCATAAGCATCAGGGATTTTATTATTAACTCGGTTCCCTAAGGCAGAGCCAGGAACTGGCTCCCAAGACCCAGGGTACCGCCTTTACTGCCAGATCCTCCTCAACATATGCACCGTAGCGGGGGACGGCCCTTGTGCACATGTTCATCTGGCTAGGCTGAACCTTTGCAGCATTTCCAAAACACGAGCAAACCCTGCCAGCCCTCTGGAAGCAGCACCCTCCGGACCGGGCTGGCAGAGACCTGCCTGTGGCTTGGCAAGGGGATAGGCAGGGGCAGGAGGTTTGTCTGTGAGGGGGGGACCTGCCGCAGCACCCCAATCCTCTGCTCTGCTGCAGCCCGGGCATCGCTCGCTGGCGTTTCTCCTGCACAGTGGCATCAGCCCTCACCATGTCCCACCAGCTCCTGGGTGCCCCGGGATGCTCTGCCACGCCGTCCCCTCCAGAGGAGCCACTTTGAATCTGAGATGCTTTCCATCACCTTAATGCTCCACAGTTACTGCCCTGCAAGGATGGTGGAGCAGGACTCGCTCTGACGGACTGCAGGCTGCTGCCTGCATTAGGCAGGCGCAGGCAGATGGAGGCAGCCAGGGCCCCTCTGCTTCCTCCATCCTCAGCCCTGAAAACGGAGGGACCCGAGCCACTGCCCGGGTAGGAATCACTGCGCCCACACTGTCCCCAGTCCCACAAACCCATACCCAGCTCCGACCTACATGTCGAGGTGGGCTGTATTCAGTTACCCTCCTCCCTGCTTCCAGCACCTAGCCAAATCCTACTTGCTTTAGTTTTGGGTTTTTTTTTTCTGTTAAGTGCTCTCTTCCCTGGCTGAAGCAGAAATTGAGACCTCAATGCCCAGCATAGAGGCAGCACTGGGGACTCCGGGTCCCACAGGGAGGCCAATGCCTGCAAGCCTTCCACTTTGCTTGGGATATTATCAGGTAATTTTGGTAGCAAAAGTAGAAGGAGCTGGTGACGCAAAGGGGAGCAGAAACCCCTCGTGTGGGGAGGGGTTGTTCCAAGGATGGGAGGGAAGAGCAAGCAGACCAAGAGAGATTATATCACCTGTGCTGCCTGCATGGAGACCTCCCAGCTTACCTTTGCAGGCCTTACGGTCTGTGATGGACTTGCTGAGGTCGCGGTAGAAGCCCTCCTTGCAGTAGTGGCAGTGCCGCCCCGCGGTGTTGTGCCGGCAGTTGAGGCAGACGCCGCCACTCTTCCTGCCCGAGAGCTTGTACAGCTCCATGTTGAAGCGGCAGCGCCGGGCATGCAGGTTGCAGTTGCAGGCTGCAAGGGAAGGTGAGAGGGTGAGGACTGGAGGTGAAAACTGGGAGCCCCCCTGGGTGGGCTGGAGCTGCCCCGCTGCCCTCCACTGCTGTGGGGGGCGAGGGCTGTCTGCACTGGGGGAGTGGTGGGACGGGCAGGGCATGGCACGGCACAGCTGGCCCCAATGTGGCGTCCAGATGTGCAGTATCTGCCACCCCACAGGACTGGTGCTGGGAGGTCAGGGCGGAACAGAAAGGGCACATGTAGGGATGGGGCACCACTCGGCCCAAGGCAGGCAAGTGCGGGATGGAGGGGTGCAGCCGGGGGGTCTGGCAGTGCCAGCTGGGCACCTGCAGCCCCACTGTCCCCCCTGCCCCTTCCCTGGCAGCCGGCTCCAGTGACAGAGCCCAGCCACCCTTTCGGCAAGACCACCCGCCTCGTGCCACTAGGTGCGACGGTGTTGCCCCTGCTGCCTCACAGGGTGCCATCCTCAGCATCAGCAACGGAGCCCCCAAATTCCTTATATTTAAGACTCTACCCTGTGTGCATGTGCACATACACAAAGAAGCCCACATAGCAACCCATGTGTGCACATGCACAGATGTGTGCACACACAGATGTGCACAAGCACACACACAAGCTCAGGTGCACACAAGCATGTACATGTGCACATGCATACACACAAATGTGCACAGAAATATTAACTTACCATTACACGTGCACACACACATGTGCACTAGCATGCACACAAACATGCATGCTTACATGTGCAAGCATGCACATTCATACACATGCTCACATGTGGGCATACACACACATATCCACGAATATGCATGCACAGATGCTCGCACATGTGTGCGCACATGTGCACGCTCCTGCAAACACACACGCACGCTATTTTTTCATTAGCCACAGGAAATGCACAGCCCCCCCTGCCCAATTCCACGTGTGCAAGATAAAAAGGCAAAGCCATGCCCGGTCCTGCTTAACGCTCTCACAAAAAGATAATGGGAACAAGATTTCCTTCGGCAAAATGCAGCGCCCTCCTCCCCCAGCCCCGGCCCCGGCCCCCTCCCCGTGCCGGTAAATTGAGGTTGGGTGAGAGTTTTTCCAGGCGTACTGTGAAATTCATTAACGTGTCAGCCCAGATTTAACTGCTTAGGCCTGGCTTGGCGGTCGTGTGAAGTTGCCTCCCCTCGTGGCCAGGAGTGCCGGTGGGAGCTTCAGCCCACGCAGATCAAACGCTCCCTCACCCGCCTTGTTGCTCCGGCCTCCGAACCACTGGGGTAAGAAAGCCGGAGCAAACCCCAGCCTTCAAAAAAAAGAGCCTTTTCGAAGGCTTAGATAAGTTGAGCGAAAGGTTGGTGCCAGCCTCGGTGCTGCCGGCACCATGCGCTCAAACCTCAGCTCTCCCCGGAGCTCCCCCGTGTTATGAGATTAGTGTAAAAATCACATGGCAGGCATCAAAATAATACTCCGGTGTGGTGGTAGGTGCCTTTAGGGGCTTGTGCCTTTTGAGCACTTTCTTTTTTGCCCAGTGCCAGTGAAAAATAGGGACTTTTGAGGCAAATTCTGACACGGGGCTAGGCACTGGGATGCAGTGCCTGGAGGGAGAGCAGCAAATACTGCCCATGGTCACAGGCAGCCTAGAAAGCTGCTGTGCTGGGGATGCTGCTGTGCCAGGGGTGCCGATGCTCAGCCAGGCTTTGCTGGGGCCAGGAGAGATGCGGTGAAGTACCCCGACATCCAGCCTGCTCTTGCACTCATCAGATAACAGCACAGGGGCAAGCTGGAGTGGTTTGTGCCGCTGAACCGAGGCAGCCACACGTAACTGCAGCAAAGGAGCTATTTTTGGGGGGTAGAGGTACCTCATTATTCCCTTGCATCACTGAAAGACCAGTTGAGTCACCCCAAAAGGCAGCTTTACTGTCCCACTGGGAACGCTCAGGGCCGCCCCCGCGAACCCCTGGCATCCTCTGGGGAAGGAGAGGGGACGGCAGCCCAGAGAGGTGGTGATGGGCAGTGGAGGAGAAAGGTCAGGTAAATGATTCGCCGCTCTCGGCGGGGGTCCCTCTCTGTTTCTAGTTTAATTGGTGAGAGAGTAACTGGCCAGGGCCTTTTCGTGGCATCACCAACCCTGCCATGGGCTGGGGGCCCTCCCGACTGGCACGTCCCCATCAGCCCTGGGGCCACCCTTCCCTGGGAACATGCTGCAGATCCTGCCAGCAGCCAGCTTTTGGGAAGAAACCTCCTCTTCCTGCCCAGCGTCGTCCCCTCTGCCTGCAGGCAGCAATGCTGCCTGCTCTGGGTTGCTTCTCCCAGCCCATGCTGGGTGTCCAAAAACTGCTGCC
Organism: Leptodon cayanensis; assembly: GCA_027564655.1. Lineage (NCBI taxonomy): Eukaryota > Metazoa > Chordata > Aves > Accipitriformes > Accipitridae > Leptodon > Leptodon cayanensis. The sequence goes on from JANXJC010000063.1 coordinate 1,282,216, forward strand.
AGCTTAGCAGGAGCCAAGTAGGCATTTTGGTGTGATCCCGGCCAGCCGACGTGGGGACCTGGCTGGGCTTGGCCATGCTGGGATGGGTGGCTGTCCCCTGCTCGGGGACAGGGCCACACCAGCACGCGTGACCATCCCCTCACCCCCCCAGCGCAGCCATCTGGCACTAATCGGGGCAGACGGCTCCCCCCTCTTACATGGTTAAATACTTGCACTGTTCCTCAGTGCCGACTCGGTTGCAAGCTCTGTCTGTCTCCCGTTAATCACTAATTAAAGGCTTGAATGTTCCCTGCTGCTTGGGGTATTAATAAGAATTTAATTGCACAGTTTGGGGCTAATTACGTGGTAGCTTGCTTCCGCCCTTGTACAGTATGCCCAATTAAACAATCATATGATCAATTAAACAATCACAAAATCTAATAATTTGCAATAATAGACTAATTAAATGTTGACACCTTGCAATGGAGCAACCTTCTGTCCCCCTTTTGATGGTATTTAAACCCCTGCCCAGGCCCTGGCCGCCCCACAACCTTTTCTCCTCCGGGCTGCTGTGGATGGAGGAGCCCAGGGCAATGGCACGAGGGGGTTTGGGGCAGGGACACCAGCACAGGACAGGCAGCACCATGCACTGGGGCACATGCGTGGCAGGCGATGGAGCCCACGGGGCAGGAGGGGGGCTTGCTGCCTCTACAAGTTCCCTGGGAATAATTAGCGAAGGCAGCCGGCTCAGCGAAACCCTAGACCGGCTGCTGCTGCCAACCCGCAGTGGATTCGAGCTACGCCCCTGTTTTGGCTGGAGGAGAGCCTGGCCAGGACAGCAGGGCAGGATGGGTCTGCACCTCCGCCCCAGGGATGGGAACCGAGACTAGAAAAGCCCCTTCCCTCTCATCTTCACTGACCCTCCATCATGGGGAAGGTATTCGGAGAGAGGGGCTGGGGCTCGTATCTCTACCGCCAAGAAGCGGGAGGAGAAGCAGAAGTGGAGAGCCCTCCCCAAGGCTGCAAGGTGAGAACAGGGGTGCGAGGGACAAGGCTGAGCCACTCCAGCCCCATCCTGGCAGGAGCAGGACTCAGGATAGTCAGATAAGGGTTAATCCCCTCCACCGCAGTGGCTGCATCCCCCTGCACCCCAGATCCACTGGGATGCTGCACCCCATGGGGAGCAGGTGCCCAGGCAGGGGTGGCAGGGGGATGCTGCCTGCTCGCCCACCTCCAAAAGCCATCACCTACCCCAAACTACTTCCCCCTGCTCTCGCTGGGGAAGGACCATGGCTGGCGCTGCTGGGAACCCACCAGTTTCCAGCACATCTGCTGGGGAGAAGGCGAGGAGCACCCCACTGCAGGGGATGCGGCAAGGGAAAGGGCTGCAGATGTGACTACCAACAGGCCACTGGCAGCACGGGTCCTCCTCCACGGGGTAAAACAGCCCAGGCCAGCTCACTGGGGGATTGCTGAGATAATTTGTGCATGGGAAACACCAAGACAGAAAAAGAAAGCAAACATGTACTGGAAGGGGCAGAGGGGGAAGCACATGGGATACTCTAAATCCCATCACCGCTCTGGGGACTGGTGTTTTCAGGCACTGGCATCCCGGATCGATCACCACAGCCCCCCAGCCTGAAGCGGAGGGAGCAGTAGCCAGCAAGGTCTTCCCAGAAGAGCACAGCCCCTTCCCTGCCAAGCCCCCTGGATCAAAGTGAGCCCCGTGCATTATCCCGGTGCTCCGGGGAGCACTCCCGCCGCGGCGGCCACAAAGGGAACAAGAGCTCCCGCATTACCAGGGAGTGCATCAATTACTTCCAGTGGCTGCCTTGTGCTAATCCGCTTCCCCCCTCCTTCCCCAGGCCGGGTGTTTCGGGGATGGCCTGCTGAGGGGGTGACTGGGCTGCCCCAAGCAGCTCCGCATGTGCAGGCAGGGACCAGCAACAGCAGTGGGAAGGAGGAGGCATGAGTCTGCAAGAGTAAAGGTAATGCATCACATGGTGGGGCTCGGGATTTCGGCGATCCTGCTCCCGCTGGCTGCTCTGCCAGGATTATCCTTCACTGAGCCTGACCCAGGCTAAAAGCTGGGGACACACATGGATGGGGACATGTCTCTCTCTTTCCTGCCCTTCTCTTTCCCCTGTTTTGGGCAGGGCACACCAGAGGGTACACAGAGCACCCCAATATTGGCAGGGCAAGCTCCCCGCAGGAACGCAGCCCTTTTGGGGTATCGGGAGACCCCCCTGTGCCTGTGGACTGCTGGCACTGCTCTCTCACCACCAGGCACGGGGCCATGCACCCTGCGGCACGGAGCTGGCACTGTGCCCTCTTGCCAAGCCAGCAGCGTGTCAAACCCACTGTGGCCATCCCGGCTGCGGCATCCCCAAACCTGCCTGCCTGCCAAAGTCACACTGACTCCTGTAACACCACAGTGTGGCGATGTCCCTGTGAATGCCACGGCCACCCTACGGCAGCCTGGTGGGGTCGCGCTCCATGCCGATGCTCAGACCTCAGGTGTCACGGAGCTGTTTCAGCTCTGCATTTTCCCCACACCAGCCAGATGCAGAAATTCTTGTGAAATAAGAAAAGTTTGTCCTTGTCTGCAGCTCCGTGGATGGATGTCCCAGCACCGTGACATGGTGCAGGACATCAGTTTGTCCCCATGCTGGAGCAGGCAGAGACTCCCATGCACTGGAGGTGGACAAACCCTCTTGAAGGGTGCTAGGGAGCACAGATCCAAGAGGTGACATCCCAACATGACCTGAAGCTGTACCAGCCCCATGGCTCCACCTGGATCCACTTTTGGGGTGCTGCAGTCCCCCAACCCTGCTCCTCAGCTGGCACTGGGATGCCAAGCTCCTGGATCCATCCACCCTCCCCCTCCTCACCCCTCCTCAGCCACGCGTGACCATCCACCACAAGCCAATATCACCAATGCCCGGCCGCAGGACAGAGTCTGAAACCCCGCAGCCCCCAGGCTGAGCAAAGGGAACTTCCCGGGCGGCCTCTCCTTTTAATTGGTGCTAATTGGTGCGTCTGTTCGTGCTGGCTGGGGAGATGTCATTATTGAAAGGCACAGAGGGGAAGGCTCGGGGAGCTAATCCAGCTTTCAGCCGCTAAGCTCTTCGGAGGCGGGTGATGGAGAAGCTCTTTCAGGTCTCTTCAGAGAGGGCACAAAGCCCGAGAGGGAAAGGGAGAAAGAAGGGGAGCAAATCAACAGGAAAAACTACTTTCACACGCAGCTCGGGGAAGGGTCTTTGTGCACGGGGCTTGTCAGGGGGGAGCTTGAAGGGACAGCGCTGTGCCCCCCGCCTCCTCTTCCCTCCCTCGTTTATCTTTTCAGCCCATCTGCCAAAAGGGTGATGCAGCTGGGGGCAGGGATGCTCAGGAGCACGGCCCTGAGGAGCAGGACCCTCACCCTGCAATGGACAAGATGGACAGATGGACAGGAGATCTGCAGATGCCCCCCCCAAATAAGCCTCCTCCAGTTTAACCCTTTTTGTGCCAGCAGAGCCACCGCCGCTGCCATTATGCTGCTTTACCGAAGGATTCAGCGTCGAGGCAGAGGCGGCATGGGGTGGCACAAGGGAGGCAGCCATTGGGTCGGAGTCCTTCTTTTGTCCCAGGGGGTTTCTATGGGTTCGCCCACCAGCCAGAGCCCTCCCCTGCCCGGCCTGCCAGCAGCTGGAGGCAGCAGCCATGCGCAGGGTGCAGAGTTGAGGGTTTTCTTCTGAGCTTTGCTCCAAAAGTCATCTTTCTGAGACAAGTGGGAAAATGCAAGGGCTGACACATTCCCACAGGGTGTGAAGCTCCAGCACTTGCTTTGAATCCTCTCCCTTTTTAGCCATTCTTAGAAGAAATCTGCTGTAACGTATATATATTTAAGCCGACAGCTGGGATCTCAACAAGACATCGATCACAAATACTAACAAGTCCCTCTGACCTCTGGCACATCCACTGAGCCTTTCAGGAGCTGATTAATGGTACAGCTTTCCCTTGTCTCCATCCTCCTGCCACCCCCTGGGACCTGGGCTCCGGTCCAGGAGGAGCGAGAGGCGGTTCCTCCCTCTCCCAGACCTTCACAGGGCTCTGGCATTCCCCAACCCCATCCCAAAACAGGGCAAAAGGCAAAAACCTCCACCAAAATCCCACAAAGATTTTTAAGCGGGACAGCCAAGCAATGCCAGTTTGATGTTTTGGAAATATTTCATTTCGATGACAATATTTTTAACTCATGGAAACCTTTGCAAGGACAGACAAGCTAAAACCACCACGGAAAGCACCATGCCAGACCAAATGCAAATGATAAAGTGTTGAATCTGGGTATCTCAAGTATTTCCTTAATCTCTGCCAGGTTTTGCTGCCTGCTCCCTACCCCAAAGCACACCTCATAGGAGACTGCCATGATTCTCCCTCCCAGCCCAGGGACAGCTGGTTTGCTGCCCAAGGGAAACACCCCCAGCCGGGCATCTTGCATCCCATACCAAGGTTTGCTGACCAGCTGGAGGACACCGGTGTTTTTTCAGAGGGTTTTGGTGCTTTGGCTCATGGCCAAACCACTGCACCTCCACAGGGGTACCCGCAGCAGAGACAGGGCAGATGCTTGAGACTTTACCAGTCCTCCAGCAAGGGGGATGCTCCCCAGCATCTCTGGACAAGCACACTCCATCTCTTCGGCTCAGCACCCATCCATTCCTCCCCCAATGCCCTGTTTTAGCGTTTCAGCCATGGAAAAAAAATAAATATTTAAAAATAACTTACCCAGACACTCGTTGGCCTCACGGGCGCTGGCCCGCTGCCAGGGCCTGTCATAGTGGAAGGGCTTGCAGCGGTCGCACTCAGGACCCTCAGTGTTGTGCTTGCAGTCACACACCAACTTCTGCTCCTTGTTCTTCATGCAGCGTGCCGCGTGCCCGTTGCATTTGCAGCGTCCACCGACCTGCAGCTCCCCCACCGCATAGTAATAGGGGGTCAAACTGGTGCCCCCCTCCTCCTCACCGGCATCCCGGCTGCCCAAGTCGTGGAAGAGATGTGGGCGGCTGAAGACCACACGGATGTCGGTGGCTGTCACCCAGTCCTGGAGCACGGGGCTGCTGTCAAAGTCCTGGGCAGATGGTCGCCCATCAAGAGTGCTAAAGGCGATGAGCCCGCCAGTGAGAGGGTAGAGGTCTGTGAGGCCATCGGTGCAAAGGGCCTCCTGCTCGTTCTGCTTTGTGACAGTGGCTTTGCTGGGCTTGCCATAGATCTTACGGCACTGTGAGGAGTAGTACTGGTATGGCACCCAGGTCTTGCCGTAGTCCATGGACTTGAGGATGGCTGTAGACTCGGGCCGGGGCGAGCAGAACTGGAGGCTGACGTAGACCACCTCGAACTTCTTGCCGAGGGAGAGGGTGAGGGTGACGTTCTGGGGTAAGTGGTGGAGGGTCTCCGAGCGCCAACATGTCATGTTGGAGGCAGTGTTGAGGTCGGTCAGGTAGGCGGGTGGGTGGGCTCGGCGGGGGTCCGAGGCATCGCAGTGCCGCGTCGGGGGCTTCCCGCACGTGCTGGAGGCTTGAACCTCCTTCCCAAAGGCGGCGTTGACAAATTCAGGGATGCAGCGGCGAGGAGCGCCGCTCTCGTCATAGCAAGGGTCTGGGGGAGTCTGCTGGGCCACAAAGGGATTCACTGTCTGGGAGAGGCCCAGCATGGTGGTGGTGAGGAGCAGGCGCAGGAGCTGCAGGACCTCCATCCTCCCGGGGCGAGGGAAGCGGCTCCTCCCTGGGGCAAGAGCAAAGAGAGTGAATGGCACCAGCAGTGGCATGGCCGCAGCACTGCCCGTGGCGGGGAGGCTGGTAAGGGATGGGGAAAACCCCTGCATCTGGCCCTCGACCTGCGCCCGCGTTCCTGCCCCACATCTACTGATGCTCCATCCTGGGAGCAGGGCAGGGAGGTGATTAGTTTGTGCCGCCTTATCCACACCAATCCCTCACCCCTCATCGGCAGGAGTGAAATACCGCAGGAAATGGTAAAAGGAGCTGAGCTTTGGAAGGAGGAGATTGAAATCAGGGTCCAGCCCTTCCCTGGTCTCTTACAAACCGTCTCGGGGCAACAGGAATACACATGTCTGCCAGCGGCCCTGGCTATCACGCACAGTTTGGAGACCCCTGTCACTGCAGGACTGCCAAGGACTGGTGGCGGGGAAATGCTGCAGAGACCTTTCAGCTGCGACACTAGCTGCAAACCCCAAGTCATCCAACTGCAGCCCAAAACAGCTCTCACCTGCATGGGAGGAAGGAGCAGCAGTGAAAACACCTTCCGGGTACATTCTGCAACAGGCAGAAGCTCACCAGGATGCAGCCCTGGGGCTCCTGGGTCCAGCACCACTTTCCCTGTCGTGCCACAGCCCCAGCAGCATCCTGCTGGCCGTGGGCTCTGCGGTTTCTCTGAGCCAGGGGCTGGATCCCCTCCAAATCCCACCACCACACTACCCAAGTATTCCCACTGGCAAAAGGAGGTTATTCTGGCCTCACCCCCGAGAAACCCAGGTCTGGGTCTGGCCTGTCTGTTAATGGAGGGAAAGGCAAGGACCAAATGCAGGGCTTGGCTGGGCTCCTCTCCCAGCAGCTGCAGCACAGGGCCAGGGCATGCTGGGTGGCTCCCAGGGGACATGGCTCATCTCCCACCTTGGTGGCTTGCAGGGTAGAAGAGGGACTGAAGATCACGTCCCCTCTTACCGGCTCTGGCTGCAGCAGGAGCATCCCACAAGATGCAGATCAGCCATGCCCCATCCTTAGCATCATGCAAGTGGCCACGGCTCACACATTCACCGGAGAACGGCCGCGAGCGCTGCAGCTGGTAGTAGACCCCTGAGCTGCCCAGCTGGGTGGATGGCACCAGCCCTGCCATCCCACTTGCTTGGCTGGAGGGGCCGTGCTGAGCGCTGCCTGCCCCAGCCACCAAGCCAGGTTTTCTGGCCTCTACCAGCCCATGCCATGCCCAGGGCAGGCAGAGGGGGTCCCCCATCATCCCCTCTCCTACTAGTAAATCCTTACAGGATGACTTGGGTTTTGCACTTCATGCTCGGGAATGAAGCCCTGTGCTGGCAGCATGACCCAGCATAGCAGATGCTCTGCTCCTCATCTACAGCCCCCAGCATCACTCCTGCCTGTCCAGCTGCCCACTCCGGCTGAAGGAGGCTGGCAGGGGACAGCCCATTGCAAATGATCTGGGATTTTTTTTTTTTTCCCTTTGCAAAAAAAAAAAACCCAAAACCAAAAAAACCCCAACAAAACCCAAAAACAAACCAAAATAAAAAAAGGAGCCAGCCCTGGCTGTGGAAGAAAGGTGCCTCTCTCCAGTCTGCCAAACCACTAATGGGGGGAAGCTCCTCCCTTCCCAGCCACTCTCAGCTGGGCAGCCTGTGCCTACCAAAGGGGGAGCAGGGACAGGGGTCTCAGCCCATCCTTGGACATCTCCCCCAGGACAAATCCTGACCCTGCCACCTCCATGCTGTTTCCTCACTGCTTAATCCTCTGCTGATGGAAAAGGGGATGCTCACTGCTGAAAAATCGATGGCTCCCTTGGTGGTCTCTGCATCACCCCAGCAGTGCATCCCCTGCTATCTGGCAGTGCTGCAGAGCCTTTTGGGGACACATCAGCCCACGGCTCGGTGGCTGGGCAGCCAGCAGGCAGCAAGACAAGGGATGCTGTCCATTGGGTACCTGGAGCACCAAGAACCCCCTACTCGAGGAGTGTGGCATGCAGGCAAGGGCTGTGGGAGCAGAGAGGGGAGCAGCAGGGACATAGTGGTCACCACAGTGGAGGAAGCACCGTGCCACAAGCACCAGGCAGTGAAGAGCATCCCCCGCTGCAGGGTTCTGCCACAGTGAACCTGAGTGAAGATAGCACCTGGATAACCCCCCAACGCAATCCTGATGGGACCATCCCCAGCACCTGCCTGGTGCCGAGCAGCGAGCCAGAGCCCCTGCTAGCCCACAGGGCTAGCTCCCAGCTACTCACACCCAGCACAGAGGGCTGTGACATGCTGACAGACTACCCCTGCAATGCCCGGAAGACCTGGCCAAGCACATGCCTGTGGAGGCCAGCACAGCCCCTTCAGTCCTGTGATGCTGTCAGCTTCCCTCTCACCCCCATCCCACTGCACCCCCCACAGAGGGGGACCCAGCCGTGTGCAGCCACCACCACCTCCCATCGCACCAGCCCCAGGGCAGTACGTAGCATGGGGACAACCCCGTGGAAAGACCTCTGTGCTGGGAGGAGAGAGGAGAAACCCCCAGGGATGCAGCAGCAGCTGTATCCATCCACTCCAGGGGGACTTAGGATGTACCGAACAAAGTACCCACTAAACACTGCCAAGGTGGAGTCTTCTCCACCCATCACCTCCTCTCTGCTACATGACAACAAAGGGACAGGAGTAGGGCCATGCTCAATTGTGCCACCTGCAAAGGCCTTTTAATTCCCTGTTAGGTAAGACACAAAGGTACAGAAAAACCCCTCCCCAGGGGAGAAAGACAGCACCAGCACCCAGTGGTGGCAAGGGGAGAGCCCAGAGGCGAAGGTGCTATGAGCAGGGCTGGGGCAGCAGGTCTAGGACCTGGGCCAGGGTCACTGTTGCTTTTGGGGCACGTGGGGGGCATGAGCATCTCCTGCCCGTCCTCCCCACCCTGACAGGAAGCTCTGTCCCTCCCACCAGCCATTCCAAGGCACAAAGACCAGTGATTCAGTGCCCAACTTTTGGGGGCTCTGCTCCTGCCGGGGAGCAGCCGCTGGGGAGCCAATGCTCGCCCAGCAGCACATCGGTGCTGTGGAGGCAGGGCATGAATGGAAATCATTATCATCTGCAAGACCACACACAGGCACGCACACTCCGCGCTCAGCTCACCCCATTATCCCGCTGAAAGAGAGCCGGGGCCGGTGGTCTCCGTGGGCCTCACCTCCGTATCAGAGAGGAGGGCAAACTGCAATCTGCTCCCTTTTATGCATATTCAGTGTGACCCCGGGATTGCCGGCAAGCTGCCAGAGAGGTCTGGGAGTGGGTATTTCTCTCCCTGACCCCCATCTTCCCTCCCTTTCCACTTCCCATCTTTGCTGCCCCTGGTTCAGATTAAATGGAGACACTGCTGACTAGGCAGGGACGAGGCCTTCGGCACTGAATCCAGCCCAGCACCCGCCCAGATCCAGCATCAGGAGGGACATAACCGATGGGATGCATCTCCCAGGGACAGCATCGCAAAGGTGTCCCCAGTGAGGTCCCCAGTGAGGCTCTCAAGTGGCCGCCAGCTCCTAGCCACCAGCAGAACCCGTGGGGCTGGGGGGGATGCAACAGCAGGGCTCACCCTTCCCGAGGAAGGGGCCGCCCTCCCGGCTCCTCCCCAGAAGCAGCTGCATTTTTGAGGTGGGCGATTTCCTCACTCCTCCGCTCAGGGAACGCTAACAGCCGTGCGGTTTGGAAGGAAGTCACGCCGCCGTAGCGCTTCAGAAGTGCTTTAAAAAAATTAGCTACCGCATCCAACGCCTCCACACTGCTTCTCCCTACAGCAGCACGCTTCCCAAGGCGACCGGTGGTGTTTCCCCATCTTGTGGGAGGCTTGTCAGCGTGATGCTCCAGCCCACCGTGGATTCCCCTTCCCATCACCTTCCCGGGAGGCAGTGCTGCCGGGAGCGATGCCAGGCACAGATGCACACCCAGAGCTCTGGGTCTCCGGAGTGGGTGCTTGGTCCCCAAAATTGAATGCACAAGGCAAGTGCAGCAGGTGAGCCAGGGCAAAGAGAGCAGACTTCCCCAAATATGGATGCTGGTACTTACAGCAGGCCCAGGGTCACCACCCAGCAGACCAGGGGCAGCGGCAGCTTTGCAGAGGTAATTACAGGATTAAGTGGAACAACACAGGACGGGGAGGGAAGGGGGTTATTAGCCAGATTTGATCTCAGGACCTTTGCAGCACGGGAACAGTCTTCTCTAATTAAAGCAGAGGGGGAAGGCACGAGTGGCCCAAGCAGTGCTCCACCATCAGCTGCAACCCTGCCACAGAAAAACATGGGTTTAGAGGGCAGGCGATGGCTAAAGCTGAGCAGCCAGCACGGCCTGGGAGGGGAAGGGGAAAGCCCTGAGAAATTGCAGGGAAATGGTGCTTCCCTCCTGCCATGGACCTGCGCTGCTCCCCCGTGTCCTCTCCGATGTTGCTGGCACGGTGCAGCTGGCTGGGTTTCTCCTCTAGGCCAGGGCAGCACGGTGCGTGGGGTGCTTCCATCACCCGAGGAAAGCCTGTGGCCTTACTTGGAACTGGTTGAGATGGGGATGCCTCGTTCCCCACAAGGTGCTGCATCACCCTGTGCCAGCACGGGGCAGGGATGGAGCCACCCACCCACATGTGACACGAAAAGGCTCCTCATGGCATGGCACAGCTGTGGAGCAATGGGCAGAAAAGCCCCAGGCAAGGACCAAAGGACCCAAGTACTTGAGGGGATCCAGCAACTAGATCCAAAGTGCTCAGATAGGGCTGATCCACAAGAACTGCTCATCCCTGAGCTGTGCCATGCCCAGTAAAGCCTGCCAGCAGCTCTGAGCAGGAGGGCACTAGGGGGACCGGAGGGGACCCAAAGCAGAAGAGGACTGATGCGCTCAGAGAAGCTGTAACTGGGCACAAACGACCAGAGCATGTCCCTTAACCAGGATGTATTTGCTACCAGACCTTGCACATTCCCACCTCATTACAGACTCTTTCTAACGAGGGCATCCCCACCCACTTGCCACACATGCTGTGGGAGCGACCCGCTGCAGATCTGCCCCAGCCCCCAAAACAGGACCCATCTCAGGAAGCTGTTGGGGTCCCCAGGTCCCCGCCGCCTCCCTCCCCTTCACCGGCACTGCTCCCTCACCCACCATGCCAATGCCAGCTGGGGGATGCTTCTTCCCTCCACCCAACAAGCAGAATGCATCAGGACCAAACTGTGCTCCGGCCATGGATAAATCATTCCATGTATCGCTGGGACAAAAAAAAAAAAAACAAAACACACAACTGAGAAGTATTTAAAACGAAAGGAAAAACCCCACGCAGCCAAGGCGCTGGGACCAGGCTTGGCTTTCCGTCGGGAGGGAGCACGCACAGCGGGGAGAAGCTGGAGGGATGTGGCATGGTGGGCAGTGCTAATCGCCTTCCCAGCCGCTAATGGAGCAACAGGTGCCCACTTGGGACACAGCTAATGGCACCGAGGAGGTGCCTCGCTTTTCTTTACAAGCTCCCTCTTCTCTTCTGATATTTAAATATCAGAAGCTTCCAAGCACGTACGGACCCACATCTGCAGAACCGAGCACTCTGCGCAGTCCCTTGGGCTTTCAGCCCCTGCTCCCCAAAGTATGCGCAGCTCATGTGGGCAATTACAAGGCAGCGTCTTCCTGCAGCAGGCACTCCCAGCGATAGATATTGCAATGCACTCTGGCAGGCCGAAGCCAGAATTACACAAGCCATATGATACCCTAGCGGTGCCAGGAAACGCATACAAATTACACTGCACGCAGGAAAGGATGGGCCAGATTCTGACCTCAGCCCCTTTGGCATCAGCCAGAAGTAACTCCATTCAGATCGGGCCAAACCAAGACGTAAGCGACTCCATTCAAACTTACACTGGCATACCTGTGGTCAGAATCTGGCCTGGCTTGAATTAGTTGCAGCCCGACGTTACAAAAGGCAGAAACGAAGCCCAGATTTCCTAGGTTATCAAAAACAACAACAACAACAACAACAAAGAGAGAGAAATCCACCACGAAGCAAACAGTCCCCAGGCTACTCAACCATGTGCATGGAGCTGTCAAAGGCTGGATGCTTGGACGCATTCCTGCTCACCCGTTTCAGTAACCCATAAGCCATGCTGACCATAGGAAGGAGGGACCAACATCCAGCACGGTCATCCTGCTGGGTCCCCAACACCCACTCTGCTTGCCAGCATCCCTGGATAGAGGTGGTCCCACTCCCAGGAGGGGAGATTTAAGCACAGTATAACCCACATGCCGCGGAGCTGAATCCATTTTGCTGCAATACTCTTGCATCCCCCAGCCAGCGCAAGCTGGAGATGTCCTCATGCTCCCAATGCAACAGCAGCTCAAGGAGGCATCTGGAGCCCCTGGCTTGCACGAGCAGAAAGCATGGCTGCCTTGATGCTACCCTATTTATTAACCTCTACTACTGCTTGACTTTTTGCTTTACCCAGCTTTAATCCCACCCCAGCTCCCTGAAGCCCTTCGCACACTCCTGTCACACCACTCAGCTCCATTGTGTGCTCCCGGGAGCATCCCTCAGGGTGCAGAGGGTTTTCCTCCAGCTGCTCCCAGCGGATGCACGGGACACGCGCGCCCCCAGCCCAGAAGTCCTCATCGCTCCAACCCCTTTCCACTTCATATGGGAATAAAGTGATCTGGTTTCCATAACATCCCGTGTTGTCTTTTCACAACATGCCGGGCACAGATGTTGAAAATAGTCTGGATGAATATTTAAAATGGTATTCAGAGATGACAACATTTGGCCGGCTTTGAAAGATCTCTCACATAGGGTAGAGGATGGCTCACGACAACCAGGCCGGAAACACGCTGCACTTTGACATCTCATTTTCTCCCCCCCTCCCCCGGCTATTGGTACAATATTTCATGCCCCTGGTGTCACACTGCCAGCTATTGATTGAGTGCCAGCCAAGTCTGCAGCATTTGGAAGAGGCCGTCACGTACGTTTTTAAACATCACGGGGCAAAGCGGAATATGGAAAATCTGTCGCGTTTCCATACCAAGCACAAGTGTCCTGTGCAGGCTCAGGGAGGGGCTCGTGGGGGCATAAAATAATTGCTTCCTTATGGAGCAGGGCCTGACTAGCAGGGTGGGGGAACAGGAGGCAGAGGTGCTGCGGATACCCTCAGCACGGCGGGCTGCTTCCCTGCTGAAGGAAGATGAAGCCATCTCAGCGCGTGCCCCAGGGTCTGCGTCAATGCTCACCTCCTTCAGGGCTGGGAAACCCTGCTCAGATGTACATCTCTGCCAGCTGTCACCCAAGGTGGGACCTCTGTTCCAGCCGGTCCAAGCTGAAGACGTTGTGTTCTGGTGCCCAAGGAGCAGCAGCAACTCTCCTCAGCCTAGATTCCCAGCAGTTTGCATTTCTGGTGGGCTCCTCGCTTCAGGCCACAGTGTGCTCAGCTGCATCGCTAGGCCTGGCTTCTTTCTTCCCCAGGCTTCAGACTCACCTTGGCTCCTTCCCCACCCAGCATTACACTTGCCCTCTTCTCTACAGGGAGCCAGCTCACCTTCCTTCTTCCATGTGGAGGAGGAGGGATGTTGAGACCCCCGCAGCCCACCCTGCGCTTGGACTGCTGGACCTCCTGTCCCCTCAACAGCTTGCTCCAACCAGGTGGTCGGAAAAGCACAGCAGCTCCCTCTGTTTTATAAATGGGATATTGCAGAAAAAAAGAAAAAAAAAAAGTTGCCCTCCATCCATCCAAATGCCTTGGAGGGTGTTTTTGGAGCATGGCTCAAGCCACATCCCTGCTGCACTGGTCACAGGGAGCTCCAGCCTCTCCTGGCTTTGAGAGTAGGCAACAGCGAAGAAGGATCTGTGTCATTTCCAGCTGTCTGGGGTTCACACATCCAGGTCTACACTCAGTATCATCTCAGCCCAGCTACAGGTCCGACGCAAACAGCACGGACGGAGGTGGGGATGCTCAGCCCGGCTTACATTCCATATGTTCACAGAGTGAGCTCACCCGAGAGAGGAGAATCCATGCACAAGCACTGCCCGGCTGAGCGGCAAGCCAGCAGGACCACTGCGCTGCCGGAGGAGCTCCTGCTCCTGCCCATGGGGCCTTCCTCACCCACCCTGCTCGGCAAGAGCCAAGCAAGGCAGCAGACTGCTGAGCGCCATGTCCCCCATCATGCCAGTTATTCCTTATCCCAAGAAAGGTATTTCCACCTACCCACTCTACAGTGGGCTGGGAAAGCTGTGAGAGGGGCAGCGTTTTGAAGAAATCTCATTTCAGCAGCTCCGAGACAGAAAAGCAAAAGCGAACCCACCAAACGCAGCCCAGCTTCCGTTCTCCCTGCGCCACCACCCGCTCGCACACGCCTTGGCAAGAACCTCCAGCCCTCACCCCGTCTGTGGTTTGGGGCAGGGCGCTGGGGGGTGCCGAGGGATCTCGGCCAGCTTGGCCCCAGGACTGCAACGCAGCTATTTCCAGAGGGAACCCACCCTTCGAGCCGCCCTGCAGAGGGGTCTCACCGAGGCAGCTGTGCTGGGAAGGGACCGGCGATGACCTCAAGCCTGGGATGGCGGCAAGGGCAAAGCCACCCTGCCAAGGTGCCCGGTGGCTTTGTGCTGGTGGAGACCTTCCGAGAGGATAAAGGCCTGCAACAGGAGCTGCGGGCAGGGGAGAGCACGTGTGTGCGCCGTGCCTGGTCAGCCGGGGCTGGCACCGCAGGCAGGAGCCTGGGACAGCACGCAGCCGCTTCCCGCAACCCAGCAGCCTGAGGAAGGACAATCGGTGGAGGAGGAGGAGGAGGAACA
>JANXJC010000063.1:1297368-1312036 GCA_027564655.1 Leptodon cayanensis
GAGGGGGGGGCGGGAAAGAAAGCAGAATAAGGCGGAATAGTGCAAAGCGGGAGTGCTGCTCCCGGCGGTGCGGGCGGGTCCCCAGCGCCGTGCCCGCAGCCGGCCGTGCTCCCGGCCGTGCTCCCGCCCGCTCCGCCGCACCGCCCGCGGCTGCTCCGGCTGCGGGAGGAAGGCGGCAGGGAAGGGGGAAAAAAAGGAGAGGAAAGGGAAAAACAAAACAAAACAAAAAAGCAAGAAGTGGAGAAACTGAGCCCCGACCGCTGCCTGGAAGCGGAGTAAAAAAGGCTCCAATAAATCCCGGGTTGAAAGGAAGGGAAAAGTCACCTCCCCGAGGAAATCAGAAGCAGATTTCGAGCCATTTAATCACATGCAGGGAGGTGTGTGTGCGTGTGTGCGCCGCCCGCCGCGGCGCTGCCAGCCCTGCCTCCGCCCTCCCGCCGCCGCGGCCGCCTCGCCGGGAGCGGAGCGGGCCGGGAGGGGAAGAAGGGGCCGCCCCACCGGCGGACAAGCCCTCCCCGTCAGGGCACCGGCGCGGGGGTCCCGGTGGCCGCGGGCTCCCTCCCACCTGCTGCCCGGCCGGCCAGCCCCACCGCGACCCCGGGAATTTGGTTTGCCCGAAGCGGGTCCATCATCCCGGGCGTGCTGGTGGCTCCGGAGCGGCAGCCCAGCGCGCCCAGGGCTCAGCCGGTGCGGCAAGGCAGGCAGCCGATAATCCTCCCCCTGCTTCCCAAAGCAGAAGAAATGAGGGATTTACCAGGCGGGGAGCAGCCTCCTCTTACGGAGGAGGATAGAGTCTCTGCTCTGTCCCTTTATGCGGGGGATTTTCACGTGCTGCTGCACCTGGGCCGGCCTTGGCCTCTTTTTTTTGGGGGGGGGGGGGCAGGGGCGGGGGGAGAGAAACCGCGGCGTTTCCACTGCGGGAGGCTGCCCAGCACTGCTGCCTGCGGGCTTCCCCAGGAGGGTATGCCCCCTGCTCCCCACCATCCCCAGGCCACCTGCAAGCCGGGCAGGAAAAAGGTGAAACTAATTTAATCAGCATTTGTGTGAGGCAGTGGAGGAGAGCAGAAAACCTGGACCTGGATCCCCTTGCTCACTGCAGTCATGTTCACAACACTGCAGCTCCCCCCCGCTCCCCACCATCTTCCAGCTTGGCCTGGGGAACATCCTTCCCGTAGATGCTCTTGCAATGGATGTGAGGACTGAGGAGGGTACCAGAGGTGGGGAGAAGGACAAAGTGCCTGTACAGTGCTCACCCGTTACATTCAAGGCCCCCACCCAGCATTGCCCTGCTCCCGGAGGACCCCTGGTTACCCACATTCTGTTGCTTCAGGGCAGCAGGTTGCAGGAGAAGCACTTTCCCCAGCCAGCTGGCAGATGCTTGCTGAAGGAGGAGAGCTCAGCTGGCCACGAGTCCCAGGGGAAACGCTGTTTGCTGCTCTCAGCCTTGTTGCACAAAATGCATCTTCCCCCTCCTCCAGCAGCAGGGACATGGATAAACAAGGGCAAAGCCACCAGGTGACAGGGCAGAGGAGACCCAGGCCATGGACAGGGAAACCTCAAGGCTCTATAAAGCCAATGCCATGGGTGTCTTGTAGCCCCCCCATCTGCCTCTGGAGCACTCATGCATTTGTGGAGCCGGGAGCCCAGGCCACAAGCCACAAAGCCCCAGCAGCCCAGATGCAGATCCCATGAGGGCAAGCAAGTGCAGGGCCAGCGTTTGCTTTGCATGGGGCCGGATGGGAGCATGGGGCAGAGTGAGGCCACCAATTGTCAGGAAAGTGCGGGACTTTGTACATGGGGCTGGGATCAGGCTGGGATGACCAAGGCAATGGAGCAAAAGGGGGTATGGCTCGAAGATCTTGAGGTGACGCACAGCAGGAGTTGTCCCAGGGATAGATCTGAAGGCATTTTCCTCACCAGAAAGCACAAGCACTACCATGAACATGAGCCATGATGCTAAGCTGGCCTGGCCTGGCTGCTCCACGGTGGTGCTGAGCTGGGTGGCTGTGCCACCACAACCTCAGTGCTGCTGTTTTCACTCCTGTCAGACCCCCCTGTCCTGGGATCCAAACCTGATGTTGGAGGTGCTGGCCACCATATGGGGAAGTCCTGGGACTGGTGTCCACAGGCTTCATATTAGTGAAAGCCCAGAAGGGCAGAAGCTGTTTCCTGGTTACCCATTTCCACTGTTCCCTGAATAAGAGGGAACCTCTTCGCAGGATGGAGAGCCTGAGGAAAAAATATCAGTCTGGGTTTGGCAAACAGGGAGATGCTGAGGACATCAGCAGGGATGGAACACTCACTGTAGTAGGAGTTGGACTGCTGAGACCCTGCTGGGTGTCCCTTGGCATGTCAACTTTACCATGAATGGGGTACCCAATGCTCACTGCATTCCTGGACAGATTTGTGAGGGCTGGGAGGAGGAGAGGGCAAATGTACTGTGAGGTTTCTGTCACCCTGGTGTCTGCAGGGAGCTCTGCCTCCCACAAGCTCCCATTCTGCATGTGCATCCATTCCTGCTCCTCTTGCCATGTGAAGGCATGATGTCTGGTGCCAGCCAGGCTTCTCATTTAGTGAAGGATTGCTGGAAGGACATGGGCATCCACAAGCTGCTGGAGCAAAAGCTGTGGCTCTGGTGCCGAGTCAGCTGGGGCAGACAGAGAATCACAAAATGGTTTGGCTTGAAGGACCTTTAAAGATCATCTAGTGCAACCTCGCTGCAGGGACATCTTTCCTTAGATCAGGTTCTTCAAAGCCCCATCCAACCTGACCTTGAACACTTCCAGTGATGGGACATCCACAACTTCTCTGGGCAACCTGTTCCAGTGTCTCACCACCCTCATAATAAAGAATTTCTTCCTTATGTCCAGTCTGAACTTACCCTCTGCCAGTTCAAAACCACTGCTCCTTGTGCTGTTGCTACAGGCCTCAGTAAGAAGTCCCTCTCCATCTTTCTTATTACCCCAGAGCCTTCTCTCCTCCCAGCTGAACAACCCCAAGTCTCACACCTTTTCTGCAACCAGTATCTCACATCCTCTTTGCGACACACACACACAGCCGGTCTGGTCCTGCAGAGGACTTGCTTGGCCTTTGCTTTTGAGCTGCAGAGGGGTCCGGATCCCTCACAGCTCGGGCTTCCAGCACGGCCGGCGGCCACCCCCCCCCCCCCCCCGGCCCCCAGCGCCGACGCGGCGGCGGGAGGGGCGATGCGCGGCCTTCGCTTGCCCTCTGCTGGGCTGGCCCCGCCGTGCCGCAGCACTGCCGGGGAAACGGGGGGGAACCGGACTGTAATTCAGTCCCCGGTTCACCTGGCCAGCCAAGAGACGTGTTATGGTTACAGTTCGGGTCACCTCCCTGCCCTCCTGCTCAGCTGCAGTTGGGGTAGGACAAGGGTGGGAGGACGACACGGGACACGGCCTGGACTGGAGCTGGGTGCAGGGAGGCAGGGTGATCCAAGGACCTGGCATCCCCAGGCTGTGTCACTTGCCAGACCCTCAGCAGGACGGCCAGCAGGACGGCCACAGCCCCCCAGCCCCGCCGGAGGAAGGAGAACGTGTCGGCACCGGGCAGCACCAGCCCCTTCGCTGCCTCCACATCCTAGCACACAGGAAAGGCTCTGAGAGGCAGGGGTTTGTGTTTCCAGGCAGGCTCCTGCCACCTTGCTGGGCAGGCAGGGAAGAGACCCTATTTACCACCTTCCCCGAGCCCTTCTTTAATCTCTTCACTGGAGAAGGAAGAGGTTTGATGCCAGAAGGGAGGACTCTTCCTTCAGCTGGTCCCAGCAGGCCCCTGCCCCAGTGCAGTGAGAGAAGAGGACCCCGTTTTAGCCACCAGGTTGCCTTCAGGGTGATTCCATAATTCTCATGTTTCCCTTATTTCTGTGCCATTTACTCTTCAAAGGGATGCTCTGTGCCCCACCTGCCTCTTTTTCCAGGCTGCCGGTCTCCCAGCAGACACATCTCCCTTCCCACGCTGTTTTCAGACCCTGTCCCCATACCCAGTTTCTTCCAGAGTGCAGGTCACCCCAGGTGTCCCCAGGAACTGAAACGTGGTCTTCCCAGGGCATGCAGAGAGGTACAAACACCCTGCCTCATTGGGTGTGCTTTGCCCAAGGCATCCTGCCACTGCTCCATCATGCCAGCGGCTTGGGACTCGCCAGCAGCTCACCAGCCCTTGGGGGTCTGCCTCCTCCAGCCCTGAGCCTCCTGCTCACCAACAGCCTTCCTGAAGGCCCAGTGCACCCACGGTGCATTCGGGTCCTTCTTGTCACCCTGCAAGGCCAGAGAACAGAGACCTGCCAGGCTGCCTGACCACCCTGGGGTCCAGGTGCAGGCAGCACCCGGGGTTTGAGCACCATGGGGGTATAGGGGCAGCCCGAACAGGCCATTCCTGGGGACCAGTAGCACTGCTCTGTGCCATAACAATGTTACTCTGTCATCCAGGAGGGTCGATGGGGGCAGCTCATGGTGAGGTTTTCGGGTCTGGGTGCTCCTAGGAACCTGTATAAAATCAGCACAACATTGCTACAGGCAGAAACACAGACAGACACACCTTTGTCTCCGCCTGCCATCTCCCGGGAAAGCCGAGCATCTGGGGCTCGAGTCTCATTTATATATGGGCCATTTCACCACTGACATAAATACCCATTTCCAAGCATAACCAGACATGAGAGCCAGACCCTGGTGGGGGATAGGGATTGTTGGTTAAAAGGTGTGCAATGAACGCGGCTTGGGAAAATAAAACAAGGTGCAATGTCACTGCAACATCCAGCACATAACACCACTGCAGAGTGATGTTACTCGGCTTTTTCCCTGTCTCAACCCTGCCCACCCCGAGGATGCTGTACATTAACATCGCATAGGTCAGGCCTGGAGCTGTAGCTAACAGCCCAGGACGGAGCACTGGGGGCAGACTGAGGGCCAACCTGCCCTGCAGCTTCCCCAGGAAGATGGAGCTGGGGAGAGGCCAGAGGGATTCCGAACCCATGGCAGTCTGTGCCCAGGCTACGCAACAGTGCCAGCTGTAGCACAACCATCACCCTTGCCAGCCTTGGGCTGGGGGCATGCTGTGGGAGGAGGGCACAGAGGCCAGGAAAGATGTGCAATGCCTCCCCAAACACCCTCTGTGCCACCAGCAAGCTGCGGCTCTGCAGGCACCTCAGGCCCTGCTCTTCCAGTGTGTCTCCAGCTCTGTGTCATCCCCCTGTGGCTGCCCTCACCCCATGACAAAGGGACTGGCGTGTCCCGGCTCACGCTAATCGCCACAGTGAAGACCTGCCCTGGGCAATGCTGAATGGGATGAGTGTGTCCTGTTTAATCGCAGGTCCCCGGACCTAGCAAGCAGCTGCTAGTGGGGGTCAGGAATGGATTTTGTGCCTCTTTCCCTCTCTTGGCAGCTTTCTGAGCTGCAAGCCCTGAGCCTGGCCCTTTCCAGCCACGCTACGGTTCATTTTTAACTACTCCTATTCCCCCACCATCACCCCACTTTACAACCCTGTCTGTGGCTACCCCCTGTTCTGCAGTGACTGCTACGACAGCCGGCGTGTCCCTTCCCCACGGCAGGCGAAGGGACACGCGTGTCCCGAGCTGTCCCCAGCAGCAGCCGCGGTCGCCGGTCGGGAACCGCCCCCAGGCTCCGGGGACGAGGCGGGCAGCGGGTGCGAGGCCTGATCCGGCGCCACTGGCCGCCCAGCCCCGGCTGGGATGCCGCGAGGTGGTGCCGTTTCCCCGCAGCTGCCGTCTTGCAGCCCCGGAGCAGCCCCGGTTAGTCGGGGCTTGGGCGGGGAGAGGCTCCGGCAGGCTGGTGGGGGGGTGGCTCGGTTCGGTGGACCCCTGAAAAATCCGTCCCCTGGGGCCCTTGCACGTAAATTGGTGTTTTCATCAGCGGGAGGATGCTGTGCGGTGTCTTGCACACTTGCGTGCGTGATCGTGGGAGCCTCCGGCATGCTCCACACGTGGCTGGGTCTTTCGGGGAAGGACAGCTGCCTGCTAGCAGCGTCTCTGCTGAGTGAGGTTATGTGGATGCAGAGCAAGGATTTCTGCTGGAAAACATCTCATCTGACCTCTAAGCACTGCTCTTCAGGGGCCCAAACGCTGCCCACAGGCCTGAAGTCAGCAGCAAACCTTGGCTTTGTTGCAAGGAGCTCTTTTAATAAACCTCATCAGGTATCTCAGCATCTTCAGGTGTTGGGGACTCCACTCCTGTCTGCTCTCACTTCCCAGCTCCAGTCAGCTGCCCACCAACCTTAGGCTTACTCCAGGGATCTGGAGGAGCTGGGTGATGTCCTCGTGCACCAGAGGAATCTGAGCTGTTCCGGCTGGTGGATACCACCTTGTCTGCAGCACTGGAGGAGCCGGCGTTGACCAGAGAAAGTGGCTGCTGATGTTGCAGTCGGAGCACAACATGCTCCGGGTGCCCCAGGGGTGTTCCCAGCAAGAAACCAAAGGAAGAGGTTGACAAACCTGCCTGGCAGATGGAGGCTGTCCTGTATGAGCCAGGAGCAGCTCGGTAGGCTGGCTCTGGCATGGCTGGGGTTGAGGTTTGGCTTGTGTCTTGTTTGCTCCAAATCAATTCAGCCCTCAGCGTTTGGGTAGATTTGGGCTGGGATTCCAGAAAGCCTCAGCAGCTCGGGCCATGCGGCTCAGTCGGGCATGGTGCAGGGAGCCCTTGGTCTGCTCCCAGCCTGCTGCTGGGACCACGAGTTGCAGCACAAAGATGCCAGCCCAGGACCCCAAAGCAGCACGGCCTGCTGCTGCTCAGACATTGCCTTGGGCAGTGGCCTGCAGTCTCTGCTAGCAGCCTGTGGCTCCAGAGCCTGCTCAGTTGCGAGCAGCAGCACCTTGCGTGATGTAAACAAATCCCTGGTTTTCTTGAAGTGGTGGTGGGATTTAAGTGCCTGCTTCCTTGCCCTCTTCAGGAGTGCTGGCACATGGGCCAGGCCTGTAGGGATGAAGGCAATTCCTGGGAGGCAGCAGAAGGTGCGTGAGCACCTGGTCAAATTGATGTGCTGGTAGGACCAGCCACCTGTGCCACTGCCAGCCACTGCCAGCGTCATCAGACCCAGCGGAGACCGTGGAGCACATCCCTGCTCCCAACAGCAGTGGGGTGGGGCACAACACTCTCCTGAAGCCAGAGTGTGCAAATAGGGTGTGCAGGCATTTTTCAAGCACGGCTGCCGCAGTGTTGCCAAAGCTCCTCATCACGGCACCCCGCATGGGCCAGCATGCCCCAACCCTCAGCCCCCAGTGTGGCACTTGCTGGGGCTACAGATGACCAGGGTGCTTGCAGGGGGGTTCATGCTGCTACTTCTCCATGGCCACACTCCTCCAGCTCCAGGTATTGCTTGGGAAGGTCACCTCTCCACCCGGCCTCTGCTGATGGTGGGGCTGAGGTCCTGCTGGGGGAGATCATGGGGCTGTTCCCTGGCATGGCTGCGTCACACGAAGCAGGAACCACAGTCCCTGTAGAATTGGCTAAAGGTCTTTGTTTGAAGCTGTCCTGGAAATGAGTCTGGCTGGCAAATGGTGGGGGTACCCAAACCCCAGCCACAGGGACGGCTGGTGGGAGCAGGGCTCCAAGGGGAAGGGCTGGGGCAAAGGGGTGGGAAGGAGGGACCAGGGCAAACAGGGAGAGAAGGAAGGCAGGAGAGAGAGAGGAAAAGTGGGAGGGAAAGGAGGGGAAAGAAGCTCGTAGGAAAGCAGAGCGTGAAGGGGGAAGAGAAGAAGATGGGTTGGGGGGAACAGAGGCACACAGAGACACAGAGAGTTTTGTAACAACTTAAATTCATTCCAGACAATGTCCAAGGAGCCCTGGCAGCACGGGTTGAAACAAACCCTGCCTTTGATTTTATGAGTTCATTATATGTTGTTTGGGACAGTGATTCATGCGTCTTGGCTGCTTCACATTTTCCCTTGTGTCACAAATGAAGAGGGGACCACGAGATGGATTCTTTGGGAGGAAAATATTCCCTCAATTGTTAGGTAGACGTCTCTGTGCCATGCAGAGGTCCTGGGAGAGTGGTCTCCTGGGCTGCCCCAGCTCCCCACACAGCACACACAACCTCTGTGCCTCGTGTCTCGCTCCCTCTTAAAGGCAAAGCACTGGGACCGGCCGGGAGAAAGAAGCGAGAAGATGCCTGGTGGTGGCCATGCATGTTCTACACCCTTCCTTTGCTGCAAAACACAGGATGGGCCAGAGGACAGCCACCTGGGAGAGCTCAGACTCATCTGGGGAGGAGATGCAGCCACCAAGGATGGTTCTGTGAGAACAGGGTCCCAGAGCCTATCTATCCTGAGGGTGAGGGAGGGTGACCCCAGGGCTGCAGTCCCAGCCTGGGGGACCATGCAGCAGTCACACTGCAGCACTGCCATGGGTGTTCCTCACCTCCCTCCCCATGCCGAGAGCATCACTGTGTTTACTGGTTGTTGCTGCCTGAAGGTGTGAGGTGCTGGAAGAGCTCCAGGGAAAACCATTCAGGAATGGGTTGGTGGCTTTCCTAGACCATTTTGGTTGGATATATTCACAACCCTAATATAGGCCCTGGTCAGAAAAATAACAAATCGTGCCTGAGCCAACACTGAAGTTTGCATTGGAGCTGATTGAAAAACACCAATGACTTGGTTGGGCATTGTTACTATTTTTAGCCTCCTGTGTCATTTCAGGTTTTCCAGCGAAAGGAAGAAAAAAACGCCTAATTTTTAAACCATGTTGTTGGTAGAGAAAATACAGACCTCAGAAACTGAACACCAAAAGCTTTTTGCCCGGCATTTTCTGCTTTCGATTTATAATTTCTCTTCCAAACCCAGACAAAGTTCAGTAAAATTTTTCATTTTGACCAGAAAGCCATTTTTCAATGTGGTCAGTTCTAGCCTGAGCCCTGGGAAATGGACAGCACTTCTAACCTGGACAGCCATGACCCAACCAACCTCAACAGCCATGACCAAGCCTGCAGGGCTTCCCACGCTGGTGTATCTTACACTGACCAGTATGAAGGTGCAATGAAGATCCACACACTCATTGGGGCGTGGAAACTTTTGCACAGATCTGGATTAGCTCATCAGGAGAGCCGAGACTCACAAGCTTTCGCTGGTGCCAGATGAACTTCATGTCGACTCCCAGGTAGAAATGCCACGCAGAAGCCCACCTTGAGATGGGCTGCAGGAAACAGGACAAGAAGCACTGAAGCAGGGTTGCTGAAACCTTGCAAGTTGGTAGGGGAGGACTGATAGCACCACAGAGGTGCCCTGCTCCAAATGAGTCCCAGAGACCTGGTTACCCCACTCTCCCTTCTTCCTTCACGCCTGGGCTGAGGCACTGCTAGTCCTGCAGGGAGCTTCTTCTGAGGATAAAGTGCAGTCTTCATTCTGCTGGGATTGCAGGCCAGCATCTTTCCCCAGCATAAGCTTCACTTCAGGAAAATGAGGGTTTTTTTGGTTTGAATGTTGTTGTTTTTAAAGAGAATTCTTAGGAAAAACACTCGCTGAGACGGATCAGCTCATCTTCAAAGTTATCCTGGGGCAAAAGACAGAGGGTGTGGGCTGCGATACACACCCACATCTGTACAATAAGGAAGGCAAGAGCGCAAAGCAAAAACAATTGCATGAAAAGCTTTCCAACAACAAAGTTTGCAAACCCGCAGAGCCCAGGCTATTTCTTGTGGTTGGTGGGTAAGAGTTCCCAGATAATGGGGCCTGACAATGGAACAATGGGGGCCGAAAGACGCCGCTCATGATTAGGAGTTATATAACAGCGGCTGGCATTTATTAATAACACTCGTGTTGTGCTTTATTTTCTTAGTTAGCACTTTTCAGGTTCAGAGCACTTTATAACCCCTGGCTATTCCATATTTGATGCTCGGCACGAGGTGACTAGGAGGAAATGTTGGCCTGTAGCAGTAGGAACACCCTTCACGCCTGCTTTTGTTGTAGACCTTAAAGGGGAGAAGGGGAAATGCTCAGTGATGGGCTTGCACTGACTATTTGGGACCTCTCCTGTTCCCCACAGTCTTAGGGGTGGTGTAAGACCACAAAGAAACATCTGCGAAAACAGGGTGTTCCTGCGATGAGTTACAGAACCTTAATGGTTTCAAAGTGCTCCTTTTCCTGGAGAATGAGCAAAGCTGGGAATTTCGCTGGGATGCAGGAGTATGGTTGGGTGTGATCCCAAATGGGAACCAGCCCTGGAGGAGCGGTCCACAGCCAGCCTGCAGCGATGGCATCTGCCTCTTAGCACAGCTTCCAGAGCAGAAGTGAAATGTCCCACTGGAACAAAGACAACCCTGATGGCTGCCTACCACGCCCTCGGGACGTGCCAATCGAAGCAGTAACCATGGCTCCTCTTGGAGGACCCACTCAATGCAGTCTGGGCCAGGCTGAAGGCTTTCTCTCCCCAGCACGCACGAGACCTTGACGCAGAGCAACAGTCATTCTGCCCAGCACAGGGGATGAGCGGTCCAGTCTGAACAGGTTGTCTCCTTCTGGTCTGGGTAGGCTATTTATTGCTCCTCTGACTGTTGCTCGTGGTATGTGCTGACCGCTCAGCCTGCTTATGAAAAACAAGAGAATTCCCATCCAAGCTCTGGTGCCAAGCAGGCAGCAACAGTTTTCTTCTGAGCAGGCCTGGGAACCTCTTCTCAGCCCTGGGCGGCAGATGTCTCAAAAGCAGTTCAGACCTGGGAAAGTTGTAGCTCAGGACCAGGCTTTGGACTCAAACACCCAAACAGCTCATCAGACGGTCCCCTGGCTTGTCCAAAAGCACAACTAGCACAGATGGGAGTGAAACCTACCCACATGCATGTAGGTGAAAGTGAAAGTGTCCTCATGGACCCACAGCTCTACTCCTAACCACGAGAGACCTTGCAGGACACTCTGCAATAAGGAGGAGACAGGTTTTGCAGCTACAGCAAGGGATGGGACCTTGTGCTTTTCTTCACTGGTTTTTGGAGTGCACGTGCTCCAGCGAGCAGTCCTGAAGCATGGAAATTCACACTTCCAGCAGTTCCTCTTATAGGAAAGTCCTGGGGATGCTAAACAAAGCCAAGGGCAAAGAGCCACCCTAGAACAGCCCTGTGACAAGCCCAGGGAGTTCTGGGGAGGTGCCCGCATAGTCTTGGCTGCAGTCTTTAGGTTGCTGACTGAAGGCACAGGGCTATGATGCTGAAGTGCGATTCCCAGAGCAGGTTGAGCAGTAGCCAAGCTGATGCATCCTGTAAGGAGGAAATCTCGTTTGTTGGTGTGATTTAAATCATTCACATCTGCCAAGACATGACCGCCTGCACAGGAGAGATCTTGAGATAACAGATACCATGATCCTGCTTTTATTTCACCCAGTGTCTCAGAGGGGCTGGCAGCATCAGGAGCTTTTCTTTGCACTCGTGATCTAACCCCCAACTGGGGAAAAACTGCATGCACCGCCAGCTAGTGCTCTTTGGTGGAGAGCATATTGCCTGCTGCACTCCAAGTGCCAGAAACACTGCACAGGGACTCTGCTCACTGGCAGCCACCTGCCAGTCGGTGGCTTATCATCTCTTCCTAGTTAAAAGTGTTTGGAATGGCAGTGGCAAGGTAACCCCCACAGACTAGTCATTGCACATCTTCTCAGCCTTTTGCTGTCTGCGTGCCAAACAGCGTGTGAGACAGAGACAGCAGGATGCCAGCTGCTTGGCATCCTCCGTGATGTAGCCAAGGGGATGAGTACAGGCAGGGCTGATACCAGGTGTCACTGGTGACACATGGGGACCACAGAGAGTGGGCCAGGGTTGCTCTCAGGTCTTCAGCTGCAGAACATATTGCTGACGGCGGTAGGGGAAACAAGGGCATCTCCTGGGCTTCCTCTCTCATCCTGGGTCTGGCTCAGCCTTGGGAAAAAGTCAGCCCTCCAGCTTCTTCCTGCCCCTGTATGGCTTCTTGCATGCCTGGGATGGATGACAACCGGGCTGGGTCAGGCCTGGGGGCACCGCACAGCTGCACGGCTGTGCTAGGTGACATGGGTACTAACAGGGGGACAGTGCCCCTCAAGCCCCCACCTCAGGACATCTGGCCCCACTGATCTCACCCGTGGGCTGGCCAGGACAGTAGTGCGGATGGGATCCAGCTGCCTGTGCCTGACTCCAGGTGAGGCAGGATGAGGCGAGACCAGCTGGATGAGACAAGCAGCCAGAGGAGATGATGAGAGTCATTTCAGACCTTTTAAATCAAGACTTACATGTGCCCTTTGTTGCTGAGGTTGAAATCGGGGCCCTCTCAGTTTCAAAGATGGTGGGCATAAAAGGTCAGATCTACGTCGTACGGTCAGATTCCGTACCTCCAACCTGAGAGCTATAGCTAGAAATGTCTAATAGCACACTACTTCCAGGCAGGAAAATCCTTTTTGTTATGTGCCCTGAAATACTGCACAGAAAAGGCTTAACTACACAGGATTTTCTTTGGGGGAGAAAAACATACCCAGGCAAGTTGATGAGGCATCAAACATTCTCCTCGCACTTACTGGGAAAGGATCACATCGACCATCCAGCCTGGAAGGACCTTTTGGTTCCTTTTTTGCCTTGTGTCACTGCGACCACACCTGAATGTACAGAGTCTGGGAGTTCAAACTGGATCAAAAGGCTCTGATGCTGTCTGAAGGAAACCTCTAGAATGCCCCATCGTGACTTTTTTTGCTACCATTTAATCTGATGAGAAATTGCACAGATAGACAAATAGTATGGTTTCAAGGTATTCAATGGCCCGTCTTCTTGTATTTCTTGATCTGCTCTGCCTGGGTCGAGACCCTGTTGGAGGTTGGTTTTTTTGGACCTGTCATTCTGAGCATGGCCTGCACCTCAGAGATTGAAGTGAAAAGCTTTTAAGAGAGGATAAAGGACTCCATGTTCTCTGAAGCTGTCCACTGCATTGGGATTTCCTGGCCTTGCTCCAACTGCTCTCAGGGCATAGCAGAGCCAGCCTGTCCCCTTGGGAGCTCAGTGTCACAGAAGGAAGAAAGGTAAAAGCATGGTAGCAATGATTGGAACTGCAAGTCTGCAGGGTTCCTTAGTAGAAATTACTGCCATATTTACCAGTGCACTCCTCTATGCTCAGGATTAAGTCCTCACATCCCATGCTTTAGCAGGCTTGCCCAGAGCACATGAACAAGTGCTCTTATTCTCTTGCGCATATGCATCCAGAGAGACATCTCCCATCCACATTACAAAGGGGTGGAGGTTTGCAGATGGCCCTTCTTAGGCAGATGTGCCGCATAGTGCTTGCCAGCACTTTTTGATGAAAAATGGCATCAAAATATGAAATTTTGATGAAGAGCAGAGGAAAAAACCTGACTGAATTCCTTTCCTGACTCCTGGCTTGCTACAGAGTTGGTCGAATGTTTCTAAATTCAGCCATGCTTCAAAATTTTTGACCAAAAAAACACAAGGATTTTTTTAGAAAAACGTTTCTCAATTTTTCCCTTCTGGTTTGGCCATGTGTCCTACTCACTGAGAGGAGACTCCAGTTGGTTTTTCTGACTAGAACCACACTTTAAAGAGCGCAGCCATTCTCTTAATTGGGGCTGATAAATCTTGCAGGCATAGATGAAGATAAATCACATTTTGAGCCCTGAGTACAAATTCTCAGGGTTTAAACATTTGTGTGGTATTTGTTAAGCAATTTGAAGGCTTATTGAAGTAACTGAGCTGGACAACAGGGCTGGACCTGGACCAGGACAACAACTGTGTACAGACACTCGGCGCGTAGGCAACAGAGATGGAGGGGCCTAGATGAATCCCACTTCACTCACAGCATTCACGGAGGATATCTCCTTTCTTCTATGCAGGGTATCTTTGGCTGTGCTTCTTCCACCACTCCCTTCGGGAGGATGGAGAGCTGCTTAGTCAGTTCCCATGGGAAGCCTTTATATTCAAGGCATGCTAAAGTTCCTCATGAAGAACAAATTCACTTCAGCCCAGAGGAAAGTCGTGGAGGGCTTTGGACTTCTTGGGGCTGTTTGCTGGCCAGTGGCTGCCACTGCTGCTGCAGCGGCCAGAGGAAAAGGAGGCTCCTGCAGTGCTGGGGTGGCCACGGGACCTCCAGGGTCAGGGGTGGCTGGTGAGAAGCTGGACTTCCTGGAGAGCTGCTGTGTGTCCAACACCCGTCATCCAAGCCGGGCTCAAAGCTTCGGCCCTGAGGGCCCTCGCCCGCCCCAGGGAAGAGCACGGCTCCCTCGGTGCAACCAGCTCCCCTCCGACGACGACGCACTGCGTCTCTCCCGGACGGCTCGGCAAAGGCTTTGGCGTGTCCTTGCCACCCCCGGCTCCCCTCCGGCAGAGCGGGGCCCAAGGCCGGCTGCTCCCTGCTCCTCTCCTCGAGGCCATGAGCCCCGTGGCGGGTGCTGAGGCTCCGCCAGTCGCCCCGCTCCCCCGTCGCCCCCCGAGGGCCGTGAGGCCTCAAGGGCAGCCCGCGGGTTGCCGTGCGGGTCCCTGCCCACGGCGCGGCGGGAGGGAGCTGCCCGGGACTGGGCACCGCCAGAGTCCTGGGGAACCCGCGGCATCGTTCGGAGGCGTGCTGCCCGCCCGGGACCAGCCCGCAGGCGCCGGCGAGGCCCGGTGGGGTGGGAAGGGGCCGTGCGAGAGCCGGGGCGGCAGAGGCCCCCGCCGGCAGGGCCCGGCGGGCGGGGCGGGGCGGAGCGGCGGGGCCCGCCT
>JANXJC010000063.1:1320966-1347908 GCA_027564655.1 Leptodon cayanensis
GGGGGTCCCCGGCACCGGCACCGGCGCGGCTCGGCTCGGCGAGGCGAGGCGGCGCGCCCCGGCTCCCGGCGAGGTCCCTGGGGGCGCCCGCCGCTCCGCGCGGCTCCTCGGCGGGGGCGGGCAGGGGCGGGCTCGGCCGCCGTTCAGCAACCCCGGCGACCCATGCTGCCGCTGCTGCCGCCGCTCCGGGGGCCCGGTCGGCCCCGCCACGCTCAGCGCATCCAGCCGCGGCTCCGCGCTTCGCCCGCTCCGCGCCCTGCGCTGCCGACTCGGCTCGGCTCGGCGCAGCGCAGCCCGGCGGGGCTCGGCTGGGTTCAGCGCGGTTCAGTGCAGTCCGCTCGGCCGCTGCCGCACACCCTGCCCTCCGCGGTCCGCCGCCCGCCCGCCGCGCACTGCCGCGCCGCTGCTCACCGCCCAAGTTAAATACGCGCCCGGCGCGCGGCCGCCCCGCCCCCGCTGTCACTTTCGCCGCGCGCTGAGTGACAGCCGCGCCCGCGCGGCCGCCGCCGGGTCCTGCCGCCGCCCCCCCCCCTTCCCCCCGGGAGCAGCCGGAGCCGCGCAGCGCGTCCCACCCGCCGGCCCCGGGGCGAGCGGGGGTCGCCGGGCGCTGGCCCGGGCTGGGGCGCTCACGGAGAGGCGGCGGGGGCATCACCCCAGCAGCAGGCACGGCACTGGCTTGGCAGCAATGGCCCCCAAACCAGAAGCAGCCGCTGCCCGCCCTCGGCATCCTCTGTCTGCACCAGCCCGGGGCGGTCCGGGCACCGACACCGACTTCCTGGGTAGCCGGGCCCTGGCTCTGCCTCTGCTTGGCGCAACCGCTCTGCTGTGCCACCCTCTCCGCAAGAGCCCACGCCACTTTCAAGGACCTCTTCCAGCTTAACGCAGAGCTAAAGGATGAGCAGGGCACCGTGTCCCAGGAGCCCCTCCTGGGAAGGATCCCTGGGGCAGCACGCTGGATGCACTCCAGCATCAGCATCTCCGCACCCTCTGCAAGGGAGGCTACAGCCTTCCAGGAGCATCACTCTCACTGGAGAGAAAGCGTCCCTGCATCCCTCAGCGCGACACGGTGTGATAGCAAGCTGGGTTCAATCAGCGGCTCACTCTTCACCCCCTTCTCAGCAGTTCGGGGCTAAATCTCTTGGCGGAGAGCTGGACCCCCAACCTTTGAGGCACAGAAGGTGGGAGCCTGGTGTGTGTCAACACAGCAAAAACCCAAACCCTTCTCACCTCCTTTACCTCCACATTGCTCGGCACTGAGCTCACGCTTGAACCATGTCCAGAAATTGGACACACAGCTGGTTCCTCCAGGCTGACAGCATGTAAGAACATTCCTGCCCATGCCAGTCACTCCCTCCCAAAGGCATGAGGTAACCAGTTACCCACTGGGGCCAAGGCAGGGCAGGGGAGGGAATGAGGCAGATCGTGGGGCCAGTTTCTCACCACGACGTGCTTACGAGCCACCAAGCAAAGCATAGGGCTGCAACGGCAGGCCAGCCAGGAGACCCCCACCAGTGCATGCTGAGTGTGTGCGGAGCTGGCTTTGCTCAGCAAGCTAACGAACGGAGCATTTGCCCCAGGTTTCTGTCTCTTCGTCATCCCAGAAATGCCAAATGTTGGGTTCAGACAGGAAAAGAAAACAAAACCCCCAAAAATGGAGAGGTCGGAGATCCAGACTGGAAATCCAGCTTGGAGTCTGCATAAAGTCAGAGCATCCCCTGGACTTCAGGGAGACAAAGCTGACATGTGCCAGCTCCGGAGCCGGTCACAGTGCATCCCAGTTATTTACAGTGCACAGGATTAAAGTGCGCGGTTTAAACATATCCAGCCTTTCTTTCCTTGCTGTGTATTTCTGCTGTCTTGATCCCAGCTTGGTTTGCTGAACTCTGAGCTTTCCTTCAGTCATTTGGATCACACACGCTCTGAAATTAGAGTCATGAAACAATACTGTTCTCCAGCTCTTTTATCATTAGCTCTCAAAACAATTTGCAAAAGAGATAGGTATCGCTATTCCTCGATACTGAATATTATCAGTAAAACACTCTCATTACCAATTTCCTGACCCCAACACACATGCGAATCTTGAACCAGTTTCAGCCTTGATGCTCAGGCAGATGTGCACTCTGCCTTTGCTCACTGCTGGGTGGGAAAACCCGGGTCTCAGCAGTGTCAGAATTAAAGCAAACACAGTAACGAGAAGCAGCTCAGGGCAGAGACACCCAAGAGTCAGGAACGGGGCAATTACTCAGCGAGATGTACTGCTGTTGGCACTGCTGCCTTAGTAAATCCCGGTGAGGGGATTAACATCTGACTGTAATTGTAATAATAAAATCCGACATGTATACAGCATTTTTCATCTTGAAGGATCCCAAAGTACTCAGTAACTTAACTCCTTCAGCTGTCTCTTGGACTTTATAAACATGCTTCTTAATCATCCCGTGCCAGGCAAAGATGGCTTTGCTCTGGGCATGCTCACGTCACTTCAGCAGGTCCCCTGTGGGAGAGGAGAGGCTCTCCAGGGTGGGCTGGAGAAAGTTTCCACTTTCAGATGCAAGATCCCTGGAAAATGGTGCTTGGCACGTCCCAGGGGCAGTGGGGGGAAGGCACCAAGGTCTGCAGGGGGCTTGGAAGACCCTCCCAATCTTTCTAGTGGGCAGCCCATGGTGGGCTAACCGCCATGCTCTTGTGCTGGCCAGCGTGAAGCATTTAACTTGGAGTTCTTCTGAACCTTTCAAGGTGAGGGGAATAAAGACAAGCCCCTAGGCAGGAAATTTAAGGCTTAATTCTGCCTGGGGGGTCCACCACAACAGCCAAAGTCTTCTTCTCCAGCCCCTTCCTATTCTGTTCTGTTCTGTTCTGTTCTATTCTGTTCTCTTCTCTTCTCTTCTCTTCTCTTCTCTTCTCTTCTCTTCTCTTCTCTTCTCTTCTCTTCTCCTCTTCTCTTCTCTTCAGGACTAGAGGCACTGGGGAAAAATCCTATTTATGGCTGCTTGTGGTGGACTAAGGCTGAGCAGTGCTATGCATTCATATACCTTCCCTCTTACTGTTCTCTGCGGGCACACAGCCCAACTCACAATCTAGCCCTTAATTAAAGGATTTAAAGTCGGAAAGGGTACATATCACATACAGAAAAGCATTATCAAAATAATTCCATGTAAGAAGAAAGATGTGATGTCAAAGGCACCTTCTGAAGGCTAAAATGGTTGCAAACTGCTTATTTTTGCTTCTTTCCCTCATCTGGCATCCTTCTGCCATCTGAAGAAGACCTGGAAGATTTTTGTGACAAAAGGAAAAGGGGATTTCTATTTCGCATTTGAAACTTAGGTGGTACCTACTCTGTTTTCACTGGAAGGCTCCACAAAGCAAGTAAATTCCTAGTAGCAGCAAAACATCAGTGATACTGCCTTAGCAACACAGTTATTCAACTGACAAAGTTTTTTATCTTTTAGCTTGTTTCAGGCAGCACTAATTTAAGTCAAAGCCAGGGGTAATGATACAGAACAAAATTATCCTTTTTACAAAGTAATTCCTATTCCTTCAGCTTTAGGAACAAAAGCTTCAAATCCATACCTTAAATCATGAAAAAGCCTCTGGCCCAATCCAGGAGAGAAGGAAGACCATGCTTGGAAACCTAAAAATGAGAGAAGAGAGGAGAAGAGAAGAGAAGAGAAGAGAAGAGAAGAGAAGAGAAGAGAGAACTCCCAGTCAAATGTCCTTTGTCTCTTTTGGGTTTTTCTATTGCTTTCTGTTTGCTTAAGTTTTCCAGACTCTCTTTATGCTTGAGAAATAATGCTGATGGGCTGGCATGGCAAGTATGAGGAAAGGCTTGGGTCTGACAAGACAAAAGCCCTAATTTTCACTTGAGGAACCAAAAAAAAAAAAAAAAAAAGACTAAACCATGGCGCACCAGGTTTTCATTAGAGATATGTTTATTTTCCAGTAGAAATACATTACCCTGCTCTCGTCAGAGCGTCTAAAGAAGCGGTTCCCAAAGTATGCCATGGCAAGTGGTTGGCAGGGGTCCACGGAGCAGCCTCCTGCAGCAGCTCACGGGCTTGCCGGTTCCCTGCGGTATGCTGTGAGCAGGAGGAATTCGGAGGCTGAGAGCAGCTGGCTGGCCCCAAAACGTGGTGAAGCCAAGGGAGACAGCGAAGCCTATGCAGCTGCCTGGGGCTGGCTGCGACTCAGCACACACCTCTGTGCAGCGGAGCTCGGGGGCAGGACTCAGGTGTTTCTAGTTGGCCAGATTCCCCTGGGGCAAAAATGTCACTGTAAGGGTTAAATGAATGGGACATGAGACACACACAAACACACAGAGTGTTTCTCATTTTCATCATAGACTATTAGGTTTAATTTCTGTAAGGAGTTCAGTAGTCCTGGTGTTGATGAAGTTATTCACCAGCTCACAGGTTTCTCTTCCCACCCCATCAGGGAATGGAAGAGAAAATGGGATGGAAAGGGAAAGAGGATGGCAAGAAAGGTGGCCCCAGCCTTCTGCTTTAGGGAATTAAATCTGTGCAGACCCCAGAAAACCCCCTCGGCTGCCCAGTGCTGCCCTTCCCCAGTGGGGCTGGGGAGGAGCATCTGGCAGAGGTCTGCTCTGAGAAGCTGACCCAGCAGCACCTGGTGGAACCTCATAGCCATGCTCCTGGGAGCTCAGCACCACCCCAGCACTTACTCTGCACCAAGTTCAGATGTGCCAAAGACCTGATGGGAAAGAAAAAAACACCCCTGAAGCTCCAGGGAGGCAATTACTTGTGCTTCAGAAATATATTTTCTCTACAACAAGTAGGGTGTTTTTGCTATTCTAAGCTTCCTGGCATCCTTTTTTGTCCTTATCATGAGGTATTTTTCTGCTTTTCAAGCTCCCGTAACTTTCTTCCTCTTGGCACCATGGTGTTGTGCCCTGTCCCTCGCTGCCTCACCCATTTATAATCCAGACTGATTTCCTGCCGTATGCCTGGTCCTGTATCTCCCTGTTTTCTGTGTGGTTGTACCTTACAGTCCCCATCAGCCGCCTGGAGTTCGTCCTTTGACGTTTGCACTGTGGATGGCAGCACCTTGCTGTCCCGACACAACTCACTCCAGCCCCCCGTTTCCCTGCTGTCCCTGAAAGCCCAGCAATTACTCTACCAGTTACAGTTAACAGTCTGCTCAAATCCTGGTGCATTTCCAGTAGTGCCAGATGTCCTAAATGCTTTAGAAAAACCTACCCCATAGCCATTACATGTCAAGAAGTCCAAGGAGGGTTTTCTTCCAGTTTCCCTTACAGCCTGGCATTGATTACATCCAATTTGCTGTGGCCTATAGCTTAGACAACTGGGACAGGTGATGCCTGGGGTGGTGGAGAAGGCTGAACTGAGCAAAAGGTTTGGTTGGTCTCAATCCATCCATAGCAACTGTAACACTTGGCACGTGATGGAGTGTATTGACTAGGCTGGTGTCCTCAGCACAGCTCCTTCTGGGCAGATGTTGGCATTGCAGGAAGGGAGAAGAAGGGCTGTTTCACTGCAGCCATCAGCAGTTTTGTTGTCATTTGCCCTGTAAATACTCACATGCATCAGTCATCATGGCCCAGCACTCATGGGCAGGAGATCTCACCCTCCAGCAAGGGAATTTGCAGAAGGAAAGTCCCGGTTGGAGCAGTTTGATTTTCCTGACGCCCCTCCAGCCTGAAGTGCCCACTGCACAGTTGGGGGCTTGGCAGAAGCTGGAATGTCAGGATGGAGTCCTTGAAAACTCACCAGGGTGAGCTCTCCTCTCCCAGGGGACCTGCAGGAACGCTTCTCGGCAGAGAGACCAGAAATGATCCCTGGACAGCTGCCAACATTAAAAAACAACAACATGGAGCTCTGAGATTTCTACCCGCTTGGCATACATCTGTCACCACATGTGTTGACACAGAGCAATGCTGCCACGTCATGTTGTACGTGGCAGTTGCTGTCAACACTAGTCCAAGGCAGAGAGAACTGCTCAGGGCAGCTATTTTTTGAAAATGTCCCGAATAAAAGGGCTAGAGCATGCCTTGGGGACACGGCCCACTACTAAGGGTAGCCACGCCAGGGAGCAGCACTGGCTCAGGAATTCCCGAGCCAGTCTCCAGGGAGAATGCATTGCTGCCAGTGTAAACCAAACCCAAATGACCAGCCCCAGGCCAACCTGGTGACACAAGACTTTGCCAAATTGGCCACCCCTTCCTTTCCACTCTGACAAGCCCTGCCTTTTGCCCTGGGCCACTCTGAAATGCAGGGAGACCTGGCAGCCAGCGATGGTAGCTCTTGCCATTGCAGCTGAACAGGACAAGCCGCAGCCCTGCACAATGCACCCAGCCATTGCCCAACACAGCTACGAGAAACCTCCTCCAACTGCAGCCAGACCGAAGATCCAGCTACAGCCCATCCCCAGCCCACTCCCCACGCATCTCTTCTTGCAAACATCCATCCCCCAGCAAATGCTGCTGAAGGACGTAGCATTTCCCTTTTGCTGCCTCTAGCCTACCCCAAGCACTGGCTCAAGCTCCCCTTCCCACAGGACCCTGACAGGTTGGGTCCCTGCAGTCCCAGCCTGCCCTCAGGCCCCCTCCCCAAGCCAACGTGCTCCCAGCTCTCGCCTCGCTGCAAGCACATGTCCCACAGCGGTGAGCTTGAGGCCAAAGGGAGCACCACAATGATGATGTTCCCAGGGACACTAAGTTGTGGCTGTAATTCGTGTGTGATGGAGGGACCCAAGCAACTCCAGCTCAGGTGGCAGCCAGGACAGGGCTCAGTGCTGGCTGCTGACCCCACGGGGCTCACAGGGAGTACTCAAGCAGTTCAGTCACCTGCACTCAGCTCCACAGAGGTTGAATTGCTGCTGCACCAGCTAATGTACTGCTCCCCCAGGACACCTCTGTGCTGAGGTTCCAAGGGACCTGGGTGACCTGCCACAATGCATCTGCAGCCCAGCTCTTCTCCCCAGCCTGGCACCCCAGGCACACAACATCCTCCCCTGGCAAAGGGGCTGTGTCTTGGGAGTTGCACTGAAGGCAAATGTGCATGGACGAATTTTTTTCATCTTCTCGTTTTTTTCATCTTCAAGGTTTTTTAATCTTCAAGGATTTTTTATATCTTCTTTGATTTTTTCATCTTCAAGGGTTGCCCCAGCGAGTGGCCTCAGGAGGCAGAGACTTGCTCCCATAACCATGCTGTGACACTGCCGTGCCTGTGGGACTCTCTTGCCAGCTGACACAGCTCATGCCCCTCTCTCCAGCACACTGCAAGGTCTTGGAGCACCTTGCTGCAAGCTCATGTGCCTGCACAGCCTTTGCTGGGTCTTAGAGACAGCTTTGAGGAGCTACATCCCAGAGAGTCCCCCAAGAAGAGGCGTCTCTTTCTGCTAGCACTGCCCACCCCTAGCAGGGCATGGGCATCAGAGGAGAGCAGGGCTAGGAGGGTCAGACAGCTTAAATCACCAGGGAACCTCAGTGCCTTTGGGGAGCTGGGCCCATCGCCCACTAAGCCAAGGTCTGTTGAGTCTGTAGAGGCTACAGCAATCCTAGGAGCACGTGTGCAAGGTTTAATACTGCCAAAGCCTGGAACTTCTCCTGTACAACAAGGGGCAAGGGTCAGTCAGAGAGATGGTCCATGGGTTTGCTTCCTCCTGTTTCATGTAGCTCCACGAGGGATATTTCTCACTGCAGTGACGTGGGTCCCTGTCCAAGAGAAGCTAATGGAAGGCAGCAGGAGGCATGGGCTGACACAAGATGGAAGATGCGATCCTATGTCAGCATGTGGCCTCATGCTTACCCTGAGGAAGACAGTTTTGCTGTGGAGCTCTCCCATCCACCTCCCCCTCTGATCTGTACCTCCTGCCCTGCAACACAAGCAGAGTCGGCTCCGCACCGGCTACGGGAGGGACAAGTTCCTTTTGTCTTTAAAACTCAGGCAACCCAGTGGCTGGGTTGAGCTTAGCCCCTGAGAGTGATTAGCACTGAGCTGCCTTGTGCTGTGATAGAGCCTGTCCCAAAGCCAGGAGGTGCAGAGCAGGGGTGCTGGTGTCCAGGTGATTCTTCTCCTGCAGATTTCTTTTTGCCCTGGAACACTTCACGCACAGAAGGAGGTCCAGCTCGGAGCATCCTCTGCGGCTCAGTGCTGGAGGTTGCACCAGCTCTGAGCTGCAGCTTTTCAACCAAGTGTGTGCAGCTGGCTGCCTCTTGCCTCCTGTTTTCTTCCACAGCCTTATTACCAAGCAGCAGGGAAACTTGCTGCTGTGGATGCTCCACCTGGCATTTCTCGCTCCAGTCTGCAAATTCAATTTATTTCAGCCACAGAAGGCAAGGTTATATGCTTGACAAAGGTCTTTCTAACACAAGACACACAGCAGCATCCCAGCTTTCCTGAGTGCAGGCTGGAAACCATGCTACCTGGTTCAAAACCTGTGGGAACTACAGCTTTCTAGCTTTCTGTAGGCTTTGGTCAACCTGCTGGGGGAGTTTGTATTGCACCCATGCAGCTTGCTTTCAGCTGTGTTCTGCCAGTGCACTTGTTTTCTCTTGATTCAGTTCCAGCTTTACTTGTCCCTAAGATGCTGTGGAGATGTAGGGAGATAAACATGGGGCTGGGTGACTCAGGAACCCCGCAGGAAGGGAGCAGGCAGAGCAAGGGGGTGGGTGCCAAATCCTCCCCACATTCCTGTTTGAAAAAGCCTGTCTGTGAATAACAATTACACGTAATAACATCATCTCTGACATCTTTCCTTTCAGGCCCAGAGGAGTGCGAAGCCCAGGAGGAAGGCAGCTGTTGCAAAGTGGAGGGCACAAGCATCCCGGAGCACAGCCCATCGAGGGCAGGCCAGAGCAGGCAGGGGAGGGCTTGCAGGACCAGCAGCACATCCCAGTGCCTACGAAGTGCTCCTCATCCAAACAACTCTCCAGACCTGGGCAGCTTGGAGGGGACCGCTGGCTCTGCATTCAGGACCTGTTCCCATGGCTGTGGCGTGGTCAAGATTTGGCCCTCTCTGGGGCTCGGGCTGTGCCTCCTGCACTGCAGCCCAAGCTGGGCTTCACCGCCCTCCCCCGGGATGCAGAGCACAGTTTGCAGGGGTGAGAACCTGAGAAGGCGTTTGCATTTTGCCCAGATTTTCCCGGTTAATCGGGTCCCTTCAGTCTAGTCGCTTGCTTATTTTTTTAAAGCAATGAAAGATTTCCCAAATCCAGCAGGCTCTAAGATTACACACAGGCAGAGACACCATCAGTCTCTGTCAGTCATTCCCTCCGGCTGGAAAGTTAGTGGCAAAGGAGTTCAAATGCAAGAGCCGTGGAGCTGAGCCTGGCTCCTGCTCACCCTCCCGTCCTGTGCAGCCCTTCATGGGTGCAACTTGCTGCTGCTCTGATCTGGGGTGTTTTGCTCCCGCTTACCCCATGCAAACGCTTGCAAAAGATGCTGTGCAACTAGGATCCGCATCCAGAAGCTTGTGGGTCTTTTAACAGTCCCGGAGCGGACCACAAAGGGAGTGAGAGAAACGCTCTTGGTACAGCTGACACTTTGATGTGGCCTTTGTCCTGATGGACGTTTCAGAGGGCAGCAGCAAAGAAGCAGCAGAGGGAAGGAATAACATTGAGCCGGGGAGAGCTGTGAAATGTCTGCTCCAATGCGAGGATGGGCTCTTCAGTGCCTTTCCTCCCAGGTGAGAAATCCCTCCTGTTCATGCTATCCAGGCTGGGCCCTTTGTGGTCTATGGGCTCCACCAGGAGTAACAGTGATTTCTTCATTAAAAACTGGTAAAGAAACCAAAAGCCTTGGATCATCGCCCTCAGAGCCCCCCGAACCAGGGATCTCATTTGGGGACAGATGCTGGCAGGCAGACAGGGCAGCACCTGCCTGTGTGGTGGCCAGAGGAGGGGAGGAAGCCCCAGCACCCAGCACCCTGCCGGTTCCTGCTGACATTCCTCAGCAGGCAGGGCTTCCTCCGCACTCTGTGTTTCAGCGAGCAGCGCAGGCAACTTTCGTGCAGCCCCTGCCCATGGAACTGGCTGCTGCAGGATGGTGTGGGAACCAGGACACGTGCAGCAGGAAAGGGGACACAAGCACCAGTTGCAAGAGGCTGGGAGCGCACTGGGGAGGAACAACTGCACCTGCACCCTTGTAACTGGGCTTTCCTTTGCCATCTGCAAGGGGCACCCAGCTTCACTTCACCAACTGGGCAGAAATTTCCATAGGAATGATTTCATTTTTTGATGCCTGAGTGAAACTTTTCCAGACTTTTCCTTTCCTCCAGAAGAAACTGCTTAATTTGATCTAAATTCAGGACAAGTCTTGATTGCTCTGAATTGGCATTTAACAAAAAAAAGCAATAAAATATTCATCAAAAGAATTTCATTTAGCACCATCCAGAGAGCCCTGCTCCAGCAGGTGGCTGCCTGCAAGGAATGTGCGGTTTGGAGAGTGAAGGTGAGGAAGGGCCATGCTGCATCTGGGGGCTTGCACCGGCTGGGCAGGCATCTACAGGCAGGGTGGTGTGGACAGAGAGGATGTGAGCTCCTTGCTGGAGAAGAGTGAGGAAGGCAGCACTTGCTGCATGAGAGCATCCTGCCCTTCCCTCTACCCTGATGTGAAGTCCAGGCCTGAAGCTGCTCCAGGTCGCAGCAGGGGGGTGGCATTTTTTGTCCAGTGAGCAAGTGATGTATTGACCTTCTGTGTCAAAGGACGTTCCTCATTATTCAAATCAACTCAAATTATCCAAGTCAACTTACAGTCGTGCTTCTCAGTGCCTTCAGATGTCCACAGTCCTTGTCCCATCACCTCTTGGTCACCACCAAGGCTCCTGCTGTGTTCTTGCACTCTTGACTCCTGCACAAAGCCAGAAGCAATAATAGCACCGATAAGAGCCAACGTAAGCCTGACTCTTGCACCAGTGCCAGGAGGTATGTAGCACTGACTGGGACCTGGCTGGAGAATGGCCGTGCTGGAGCCTTGCTGGAGCCAGGCTTTGTGGACATGCTGAGCGGGATAATCTACTAAAACTGAGTATCTTACCACCTTGTCAATCATGTTTTGTAACTCTTTAGCTTAGCTGGAAAGATTTGGACACTGGTTATTCAAACAGTACTTTTCGTATGTTGGCATGCCCCCTTTACTCACAAGAGGTTAAAATCAGATATACTAGGTAGCAATGTTAAAGAGGAGTGTCTACATCAGTGTTAATCAACCCTTGAGCCTCCCCCTTGCTGCACTTTTCAAGGCAGCCCCACCCTGGGGCAACATGGCAGGAGGTGCTCCAGGTTTCCCCTGCTCTGCTCAGGCCTGGTGCAGGCTCCAACACCACCGCAGCCCTTCCGCTTCTCTTCTTGTGATCCTACTTTGCTTCATGACCTCGCTCTGATGTCATACATCCACCAGCTCCTTGCCCCAAGCATCTCGTCTCCAACCAGTGACACGAGCTGCCTGAGGAACCCCAGTACCCATGAATCCCTTGAGGTCGCTCTCCTTGGCCCTGTATGGGTCTCCCAGATCCTCTTCCTGCTGCAGCAGGCTGGTGAAGAGCATCACCCAGTCCAGCCGCTCCATCCCTGCTGGGCACGGCCATCCTGCTCGCCTTAAACTCCCCGTGCTTTCCACCAAGGTCAGCCTTGGCTGCATGCCTCCAAAGACTCCTCCAGCTAAAAGGACACCAGTCACGGGAGTCCCAGCATTTCACTGACTAATTTCCACTGGAATAAGGAAGCTGAGGTTACAGGGAGAAGTTATGAATGAAACAAGCCGGCCCTGGGTTCCACGCAGACCAAAGGCATTACTATCCTCCGCGATGTGTAATTAAATTGTGGACCTCATTCCCACAGGATGCCGTGCAGGCCAAAAATACACACGGCTTTGAAATGAGATTAGACAAATTCAGCGAGGGCAGACTCCATGGTGGCTATTACATGGGACGGCATACATACGGCTCCTGGCTCAGGAAGTTGCTAAGGCATCAATTGCTAGAAAATGGAAGGGTATCGCAGGGGCAGATCACCTGCCTCTATCTGCCTGCTATTTGTCATCGTCACTGGCTGGGATAGAGCTACCTCAGCTGACCTGGGACCTGCTGCAGCCTGCCGTGCTGCTCTCTGCAGCTGCATTCACAGATGCTTTGTGCAAAGGATCTGTGCCAAAGGATGGCACCCTGCAGAGCGGCAGGAGTTTGGGGGAGCCCAGTACCCTGCCCCACCCCAGCTGTGTGCTCTCCTGCATCACCTTGCCCTCCAAGCAGCCTCTCCCAAACCAGCCCTCTGAAACCAGGGCTCAAACCCCTCCTCATTGC
The DNA here is from genome assembly GCA_027564655.1 of Leptodon cayanensis. Taxonomy (NCBI): domain Eukaryota; kingdom Metazoa; phylum Chordata; class Aves; order Accipitriformes; family Accipitridae; genus Leptodon; species Leptodon cayanensis. The sequence continues at coordinate 1,333,240 of JANXJC010000063.1, forward strand.
ACACAACTGCCCAGAGATGCTGCTGCTGCAAGGTTAGCAGTTCCTGGCCCTCTGTACCTGGACCCACTCACAAGCCCATGAACCCCTTGGGCTTGTCCTGTCCTCACACGCTGAGGACCTCCTGGGATGCATGAGCATCAAGCCAAATCCCTGGCTTGCCCTCCCTGCCTGCTGAGCCAGGAGTGGTACTGCGGAGCATCTGCTCTTCCTGACTCCCAGCAATAAAATCTCGGGCTCTGCAGATGTCTTACCAGCAGCTCTGAGGTGCTCCTGGTGCAGAACTGATCCCTGGTGCTCTGTCAGTGCTCGGGCTGAGACTACTGCCCAGCTTTGCAGGCTCCCAGGGCAGCCAATCCACCTGTGCCATGGAGCTAGGGGCAGGGCTGCAGTCACAGCAGTGGGCAGCCACCTTGCACCACACCTGCCCTGGCTCGCATTGCTGCCAGCCTCCATCCCCATGGGGCTCAATCCCTGCACACCCCGGGGCTTTCTCCAGGCTCTCTCATCCCTTCTCTTCCCCGGCTCTCTGTCCTGTTTCCTACACCCTGGAGGTTTTTCACTTCCACTGGACCACAGTGGGCTCAGTTTTGGACGTCTGTCTCTGACCTGAGTTCCTTTGGCTGGAGTCTCCGCTCTTGACCCCTTTTACTCTGTATATCTCCAGCATCCCCTGGCAAGGAGCCCACAATTTAGTTCCACTCTGTGTCAGACAGTAATGCCTTGTCAGTGTATCCATCGCTCCACAGTCTGGGGCTACTCCGATGCCTCCATCTCTCCTGCTTATCTAGTTGCACTCTCTAGTCTGGCACTTGTTATTGTGCCTTTGGTCTGGTTTAGGGTGCTGGGCAGAGAGCGTGGGAGCAGGTGCTGTGTGGAGCGGACTTTGCTGCTTCTGATTACAGGGGACTGGTGCTCATGGCTCTAACCAGTTTGCCCAGCTGCCATCCTGCTGCTGGGTTGGCCACAGTGCCATGTGTGTGGGCAGGCTGGTGCATGGGATGGGGCAGAGCCATGTCACGCAGCCTCTTCATGGTGGTATTTCCTTCACCCTCCCTTGCACGATCATGAAAGTTTGGATCCCCTATGAAAGAAGGAATAAAATTCTGGTAAAGACTTTGACCTTGGGGTTTGGTTTTGGTTTTTGATAGATCATCAGGAAAAAAAAAAGAGAAATTAGTAAGACACTGTCCAGAGGAATAAGGCCCAAAGCTTGGTGGAGCTGATGAAGGAATATTGTTTCTTTATATAAAACCCAGGAGAGGGAACATGCACACGCAGAACCCTGGTTTGTGTGTATCATTTTGGAGACACGAAGTGTTCTCATGTTAAACAGAGGGCAGTTAGAGAAGTGTGGTTTGAGAGTATTAGTGAAAACATCCAGTACTGAAGAAACTGTGCTAAAAGACACAAGCAATTGGATGGGATGCATGTGCTTGAACTGCTCACTGGCTTGTCCTCTGCTGCTGCCCCTGTGACACTGCCTGAAAACAGTCAGCCTGAATACAGAGAGGCCTCCAGCTGTTGTGTAAAGGTGTTTAAAGCAGGAAGGGTGTAAGTGGTGTAAGCAGAGAAGCAGCACAGGCAAGATGCAAGGGAGCTGGGGCTGGTCCTCACTCTGCAAACCTGGCTTGCACATACCAGGTAGGTGGCAAAGCCGTGGGGACTGAGCTGAACACAGCTTAGCACACTGGCTGGCACCTCCCTACCCCCTACCCTGATATCACAGGCAACACAAGCAGCCTAATCTTTGGAAAACCTTTAGCTGAAAGCTGGGAGCACAGCTGCTGGAGCAGTCATTGCCCCATGAACGTCAGCGATGGCAGAGGCTGCATGGCCATTCCTGGGAATAATTTTCCCTGCTCTACTCTTTTGGGCAAGGCTTCCACATGTTATTTTGAGGCAGGAGAGGTAAGTCTCCGGCATCCAAGGGGCAGGAGAGCAGTGCCAAAGCCATAATAAGAAAGCAGATGCCGAGATGGGAGCAGGGCCGTGCACACGCGATGCCGGAGTGTCTCAGGCTCCGGGTGTTGGTGGGAGACGTAAAGACCACAAGGGCAGTCTTAGTCAAGTTATCAGAGCAGATAGAGATCAGGAGAACTGGCTAATGTGGGTTTTGCTGCTCTTTTCCACCCTTCAGCTCACTTTTGGTTTGGTGTGTTTTGAGGTTCCCCCCCACCGAAGGAATGACTTTCAATTTATGTCTTAACTCAATTTTCTGTCCTCTTGGCTCCTCCACAAGCCTATGCACTTTCTGGGACTCTGCTCACCACTCTCCTGCCTCATCTACATCCTGCCTTTCCCCATTACATGCTTACCCCTCGTCCTCACTCCTGTCCCTCCTCCCACTACCTGCATCCTTCCAGCCCTTGCCCAGCTGCCCTGCCCTGCTCTGGGGCTGCAGGCCCTGCACACCCTCCCCTGCCCCCTTCACAGGCCCGGAGGTACAAATGATTAGATTTTCAGCCCAATTAAGGCAGGCTGTCTCCTGGCTGGGACAGAAAAGGTTGGCTCTGGAAGGTGGGAAACAAGCTTTGACAGGTCCTGGCGTCCCCAGTGCCCTCCGATGGCTCTGCCTGCTGGGCTCCTTTGTGCTGCTCCAGGAGCAGGGCCAGGGCTCAGCTGGGGGTGTGTGAGGGTCTCTTCTCACCCCTCCTCTTCCCCAGCCCAGCAAAAAGAATAGCTAATTAAGAGGTCTAAACGCAGGCAAAAATAATTCCCTATTCAGAGCTCTGACAGGCAGTGGGGAGGGAGGGGGAAGGCAGCAGGAGGTGAGCTGGAGAGTGTGGCATCATCTTCTGCAAGAGCTGAGGACCTGGGGGAGCGGGTTAACCCTCTCCTCCCTGCTCTCCGGGGTGGGCGAGCTGGGTGAGACACATAATCCTGTGTCCCTCACACACCAGGGCAAGGCCCTGGGGTCCCCTCGCAGCAGCGATGCTCAGCCACACGTGCTGCAGCTCCTGCTCAGCAGTACTATCCAGACCCAGGGCTGACTCCATCTCCCCCAGGCTCTGCAAGGAGAAGCTTCCGCTGCAGGTTTTCCGTCCCTGTCACCCTCCCCTGCTGCACATGGGTAGCATCAAAAGGCCTTACTTGTACCCAGCAGCACCATGTCATCCGTGTGAGACCCTGGATAGCCCCTCTGTCCCTGTCCTGGTGCCATGCCCGTGAGCCCACTGCTGCCTGTTCCCGGTCTGAGCCTTGAGCCATGAGCAGCCTCCCAAGGCGGCTGGGGATGGGCCTGAAGAGCTCAGCTTCCCACTTGTGCCTGGATCCTACAACCCAGGATCCAGCCCCATGTGATGCTGTGATACCACGGAGGGAGCACAGCTGCCCGTCCAGTCCAGTCCAGCCCTGCCCCTGCCCCAGGGAGGCTCCTGCTTGCCCTGCCCAACACAGGAGGCCCAGAGCAGGGCACGCTGCCTTTCCCTGCCTTCCGCAGCACGACCTGAGCCCTGTTACAAGCACTGTTACCTGGTTCTAAGTGGTCAAGCTTTAGGGAAATGGAGGTGAAGGGCTGAGGCTGCTGGAGGGCGAGGCTGCACTGGAAGCAGAGCCAGGCATCTTGGCTAGCCCAAGGGGATGCTGCTGGGATTTCATTTGCTTTGCTTTAAATAAAAGGAACCACATCCACCCAGATGATATTGAGGTGCACAAAGAGAGGTGTACCACTCCATAGCACCTGTGCAGGGAATTATATGAGTGTCACTGCAGGTGGGATACAGCCCTTCATTTTCTACTCACACAGGTCAACCTGTCTCTCCAAAAGCCAGTTTCCCGTGCAGCCCTGAGGCCGGGTCAGTGAGCCATGACCCATGCACAGCCCGTGCATGCTCCGCAGCCAGCGTCAGAAAAAGCCTGGGGACGGCTCCCAAGTCCCTATGCAGAGGCACATGGCACGGGAAGGAGCAGGATTTCCCACACTGCCTAAAAAAGTCTTCCAGAAAAGTCTGTCCCCTTGGTTCATGCACTCTGGGAGCTGAGCTTCCTGGAGACTGAGGTGCTCACTGGACTAAGAGTATCCCCAAATAGGTGACAGAGGAGATGGCAGATAGCCTGTGGGTCACAGCTACTTCTGCCTTCAGTGACATCTCCCTTCCCTCACTCCAGCTCCTGCTGGACATGTCTGGGTTCATATCTGAGTGAGGATACCCCCTTTCCAGGTATCCCTGTCCTCAGCCACCCAGCCTCCAACTCCAGAGGCTGGATGCTTACCCAGCATGGACCAGCAAAGCTTTGCTTTCTTCAGAACAGCATCAATTCATGCCAAAGATCTGATTATCTAGTCCTAAAATCCAGCTGCTTTTGTCAGAGCCCAGTCTCCTCTGCTGCGCGTAGCATGCTCAGCAGCCTGTTTTTCTCAGCAAGTATTTAAGCAGGGCACCCCGTGGCCATCGGCCCACGCATGGTGTGTGTGGCAGCAGGGTGATGCCTCTCCTGTAGCAGGACCGCGTGCTGCCTGCCGAGCCTCTCTTTTCCAGGTAGTGCCTGAAGTCAGAGAGCGCAGAAAAGGTCCTCCCTGTCACCACTGATGCAGGACACTGATGCCATCTGCACTGGCATCGAGTCCCGTGAGTGATGGCAGGTGACAAACGTGCAGCTTCATCCCCTCCCCTCCTCCACAGGTTATCTATAGAGGGATGAGTGAATTCAACGATAATTAGCCTCCCAGCATGAATCACTGCCCTGTTGGGAGTGGTGAACGGTGCCAAAGAACGATCCAAATGCTTTTGGCTGCCAGAGAGCTGGGAATATTCAGGCCAAACTGTGGTTAGGAGGAGACTCGAGTCTCCAGAGCTTCCCAGCCCGTCAGCATCTGACGGGCCTCTCCCAGCCCTGCTTGGGAGCAGCCGTGCTTCATCCCTCCTGACCGGGTCTCCAGAGGAGCTGGAAGCAGCCAAGGGCTAGCATAGGAGGCATGAAGAGTGTCCTGGAGCCTTGTCTCCAGCACACCTCACCATCCAAAGGGCATGGTGGAAGCAAGACTCTGCTATGAGCAGTAGACCAGGCTCCAACAGCTGTTCCCACAAGCCTTTCAAGCCTCCTCATGCTTCCCTGCACACACCGGTGCGCACCAAGCCAGCACCTTCAGAGGCTGCTGCAGGCTCCGAGTGCCTACTCCTGCCTAGCTTTGCTCTGCTTTAGGATGGGTTTCTCCCATGAGTTCCCAGTAGCTTCCTGGGATTCTCTATTAAATAAAAGCTCAACATGGCCTTGCCCTGCCTTTAAGTGAAGCATGGATTGCAATTTTACTTGTTTTTTCTGAAGGAAGCCCTCATCTAGTGAGTGTTGAGCAATCATGTCTCATAGTACTATCAATCATGGTTTCTTGTACTACAAGTTGTATTCACCAGCACTACTCAAAATAATGTCCACTCGGGGCCATGTGCCCCACATACTCTCAGCCAGCAAGAGGGCCTGCTGTAAATTTCCTTCAGCCTAAAGAGACAAGACATATAGAGGGTGTGGGGAGAAACCCAACTCTCTATTTTTTATTAAAACTGAATTATTTTCTTTAAAAGAAACTGGGGGAAGAACATCAAGAAAAATCTGGAGAATTTCCATGAGGTTTTATGATGTCATGTCTTTCAAAGAGATTCCACAGCAAATATTCGCAGCCAAGTGCCTTCATACTGCCGGAGAGCTGGGGTAGATGGCCCTGGGTGATGTTACATCTTGAAACCTTTGGGTGACTTGACTTGAAGCAGGAAGAGGAATTCAGAAAAGACACAGAAATGTCAACCAACATCTCCAGCCCAGCTTTCCCCAAGTCATGTGGGGTGTCCAGCTGGCCAAGGGGAGGTGGGTACCCCCATCCTTGGCCAAAGGGTGCATCTGCCGAAGGGGAGCACATGAGCCGGGGCAGTGGGAAGGGATGCTCAGGGCCCCACAACAGAAACAGCCCTCTTCCTGCTTGGGCTCTGTGGTGTGGCCATTTCCTTGGTCTGGGCCCCAATTAAAAGAGCCAAATGGAAAGGGCCGGAGAGAAAGAGTGAAAGAAACAACATTTCCTGCCTGAGGAGATTAACTCTCCAAATTACATGTGAACAGAGGGGGAGGTGAGAGGGGAAAAGGAAACCCAGCTTCCACCCCAATAAAAGCCAGTTCATTTAATAAAGGAGGAGTGAGGAGGGGGAAGGTGGCTGAAAGAAAATGAGGCTGGGGGGTGTGGAATTAGCCTTGTCAAACAAGGGGCTTTGCTGTCCCAGAACTACTTCTTTATTGTTCCAATTTTTCATGCTTACTTAGCTCTCAATGCTGCACAAGACAACAGCTCATTATCGGGGAGGGGGGGGAATGGGGACGGGACGGACATGGCTGCGGCAGTGCTGAGAAGTGGAAGGGAAATAAAATTTTTAAAAAAAGAATCTTTTCCCTGGGGCTTCGGCCTCTCCCCCCTGCGTGGAGCTGCAGACATTGTGGCTGGGAGGAGCGGGGCATTGCCGAGCCGGGAAAAAGGGTTTTCCACAACCTTTGGCACCAGCATAGGGACAAAGGCAGCTGACCCTGAAATGCCATCTTATGGCCTGGGGAGGGGGAAGGAGGGGTGACCAAGGGTGACATGGAGGGCTCCCCCATCTCCTTGATGCTCCTGAAGCCCGTCCCAGCGGCTGCTGAAGGAAGAGGAGCTGAAACAGGGCCGGGCAGCCGGGAGTGCGGGGACAAAGCCCCCTCTGCCCTGTGGCGAGGCTGCCGTGTCCTCATGGATCAGCCGGCCAAGGCACATCTGTGGCATCATTGTCTACTAAACAACATCTGCTCTGACTCTGGAAAGCGACTTCCAGCCTCCTCCCGTGGCTCCTTATTTGTTTTCTCCCCAGGATTTTCCTGATCAGTTTGGCTTGGCTTACAAAGCCAAACTCACACCAGAAAGGGTATCAGGATGTTTGTGGGTAGGAAGGTTACGCTCCATGTTAGTGATGCTGCCTTATAAAGCCCTGTTTGCACAAGTTCATAACTCTCTGAAAAATGCTCTCTTTTAGGATCAGACAGCAGGGACAGCTCTAAGAGCTAGTGCCGTGAAGCTTTCCACGTGAGTCACCTCCCAGCTGTACTCTTTGCACCCACCCACAAGATAAGCCCTGGGGAAGAGGGCAAGCTGGAGGGCACAGGGGGATGAGGGATGGAGGGGAGAAGAGCAGCTATCACCAGGCTAGATGGTTTTCTGTGGTCCTTGGTAGAGACCCAGGAAACAAGAGTGCAGACTGACCTTTCAGATAACTACCGTTTGGAGATTTCAGCCACCAGCCAAGAGGTGGCAGCCACAGAGGACCAGTTAGGGACACTCCTGGACCACTAGGAGCAGTGACAGCTCCAGTCAGGACTTGCTTGACACCTGCAATGGATGGAAGGGTCATTTTATGTTTTTAAATGTGTTCAGCTGCCTACCAACTATCCATAGCTTAATCAGTCATAGGATGACAAAGTACTCCTACACTGAAGCTGTTCATGAGCACTGAGACCCAGCAGTCCCATTGTCCCCAGTAAAATCTGTGGAAGGCTTCCACATACAAAGATGCTGGGTTTGGAGGTTACTTGCATCCGCATTCACATGCTACAGGTTGGGTCACCATTTCTCAGTGGAAGATAGTTAACCTTTCCAAAACAAAAGCCTCTGCAAAACTCATGGATGTTCTCCAAGCATGAAGACAAAAGGTTCCCCCGTTCTCCCCGATCTGCTCCAGTTTTCCATTTACTGGATGCAGTTCCCACTTGGGAAGCTGCAAGTCCAGTGAGGTCTGTTCTGGAGGCAGGAGGAGTGAGGATCCCTCAAGAGACCCTTAAACTTCAGGGGGTTTCCCGTTTACCAGGCGCATTCCATTCAGGTACACGGTGCCACCAGGGAAAGAAAAGTCGCAGAAGGCATACATCACTTTTGGTGCCCAGGAAACCTTTGTAGCCCAAGAAGCTCCTGATGGACCAACTCCAAATCCACCCTGGCTGTGGCAGAGGGTGCACCTGAGCCATGGACACCACCGGGTCCCTTTGCTCTGTGACAAGGGCTGTCCCTGGCTGCCTGGTTCAGTGAGCCCTGCTCTCATAGTACTGTGATATGAATCCTGGAAACTTCTCAACTATTCAGAAACAGCTCATTTTATCCAAAAATTTCAGGCATGCCTCAACTTGGAGAGCTGTATATCGTCCCTCCCACCACAGCAGTGACAGCGTGCAGCAACCTCATACTCTGGCTGCAAGCCTGGGGAAAGCCCACCTGATTTTCAAGCTCTGAGGAGGAGACTGCAGTGGGTAGGTTACAGACCCATCATCACTGCTTTTTCAGAAGTGTCCCGGGTCTTTCTGTGCTCAGGAATACTATCCCGGCACCCTCCCAAACCTCTGCAGCTGCAAAACATTCTTCTGAGACAGCAGACAGAGAGTAAACTGGGCAATTAATGTCACAGTGTCATACACTGGAGGACCTGGTTGCTCTTTGCATTGATCCCAGTGGCAGACTGCTTGGCTTGTGACAGCAGCTCTGGGCAGGATAACAGCCCATAAGATATGTGACAAATGGTTCAATTCAGCTGTCAGAGCTGGAGCTTTACCTGGCAGAGATTGCTTTGGCCCTTCTCACCAGCCTGCAGCTGGGCCATGCACATGTTGCCTGTGCAGGCGCAGCAGCGACAGGGCAGGCTAGGGCTCTTGCAGGCAGCCAGAGCCCTGGCACCCAGCACAAGACAAGGGTGTTTGCGGGCAGAAGCATCGGCTGTGAAGTCCAGTCCCACTGGGTCCCCCCAGCCTGTCCTGCCTGCAGCCTTCCCAGCCTTTGGAGATCTTCCAGTCCCTGAACTGGAGGAGCTGATGCTCGGCTGCTCCCAGTGGCAGGTGCTCAGTGGGAGCAAAAAGCAGCCCCTTGGTGAGATGCTTGGTTTGAGGCAGGGCAGACAGACAGACAGACAGACTACATCAAAAGCCTAAAGCCAGGCTGAGACCCTGTATCCCTGCTCAAAACCTTGCAGGATGATAATCCCAACCTCTCCATGAAAAATTGCTCCTCTGGGAGTTTTCCCATCCCTGCTCAGGAGTGCTGAGCCTGGGGTGAGTTCCAGAGATGCATGGCCACTTCCACCTGGGGCACAGCTTGGGTTTGTGCCCATCTGCCTGAGGACTGGCACCTCCTTTTCTCCCCCTCTCTCTCCCCTCTGCACTTTTCTCCCTCGGCTTTGCCTTCAAACAGTAAGGAACAAATTCCAGGGATTTTGCCTGGGGGCCCACAGAGTGGGGATGTGAGCTGGTCTCCATCTGACTGCGACCGAGTCTCTCCCCCTCACTGGAAATTGAAAGCAGAAGCCGTGGAGTGGTGACAAAAATCTGCATTACGTTATGGCAACTGGATTTTTTTTTTTTTTTTAAGATTTTATAATACATCGTTTTGAAACTCTGCCAGTGATCATCATCAAAGTGAGAGGAGCGCCTCAGAAAGAACAATGGTGGCGGAGGGTGGGGGTGAGCAGGGAGGCTGGGTATTGATGTGTAATCCTTTTTAAAGCCAGTTCTAGAGACAGCATGGGATTTTTTTTTTTCCTGAAGCGCAGATACAATTTAGTATGGTAACGGCAGCCAGTAATACCAGAGCTCTAGATACAGGCGCTGGATTGCATTAGGGCTGCACCGCAGTAACCCCCCCCTCGCTGCCTGCCGCCTGCCCCCGCAGCTCCAGGCCCGGGAGAGCAGGGTGAGGGGCAGGGGGAGGATCGGGAAAAGCAGAAGGGTCCAAAACAGAAGCTCAGGAGAGACCAGATGGAGAGGAGAGGAGGGGAGGAGAGGAGCACGCTGCTGCAGGGAGGGCCAGGGCTCCGGATCCTGCTGGGAATCGCAACCCGGAGACATCATCACCTCCAAGGGCAGCAGCTGGGGTGCTGCCAGCACGGTCTCCTTGGCTCTGCCAGTGCCACGGGCCGCCCGCCTCCTCCTCCATCAAAGCCCAGCCAAGCCGAGGGAAGACTCCCACGGCCCCCAGTGCCTTGACATCAGCTCCTTGGCCCATGCGCCTCCCCCTCTACCCAAGCAGTCATTTTTACTGCCCCTGTTTCCCTCACTACAAGGGTTCCTCCTTCAAGCCAAGCAAAACACAGGGCCTTTCCCAATCCCTGCCCTGCTAACGTCCTCCCGCTGCACGGAAAGAAGGGAATGACAAATCCCAGCTCATGTCCCGGTGGCAGTGAATGCTGCAAAACCCTGCTGGCTCAGGGGGCCAGGGTGTCAGGGTCCCGGTGTGCTAAGGTGATCCCCGGAGCCTGAGTCTCTCTTAGGTTCTCTTAGCTTGAAAAAAATAAAAGAAAATCCCCATAAATTGGCCATTCACTGTAATTTTGTCACAGCAGCTGTGTTAGAAGCACCAGTCAGTTCGGACAAACTCAAAAGGATAAAGCTCATTATTTTGGCATCTTTACAACATCAAATAGCCGTGCCAGTTGCCCAGGTGTGGTGGTACATCATGGGAGATCTGGTTTTACCCCGGCTTGGCTGGCCAGGCAGGAAGAGTCCATGGTCCCACAGTATCATTTTGCATCACCTGCTGCTGCTCTGGATTCCAGTGACCTACAAAACACTAGGCCTGCTCATGCTGACTCGGGCAAGCTCATCCAGGCCTGCTAGGGTCACATCTGTCCTGCTCCACACTGGATCTTCGGAGTCTGGTGCTTGCTGCTGCTATGGGAAATCAGGCCAGCAGCTCTCCCCTATGCCATTACCAGCAGAGTCCAACCCTAAGCCATCTCACTCAGGCTTCCTCTTACATTTGTATCCCTGAAGTACGGCTTCCCACACCTTCATGACCACATGTTTCCTTCTGGGATGGACATAAAACATTTCATACCACAACGCTTCCTTCCTCCAAGTGACTCATGAAAAGTCCCTGTTCTCAGTGAGCCCAACGCCAGGTCTGTTGTCCGGCATGCAGGGGGGTTGCTTGGCTGAGTCCCACACACTCGTATCTGGGAGCAGACCTCATCCCATGCATGTCAGGATGGAGCAAAGCCAGGGAGAGGCAGGCAGGAGGGCAGCAGCAGACCCCAGGGCAATGGTTCAAGGCTTCTGAGACTCTCCTGCCATGCCTTCAGAGGATGACAACACACCTGGGCTTGCTGCTGGTCCATGCCACCTCAGCTGAAGTGTGCAGCGTGCAAGTTGAGGCCACAGCGTAGAAGAATGTTCACACATCCCACTCTTTTGAGTGCTAGGCTGGATGTGAGATGTTCATCTAAGCTGCTCTGGCTATATATCATGCATGTTATGCCTGGATCACCTTCTTCTCCACTCTGCACATGCACCAGTCTCTCCAGCGCCACATTCAGGCACGGTCTCTCTTTTTCTTGCCAGATGCAGATGACATTACATAGCAGCAATTGCTTAATTAATTCCTTCATGCCATGGACAATTGCACTGCCCATGAGAAACTGTAAATCTTCTGAGTAAACTACAGCCCACCTCGTTAGAAGTGACTGATGGCATCAGCTCAGAGCTTCCCGGCTTAGGAGATAGCTTGCTAGCTAACGATGTGCTGATAATTAAGTCCAGTCCTTTCCAAGAAGGGCTTCCCCTACCAGTTAATCCCAACAGCAAATAAGGTAGATTGACTTTGTCTTGGTCTGTAAATGCAGGACTGGCCATGACAGCTCTATCCCAAGAGCTCTCTGCTCTCCAGCATGGACGGGTCCCCATTGCACCCTGGGGGCTGGCTGGGTGGGGAGAAGGTGCAAAATGCCTCAGTGAGATGCAAGCTTAGCTGGGGGTCTGGCCACTCCCTCACAAGCTGGTGGGTGTGGGGACAGCCCCAGCTCGCCATGTGGGTGTGAAGTGCGAGTGCATTGTGGTGGTCCAGAAAGGTAGACCCAGGGTGCAATAAAGAAGATCAGAGAGCCCCCAAGCTATGTCCCACTCTCCTGGGCTTGCTAGGGCAGCATGCACCGAGGGGGAAGGACTGGCCGGGGGAGTAATTCAGCTCCTGCCACCCTGCCCGGCTCCTTCTGCATGTGTAGCACCGAGCACCACTGTGCTATGGAGGCAGAAGATGCAAGAGGCAGGCATTTTTGTGCTCGTCTGCCAGGCAGGTATGTCCCAGGCAGTGCAACATGCTATGTTGGATTGCCAAGAACAGATCTACATTAAAAACCCTCCCTGCATGTTGGGCCCGTCCAGGAGCTGAGCTGCACATGCTGTCACGGTTGAAGACCTCAGTCTAGCTCTCCAGACTTCCCTCCCTTCGATCATGCAAGACGCTCTTTCCCTCCTAGAACCTCCCAGTGACACCAGCTCTGGGCATCACCTGCAGACCTGAAGACTGATGCAAGCCCAGTCCCTGAGCAATTTGTCTTCCCAATGTTCTTCTTCCTGCAAGGCAGGGATGCCCTGTGCCTCCAAGAGGTGGTGAATGGCAGGCTCTGAGGCCTTCCCCAGCACTGTGCAAGATGCAGATGTCCAGCCTCTGCCTGGAAGAGACCTCTCACTGCTCAGCATGGGCATCTCACCACTATTATTTCCACCATAACACATCAGGCAGAGCATGGCACTGAGACACTCTGGCTATAGGGCTGCATGACCTAGGGAGTACACGGGAGGTGGGCACGTGGCCAGAGCTCACGTCTCCTGCCCCTTCTCCCTGCACAGCTCTGAAGGTAAACTGCTTCAGCAAGTGGGGGCAAACCCACACTGCGCCAAGTCACTGCAAAATGGGGCCACTTTATAAAGCCCTCCTGGGGAGGCTGCACGCATAGCAATGCTTGCTAGATCTCCTGTTGGGATGATGTAGAAAAGTTTCTGGCTGACAGTGAACAGCTTCCTACTTCTGGTGTGAGCCTGAACAGTCCTGCCATGCCTTGCACCCATCTGCTTTCAGCAGCTGCCAGTCCTTGGCATGAGAGAGACCATGGGGTGGAAAAGTGAAGTGCTCTCCTCAGCTCAGGCCTTTATGCTTATAGGAGATGGCCTCAATCATTATCATTAAGCCCATCATTATGTTGAGAGCAACATGTGTTTATGGCTAGTATCAAGGGCAGCTTTGATTTACAGACTGTCAAAGTTCAGACCCCATCTTCCTGCCCGCAGTTAAGATGCTGTGGCAAGCCAGCGGTGCTCTTCGTGGGGGAAATGGGTACCAGCAGTGGCAGCAGGTCTTTAAGGATGGTCCCAGATAACCATGGCAGGAACAGGAAACCCTCTGCATTTGAGATTTCAAACCACTGTCCTTTCCTCTTCACCTTTCCATCTACTCCCTCATGTGCACCCATCTTATTGACAGTATACTGGGCACTTCCTCCAGACCTGACCCCAACCCACCTGTCCTATTCCTTGCTCTGGGTGGATGGGGACATTGTTCTTCCAACACTGCTAGGGCCAAGACCTCTGACCCCGCTATGCATGGATGCCACCTTCTAGGGGATGCTCCCATCTGCAGCGCAGCCCCAAAGCTAGCAGGGCCTCAGTGGGCCCAAGGGGGTCATTGAGCTCTGCCAGACTGCCCTGTCAGTGGGGAACCTTCACCACCTGGCATTACCTGGAGGCAGACACCAGGAGTCACTTGTGCCTTGCTCCAGCCTAGGTGACAAACGTCCTCCGTGAGACACCTTCCAAAGCTGTATCAGAGTGGGCACAGGGGTGTCTCCCGCTATAGGGCCAGGGATGGGCTGTGCAGAGCCCCAAGGTCCAGGACAGGGAGGACCCCTGGTTTCCCTGCCACCGTTGTCCCTCTTGCTGGGGTGGTGGTCCCAGAGCTGGAGTACAGAAGAAGAGATGAAGGGCTGTGACAATGGAGCGGGGTCCCTGCCTGCTTGGCTGCTGCTGGCGGATGGAGTACGCCTGCCTGCCTCTGTTCAGCTGCGTTTGATCTTTGCAGGGAGCCTGCTGCTAGCTGCCCTGATGCGGCAGCCTGGACCTGGGTGGGAGCCCGTGGGGGCACCAGGGAGCCCAGCTCCATCACTTCCTCATCCACTTCACCCAAAACCAGGACTGGTTGCTACTGCTGCGTGCCCTGCCCTCTGGAGGAGGACGGACCCTGCCCCAACACACCCCTGGGGGAAGCCAGGCACTGCATGGGGCATTGGTGTTTCTCCTTTCAACCAGGAGATGATGGGGCAGACCGGCCATCCCAGCCAGCTTGCCAGCATATTGTCCTCACCGAGAGCTGTCTGTGGTGGGCAGTCAAGGCAAGGACCAGGCATTGAAATGCCACTTTGCCTCCATTGTGGCTGTGGCCAAGGGGGATGCACCACGTATATATTTCTTCTCCTCCTGCCCGTGGGGCAGGCAGCTGCTTGCTCTGCCAGCTTCTAAAAGAGAAAGTCTTCTTCTCTCCCCAATCCCATCCCTCCACCTGCCTCTCTGAAGGCAGAAGGTGAGGGAAACACCCCCTCATCAGCTGATTTGGCGGATTTCCTCCACGGGACACAGTAAAGGGGTCCCGTCTGTGTGGGGAACTGCCCCTCGATGTCCCCTCCTCTCCTGCTACAGCACAAGAAAGTCCAGGGGTCCCTGGCCACTGCCTAAAGTGGGCCCCAAGTCCCTTGCCCCCCAAAAGCTAAAAAAAGACCAGCTACAAATTTTTGGCCCTGTATTGGCTTTGAGTGGCAAGGTTTTGGTAGCGGGGGGGGATTACACGGGTGGCTTCTGAAAGAAGCTGCTGGAAGCTTCTCCTGTGTTCGACAGAGCCAATACCAGCCGGCTCTAAGACGGAC
>JANXJC010000063.1:1348008-1377122 GCA_027564655.1 Leptodon cayanensis
TAGTAAGATCTCTCCTGTCCTTATCTCGACTCACAAGCCCTTTGTTATATTTTCTCTCCCTTGTGCTGCTGAGGAGGGGGGAGTGATAGAACGGCTTTGGTGGGCACCTGGCATCTAGCCAAGGGTCAACCCACTACAGGCCCTTGCAGAAAGAAACGGGTTCCTCAGCCTTCCTCCATCCCCTGCCCAGGTGGAGTTTTCCTCCTGTGCCATCCAGCCTTGGACCACCTTCTCTCTCACAGGCTGGGAAGATGCCAGTCTGCTTTCTGCAGGATCCAAGCAGGATGGCTGCCTCCTCCCTGGCACTCATGGATAACTCAGAGGCTCCCACATCGCTGTCCCTGTGTACCTGGGATGAAGCCATCCCAACCCAGCAGCTCCCAGTAAGCAAGAGGCTGCGGGCTGCCTCCCACCCTCCTTCTCCTTGGGTGCAGAGATGGAGGGTGATGAGGAAGGGCTGAGCACACACACACTTGCATGCACACACACACACGCACACCTCCAAAAAGCGCAGGCTCTCTTTAATGAAAAGCAACAGATGGGTATAGCTGGCAAGTGCAGGCTTCCAGGGTGGGGGCGTTTAATGATGTCTTTAAACATTGTGAGCGTGTCTGTCTCTCACTCGTGTCCCTTCTGCTGTGCAGTGGGGACGCCTCTCCCCAGGCCGGTGCCTTGGGAAGAGCCCTCTCGCCAGCGGGGCAGGTCAGGGAGATGAAAGCATGCCTGTGAGCCCGAGCTCCCACCTCCTAGGAGACGGACATTGCCTCCCAGCCGGGGGACAATGGCGAGGTCTGGTCCCCCCGCGTCGTCTCTAGGTGATGTCACATCGATCAGAGCAGCCGTACTGAGGGGAGGGGAACAGACACGCACGCACACAAAGGAGCCCGCTTTGAAGTCCTGCGAAGGAGCGTGCCTGCTGCCTCTGGGCTGCCCGTTACCTCCCAGCGCTCGGGCCACGGGTGTGTGTGAACGGGGCTGGGGCGGCACAGCATGGAGGGGTGGGTGGATGCCCGGGATGGTCGGATGGGAGGGCTGGAGCCCGTGAGCATCTGCTGGGCTCCTGGGATGCAAAGGGGATGGAGGCTTTGGTCTCCTACACGTGCCACAGGCAGGTTCACACATGAGCTCTCCCCTAGCTCAGGTAATGTAACAGCCTTCCCAGGGGCTGGGAAACCAAACCACCCTTTCTGTGGTCAGGAAGATGTTCACAAACCCTCACGTTAGCCACACCAGCCATACTGGGTTTCAAGGAGTCGCTCCGGGTTTGCAGCCAGCAGTGCTACCAGTGGTGACAGGGATTCACTCGGCCACCCAGAACCAGAGTTCCAATTACGGGTGGTAATTAAACACATTTGTGTTCTTCACATTTCTTTCCTGATGGACCAGTTTTCTCTACAACTGGGAGGCCTGGGAGATTATCCAGTGAAAACAGAAATGCTTGCCGCATCACACGACTCCAGCAGCTGGGGCTTCGATAGGAAAGCACTGGCATGAACGCCACACGTGCTGGCAACACTGCTTCCATAATGGACCCCAGTGTGCTGCCAGCCTTCAGCAACTTGTAAAGCAGAAAAGATACGGGCTTATTTAAATGCTGTGGGCTATATGTATCAGCGAACTGGATTTGCCATCAGATTTTCTCCTTTGCCATGCACAGCAATGGTTCCCATCCACAAAAGGAGCATGAAGCACCCATCACCCTATACCACGTCCATCTCGCTCTTGTTGTTGTACTGGTGGTGGCATTACTGGAGTCACCAGGCTCCTTCCAGCCGGCTACTGCAAGAAGTAAAACACATGCAACCCCCAAGGGACAGCCTGGACCAAACCTCTCGGTGCCATAAACAAGTGAGACAAGCTGTGTTGCCCAGGAAAGCTTGGCAGAAGAGTGGCAAGCAGCCACTCATGCGTGCAAGACGAGTGCACAGAGCAGGAACAGTAACCACTGGACTGGAAGAGCTCCTATCCTCACACTTCAAACGTGCACATACTTTGGCACAGGCTGCAGCATCGCAAGCTGCATCCCCAGTCCAGTCCGGCTCTGGTGGGACTGGGAGCATTTCCTATTGTCTTCATCTCAGAGGCTGCACTTACTCCTTGGAGAATAACTCCCAGATTGGTATAATTGTCACTCATTTTACACACCCACTAAATGCCAAATCGGTGCCAGCCACCCTGGTTTCCCACCTCCGCCCAGAGCATAACTTCTAGTCCCAGTCACATCACAGCTGAATGAAGCAAAAGAAACTGTTGGCTACAATTTTTAAAAAGTGACTAATTGTTTTCAGCATCTTCCTTTTAATTAAAAAATTAGGGATCAAACCAAAAACAACCGAGAAGAATTCAATTTTTAGAAAAAGCGGTGCACTTGTCATCTGGAAAAATCAGACAGCACACAGCTTAAAATAGAGATCTCCTGAACTTTTGAAAACTGTGCCCACTCGCACTGGTTTTCTTCCGCTCTAGTCACACATGAAACCATCAAAACTTTTTCCTCCGCTCCCTGTTTGGGGACCAGTTTAATCAAACAGCTTGGGAAACAGCATGCATCTGCAGCTGCTGGGGGGGCTGGCAGACAAACCCTGCTGACAAGTAGGTTCTCTGTAAACCGTGGCTGCAAAGTTTGTTTACAGTGTTAAATGCCCATGAAAGTGGTGGCGATATTTAAAAATAAGGATTTTTTTTCATCTTCTGAATGGAAGTCCAGGCCTGACCTGTGTTGTTGCAGAGGGGCACTTAAAGCCCCTCAGGAGCCACGCGATGCAGTGATCTTCTGCAGCAAGGAGGATGGATGCTTGTGCTAGGACCCCCGGGCACCCCCGGGGACTAGCCGGCACTGGACCCGCCACAACCTGCCAGCATCCCTCCTCTTCCAAGCCACCCTTGGACAAAGAGACACCCCCTGCTACTGGCTGGCCTGTGTATGCTTTGGGAATAGAGGTTTGCTGATGGCTGCAGCCTGCCTGTGATGCCCGTGCTGTGGGCATGCCCATGCTGTGATGCTTGCTGGTGGAGATATGAGTGTGCAATACCCAGGGGGTGCAGCTCTTGCTCTTTGAACTCACAGTGTTGGCAGATATGCCCATGTGGCACCGGGCACAGTGTATTTTTAAATGGTAGAGCATCTTCCAGAGCATCTCTGCCTTTAAAAGAACCACCTGGAAGCTTGATGTGGAAATCTTCGTAGCCGACTGAATAGACAGTCCCACCTTGTGCCTATGCTTCGGGTCTGCTGCCTTGCATTTGGAGGAGACAAGGCATCCAAATACAAGAAACCAACCAACCAAAGGAAAACACCATCACCACAGTGCACACCCCTGGCTTGGAAGGGAAGAGAAAAAAATTAAGTAACCAAACTTTTAAGCAAAAGTTCTAGGGCATCTTAAAAGGAAGGAGGTAAAAGCTTCAAGTATCATGTCCTTCTCCTGTTGGAACCTTCTTGTTCCCAGCAAATCTCCTCTCCCTTAACAACGCAGTGCATTATTGCCCCTATATGCTAGCAAACATGCTGCTGACCAACCCACGGAAAATGGTTGGGCTTTCATTTTCCACCAAATGGGTACATTTCTTTGGCATCTTGGATGTCAAGCATTCCTGAGGCAACACGGTGAAAACACACTCTGCTCACAAATGGAGGATGTTTCAGGGCTGCAGTAAACACCAGTGCTACTCCCTTTCGGGGACTTCTCCTCCCCTCTCCGTAACCCAGACTGCACCACAAAGGAGCAGATGCCGGCGCTGCTGCAATTTATTTTAATTCCAACCCCCCATCTTTTTCTGTCCTTTTTTTTTTTTTTTTTTTTTTTTTTGATTTTGCATGTGTCTGGGTAAATTTAGTTCCCATAAAAGTGAAGGACTGTCAACACCAGCTCTGGAGCCAACCATACTGTCAGCAGCTGTTGTGTGGGCTGTGCACACAAAGCCCCCAAGTGCACCTCAGTCTGTCCCCTCACCCAGCCCCCACGCAGCCCTTCGGCAGGTCCAGCTCCCGACCCCCTCGGCTCTGTCCCATGGCCTGGAGCCCCAGCTCAGCTCAAATCACACAGCCCCCCTGCCTCCACTCCTCCCAGCCCTCCTGATCCCCTCAGCCTGGCTTGATCCTTCTTGATCCCCATGCATCCCCACACCCATGCTGCTCCTCCCAAGCTCCTCGTTCTCTCTCATCTCCCACATCCTCCCAAGATGGGGGCAGCCAGGCAGAGGTACCGTCTGTTTGGCCAAGGCAGTGCCCCAAGGGCAGCTGGACCCTCAGGGGGGACAGGACAGGGTTGTGCTGAGGGAGCTCTCCTTGCATGGAGGATCCCAGTAAGGTAGCTCTCCTTGGATGGAGGATCCCAGTAAAGTAGCTCTCCTTGCATGGGAATCTCACCAAGGGAGCTGCACATGGCCCACACGGGGTGGCCATGCTGGAGGGTCCTGCAGGACTCCCCATTCCCACCCCCTCTGCCCTGTTCTTCCCCTGTGCTGTTCAACATCCCTTGGCTCACTCTGGGCTTCGGTAGACCCTCAGGGGGGATTCATCCCACTCGGGTCTATGCCACCATGGGGTCCCTGTGCACAACCTCCTGCAGGCAGCAGTCCTCTGCCAACTGCTCTTCCACCAGCAAAATCCAAGTATTTGGGGCTTTTCCTGGAGTTTCTTGTGAAATGGTGCCTGGAGGACATGCAGGAAGAGCGTGTCCCCTGCAAAGCGGGGCCAGCCCAGCTCTCGCACACAGGGTCTCGCCATCAGGCACCTCAGGGCACAGGGGAGGGGGCAACGCTTGGGCTGGGGGTCACAAACTGCTCCCTTGCTGGAGAGCAAACAGAGCTTATGCTCATCAAGCAGCATTACCTCCAGAGTCCTGTGGAAGCAAATTGCTTGTCATTTGGGTGCCAAGGGATGCCATCCCTACCGTAGGCAGTCCAAGGGGGACCCAAGGGCTGAGAGCCTCTCTCCACTTCCCCACAGCTCTAAGATCACAAAGGTATCCCCTCTTCCTCCCCTAAATGATGAGATGCATCTCAAAGCCTGGGGGAGCACTTAGTTTTCATGGGTGCTCTTTAAATGGAAGAGTTTGACTGTGATGCTTTGGTTTGTGTTTTGAACCACCTTCACCGGTGCCTCCCCACTCCTTCCTGCATGGATGCAGGACACCTCTCAGCACAGCGCTGCTGGCCATTGCCCACACATCCCTCTGCATCCCTCTTTCCCTGGTTGCTGGAACAGTCAAGTTCCCCCAGCTGCCTCTTGGCCTTGCTTACCCATGGCATCATGTCTGCTCCTACCTCCTGTGCAGCGTCTGGGCGGCTCCAGCTCCTTTCCCTGCCCAGGGATGGGTTCTGCAGAAGAGCCAGCGCAGGTCTGGACTGCTTGGCTTCTCCATGCTGCCTGCATGGAAACATTGTTCTCCGAGGCAAGGGGAAGGCAGATCCTTGTTGGTGGCTCTTCTCCAGGCGGTGGACTCAACCTCTAGCAGAGGGTTGAAATTGCTTGGGACATGGCCAGAGGGACTCCACATCCTGCCAGGAGCTTGCTCATGGTGAAAAACACAACCCTTGCTAGCAGGCTTGCACCAGCAAGCACTGAGAGGCTCTCCAAAGTATCCAAGCTCTCTCTGCACCCCACTCCCCTTCTCAACTCCTAAACACCTCTGACAGGAGACCCCAAAGTCTCTATCAGGCTCTGCTGAGCTGAGTGAGGAGGACACGTGAGGAGCCCTCATGCAGGAGCAGGTAATGCTCAGCCTGTCCCTGGCACTGCTAGGAGGTTTGTCCTGCCAGCACACTGCAGTCCCACGAGGATGCAGTCTGCTGGCAAGCCCATCCAGCCTCTCTGAGCTGCTAGTGGGCTGTCCTTGCCAAGGACTCATCCTGCTCCTGATCTGCCAGGAAGCCAACTGTGTAGACAGCCGGGCTGAGCTCCTTCACCCTCTCCTGCTCTGCTGTGCGACTAGAGCCTTCTCCATCCAACTTCTCCAGCAACCCGCACGGCCAGCCTGAAGGCTCACCATGACTTCACCCGTGCTGCCAGCCTCCTCTGTTCTTCTCCCCTGGGAACAAGGGATGATTCACCAGCCACAGGGCCAGGAGGGGCAGCCTGGGAGCACAGTGGGGTGACATGTTTGCCAGGGGCCAGCACAACTTCACCTTCTATGGAGGAGACGGCTGGGAAGCGGTTAACACTTTGGTACTGGATTGATTTCTCCTGGAAGGAAGGAAGTGTCCTCACGCAGAAAAAATGCAGAAATAACAGGGTTGGGGGTTTTTTTGTTTTTTAAAAATAGCTATTCTTTTTTTCCAGCCATCTGTGCCATTTGCAGCTGATGGGAGGGGGGACGGTGCTGGATGCGGGGAATCATTTGGGTTTAGGACCGATATTGCATTTACAGTGTACAAAACAAGAGAGGACATCTGTCCCCAGTGGAGTATTACGCACAGATCTAGGATTTTAGTATTGCGCTCACGTCCAGTGCTATCATTACAGATGCACAGAGCGGAGATGGTCATGCACAACCCTGCGCTCCCTCCTCCTTGCTGTCTTCCTTGTTTGCAATCCGCCACGGCTCCCTTTGCCCATGGGCTGCTCCTGCTATTCCCAGATCTTTGAGTGCTTTCCAACCACAACTTTCTAGCCTTCCCCCATCCCTTTTCCTGTGCATTGATGCTGCTGGGGAGCAGCACCTGTGCAGCAGTCAGGAGCATGCCACTGCCTGGGCCAAGGGCTGGTCCTTCACACCTCTACAAAGCCAGCCGTGGAGAACACCTCCCTTTGCAGATACATGGTCTCCAAGCCTCTTTCGGGAGCAGCCCTCAGAGACTGCAGACTCATTCTTCATCCAGATAACATGTCATTGCAGACAGCATCATCCCAAGTGCTGCTCGTGTAGTGCTGCAGCTAACTTGCGCTCGCTGCAGACACCCTCCAAAAACACTCTAACCCCTCTTCAGTGAGCCTGGTCACTGTCTATGCTCCCTGTTAGCAGCAACGGGGTATTTCTGTCATCAGCCAGGCATAAAACCTGCCAGGCTTGTCTGCAGAAGAGGGTCTGGGTGCTCTGCTGGTGCTTCCACAGGGAGCATGCCAGCTGGTATAGAGCAGCAGAGTTCGCTGGGGAACGGCTGCTGGGATCATCCCAAGGGAGCTCCTATGCTGGGGCAAGCATGCGGGAGGGGAGGAGGCTGCTCCTGCCAAAACTTGGTCCCTCCGGGAAGATGGTGATCCTGAACTGAGCCTCTGGCTGGGATGTTCTGGCACTCGCACGGAGGCTAGCAGTCCCGGATGGGCCCTTGCTAGCCCTGCCATGTGCCTGGAGCTTGCCGGGGGGGCTCTGACTGCGGGCAGCGCATCTTTGCCAAATGCTTTTCAACAAAGCCTTCAGCCTGATGTCGGCTTTTGGTTTTGGTGTGTCCCTTCCTTGTCTTTCCTGGTTATTTCCAATAGTGTGATCACCCATGCAGTATTTTCAATCCCGCCAAAAGAGCTCATGTAAGTTGTTAGCGAATATTCACATGAAGCAAGATGCTGCTCTGTTGGCTTGAGCGAGACAGGACCCAGTTGTGTGCAACGTGCGCAAACTGTGAGGGCTTGAATGAAGAAGGGACCTGGGGAATGCAGCTCTGCTGGAGACGTCTCAAGTCTCCTCCTCCTGCCCTTAACTTTGGAGGGCAGAGGGTGGAAGGGAGAGGGGCAGGTGATAGATGAACCATGGGAGGGAAAAGAGGGAGTTGAGGGAGCAGAGCAGCCCACGTTAATTATATTATCTATATATAAATGTGAAGGCTTGCCTGTGCCAACTGGAGGTTTGCATGCCCTCCAGAGCAGGCAAAGGGGAGGAGACTTGTTCAGGAGGAGAGGCAGTGATGGTAGGGCAGAGAGGACTACCAGTGATTGGGAGAACCTGATTTTATAGCAGGGAAGTGAGCATGTGCCCCATGGTTTGTTACAAGCCATTCAGGCAACTAAGCTCACTTGCCTTGGACTTTGGAGGAGAGAAGCACCAGGCTGGTGGCTACGTCCCATGATTTACAATACATCTGATAGTTCTAACCCATTAATAAAACACGCAGTTGGCCACGAAAGGCACATCTGCCTATTTTAAAGACTATAATAATGGATAAAGCTCTGACACATGGATTTCTGTAAGAATACTAGCACTGTAAATAGCATTCCAAAATGATGTATTCCATCAAATTCAATGGGACAGTTATTGTATGCTAATTAAATACTACTGAACTATTCAATGGTTGGATGGTGAATAGAAACCCGATTTTAGAAAGCCGCACAGTTCCTCAGAACACCCACAGACTCCTAAGGCTTTTACTACTGTTCCGAACCTGCAATCAGCTGTGGTAACAGGCTGTGGACAGGCAGGACAGGGTATTCACAGGTCAAGTGACCTGTCTATCAGGAGCTCTGGGAACATAAGCACAGCTGCAATCCACTGCCTGGGTGGTTAAATGATCTAAAACAAGGATTATGCACCCTGTCACCTGGACATCAGACCATTCAGAGCATATCTTGCTCCGCAGTTACTCTTTTTTGCTTGGGAGAAGAGCTCCACACACTCCTCACTGATGCCTCTTCACCCTTCCCAGGATGATCTCCTGACTGTGCTACTTTCCAAGACTTTCTTCACTTTAATTCAGTTGGGCCATCCTTACTTTGCCTGTTGGAAGTACGTGTTGGGCCCTCCAACCAGTGCAGACCCATTTCCATGCAGGCTACAAACAAGCAAATACATGAGAAAGGGCTAACTGCAAAGCCAAGTCCAGTATTTGCAAAGGAGAAGTGTGCTAAAAAAGACAGGTCTTGCCCCAGCTCTAAACTGACCTGCTCAGAGCTCAGGATGTTCACTTGCAGGGATGGAGAACCCCAGGGCAGTTCCCAGGAGTGGTGCCATGCTCTGTAATCCCGCAGAAACCCTTTTCCAGACTCCTGTGCTGTGGCAGATCAGCTCTCAGCCAACTCCGGCCTGTGGGGCTTCCTCCTCCTGGGCCCTTTTCACAAACAGCCAGATGAAAAGCTAATGAAGTGGAGACAGACAGACAGACAGAGATATTTCCAAATCTTCACTGGTGCCTGACATTATAACCTAATGCATGGGGTCTCGTTCCACCCAGCACCTTGGTCCAGGATCTTTTGCACGATCTAGCCCAGAACTGCCAAGATCTCTCTATAAGAGCAGTGTATTGATAAAGCCTGTGGACACTTTTAAGTCTGCTAAAAAGATGTTTTGAGGTGACAGATCTTAAGCAACACACAGAGCTGAGCGCTGCTCTGCTCTCCACACCCTTCCCCACTGCCAGGGGAAAGCAGCCACTATCAGTCATAGCTGGATCCAATTTATTAGGCACTTCGAGGAGACATTCATCAGGCAAGGAGATAAATAATCTTCAGATGGAACAATTAAATTTAATTGCCTGAAGATTATTTGTCTCCTTCCCTGATGATTTTCTCTGCTGAGTGCCTTATAAATTGGATCCAGCTATCAGCAATATTAACTGCATTTCCCCTCAAGAATGGCCCAGCTGCCCAGACCAAAACACTGGGCTCAGAATAAACTTTCACTGTTACACATTGAAACTGACGTTGCCTCAAGGCTTGCGGGTGTCTTTTTTCTTGCAGATGGACAGGTCTGTGGTCTAGGTGGCTGGGTGTTCTGGTCCCTGGTGGGTGCATCCCGAGCTCAGCAGTCCTGCTCCTACTCCAATGGCCCCGTGGCAGTGATGTCCTGCGTGGCAAAGGCTTGAGGAGGAGTGCAATGAGCCCCGAGGTGGCCCATGTAAGGTTTCAGTGAGCTGGATTTTGTTGTGGCTGGAGAAATGAAGAACCGAGGCGGTGGGGTCCATAGAATGATATGGAGCAGTGACGGCATATGTGGGACTGTGCTTGTGCTGGCCACCAGAGAAATGGTGACAGAGCCACATCTCAGACTGAAGAGACCTTCAGCATGTGTGTGGGCTCACTAATGCCTGTCCCAGTCAGTCTGCCAGCTTGACAGCCAGCAAACTGCAGGACCGTGGCTTTTCCACATAGAGGCAGAGCCAGGGTAGCCACCATATCCATGTTACTCCAGGCCAGGACCAAAGCTGGAACCTCTTCAACAACCCAGGAGCCATCAACTCCCTCCTCTGTATACATCTGAAGTCTGGAAAACATCTTAAATATGGGAGAGGAAAGGGAGGGGTTTGATCCTCAGCTGGTGTAAATCAACGGAGCTCCATTGACGTTGTTGGACGATTACTGAGACTTATGTCCTCTGACCCCAAAAATTTCCAGGGAGGGACGTATTGACTGCACAGCATTCCAGTGTTGCAAGAGATCTTCCTCCAGCCTGGCTCTGGGAAGGCTGTGACTCCAGGGGCTGGGAAGTGCAGGGATAAGTGTCTGGGTGAAATAAAGGGAGAAAATGCCCCACGATTGCCAGCTCTGGGTCCCAGTTAGAAGGCAAGCTGGAAACCAGAGAGGCTGGGCTGCAGGGACCATACACCATGGGGAGATCTCATCCTCCTGCACCTTTCTGAGCGTGGAGGATGGACGGCTCTGGATATGAGCACCAGGATGTCCTGCTCTCAGTCCACCTCTGGGCAGCGGTGGAGTCTAACACATCCGCCAGGCAGGACCGAATCCAAGTCCACCGGTGCCCACTCTGCACACTGTCCACCACGGGAGCAATCAGCAGCTCACCCCGCATCACCCACCCTGTCTGCCTTGGGAGAACTTTGGGCTGTTGGCAATCACCAAGAGCCATGAGCAATGCAACCCTCCGCTCAAATACTGCCGATCCTCCGACAGATGAGCTGCGTCCAGACGTCCCCAAGCAAAAGGCAGTGTTTGGTGGTGCGGGCCAGGTGCCAGCACTGTGTGCTCCTTCCTGTGAGCAGTGCAGAAAAGACCCTGGAATCAACATGTTTACTGACAGACTCCTGCTCTGTTGGCCCGGTTTTCTAAGGAAAAGAAGCTTGTGCAATCACATTGTCTGGGGGTGTCTGTTCCTAATAACTTCTCAGTTCACCAGCCAATTCCAATCCAATCTGACGGAGGGGGAGAGGTCTCAAAATATTGCATCCTCCCAAGTCTCCCGGCAGTACACTGGGTGGTTAGCTGGGATGCAGGTAATGGGGACCAGGCGAGGAATGGAAGCATCTTCTACACAAAGTCACGGAGAAGAGCAGTAAGGTCACAGTTGGTTGCCAGTAGGTAACCCACGGTCCCATTGGGAAGAGGATTTCGCCAGCAGTGGTCAGAGCTGGATGTGCACCATCGCTAGGAGAAACATGCGTGTCCGGAAGGACATGAGCTCCAGCTACGCAGGGCCTGGCGCTGCCTGCAGTTAGCGCATGTCTGGGCAGAGGAGGACAGAGTCTGCAGCAAGCCATGGCTGCCAGAACCTGTGGAGCTCAGCGCTGAAAAGCCTCCAGCTCCCTGAAGTGCCGGGGTTCAGTGATCCTCGGCTGGAAGGCGTGGGCTCCCAGCGGGCAGAAGTCTCTCTTCGGCTAGGGACAGGCGTTTCCAGGAGCAGAGCTGCGCCGTGGGCGCCTTGCCAAGCAGAGTGGGACCCATGGCCGCCCCACGTTGTGTCTCGTTTTGCTTCAGTCTGGACAGGATCTGGACAGCAGTGCCTTGTTTCTCCTCTCGTTGATGCTGGTTTAATTTGTTGAAGGCGTTCAACGGTGCACATGGTCTCTCTAGCTCAGCCCTGCCAGTAATATGAGCTTAACAGAGCTGGAGCGGGCTTTTTTTTCTAAGTGCCTATACAAATATGATTTGTTTTGTAATAACTCTTCTTCTGTTCTGTTTTGAAGGGGATGATGGCTCTGGGATCTGAGGGGCTCAGAGACAGCTCAGAGCAGCTCAAATTCCTCCCCACGTGCTATCAATTAACGTCTTCATTAAACACCCAGATTAAAGCCGCTTCTAGCCAGAGCATGACAGCGCAACAGGGCTCAGCTTCATGAAGTCACCCGCAATTGGTGACAAATCAAAAAAGGCTTGGTTTGTTCTGTACCGGCCACACATGGAAATGGGAGACAACTGCCAATGGAGGGAGCGAGCATCCTTCCTCAGCATCCCATCACAGCCTGGACCAGAAAACAAGACCTAAGCCATGGTGAGGGATGAAGGACTTGCTGCATGTGCACTTGCTGGGAGAGGCACTCCCTGCAGCAGCAGACCACCACCCCTTGCCTGGCAGCCGGCTCCCAGGCCAAATCTCTAGTCCCACCAGTGCCAAGGGCAGCTCTCCAGTTGACTTCATTGAGACTTCACTTTGAGTTAACCTAGCAAAGCAGGAGGGCTGGGAAAGTCATCTGGAAGGAAACACCACCACAAAATTGTCCAGATGGGTGTTTCCTAGAGACTCTCCAATGTATCTTCTACCTCTATTTTACTTCACCGTGGGCATCCAGGAACCCCAACCCCAGCAGCGTACAAGCTGCCCTCTGCACCACTATGCACACCCTTGTGCAATCAGGCCTGACCAGCAAGGGGCCACAGCCTTCTGCTAGCATGGCTTCATCTCTGCTTGCCACGGCAGCACATGGCATCAGCTGGCCCTGGGCCGGTCAACCCCATAGCCTAGACTTTGTACAAATATTTGTGATTCTGCCTGATGCAAAAAGGTACGTTTCCACTTATAGTCAAAACAACAAAACCTGGGATTTAAATCCCTGTGGCAGCTTGGGTGCACCAGTGCTCAGCCTAGAGCAGAGCAACTGCAGACTGCATCACAGGGTCTTCCCCTTTCAGAGCCCTTCATTAGACACCAAGAAAGCCGAACCCCTTAGTGAGACCACACAGCACTGGGTCCCACCGTGCAGGCAGGCTGTCCACCTCTCTTCCCACCCTCCTTACCAGTCCAAGTGTGCTGGGTACCACCACCTTACCGTGGTTTCTCATGGTGCTTGTGATTGGCAGGGTGGCAGGACCAGGCAGCCCCTGCGAGAGGATGCAACTGGGCATGGCTAGGACTTGCCCGCCAGCCTGGTGGTGTGATCCACGCTCACGTTTGTTTTACTGATGCTGACTGCAGGGTGCAACAGTGGGACCCTGGCATATTCCCCCTCCCTTGCTTCTGTGCCCAAACACATGGTATTTGTGGCTGCTCTACCAAATGCTACCCAAGGGATGTTTTCTTTAAAGATGTATGGATCTAGAATTAGTTGGTCATTTCCCGCAGCCTTCAAGATAAATTTAGTAGACTTTAGCACCTGGTTTCAGCTTACTGGTGTCATTCCAGGGTAAACTGTGGGCAGAGTGAAAATCCAGCATGCACAGAAGTGGTGCCCTCATCTAAGCCATGCTGTTGTCTGAAAGCCTCCACCCTGTGACCTGCTGAGCTTTGTACTGATGAACGGCACTGCGATGGGTGGGGCTGGGTTTGTTCTTAATGTAGATCAATTATGTGAGTGTGTTGCTTATGAAGGAGCAGGAAGAGCAGTGCTGGGTGCTGTTCCCTCATTTGGGGAGACAACATCTCCCAGTAAGCGCCCCCACCACAACACTCACCCGTGAACCACAGCACACGCTGCTAATCCTTTTTTCACCCTTCTCCGCCTCCTTCTCCAGGCAGCATGGTCAGGAGCTTGGTGGGATGGATTTACAGGACCACAGTGGAAGCACCTAGTGCATTTAATTTTCAGTTTTGAGGCACTGTTGGAAACTAGCTGTCTTAAGGGAAAATGCTGGGAAGCAGGTCAACTGATACCATCATGGTGATGGGCCCTCTACAACTGCAAGCAGGAGCGGTGACACTTGTTTGCGTAGAGTGCTCTGTTGTGGTTTGGCTGCGGCCAGCACCACATGGGGCTTTGGGGGAAGAGAGGAATGTGGCTGGCTCAGGAGCAGCACTTGCAGCTATTTCTGCCACAACAAACCACACTTCGATGGCAAAGCTGCTGTGATCTCCTGCAGGCTGGGCAGCTGGCTCCAGCCTGGGATTTCCTGCAGCCTGAGTCAGGTGAAAAGCGGGTACCAGCCAGCTACTCCCCAGCAAGGAGCTGCAGGACATGCACAATGCTGCTCTGCTCTTAGCCAGTGGCTATAACTCCTGCTGCCCACCACCCCATTTCAAGTAGTGGCATGGCAAGTCTAGGAATATGGTCCAGCAGCTCAAAAACAGTCAAAGAAAGAAGAGCAAAATCATACTTTGATGGCTATCTTAAATTACAGAACAAATTAAACTACTTCAGGACAAACACGTTTGCATCTCCAAAGGTTCTCTGAAGCCTGTCAGCGAAGTGCATGCTCAGATTTAAGCATGTGGTTTAAAATCCATTGAATTAAGTTGGGGCTTGAGGGATTAACCATATAAAAACGTTGTTTTAACACATCATCTGTTGGTTTTTTCTTTTTTCTTCCCACCAAAAAGGCAGTTTTAGCCATAATACAAATGTTCATAAAGGATTGTTTCAACAAATGGTACCCTCCAAAATTCTTGAGTTAGAACAAACTTGTAGATAGTCACTGGCCTGTTTCCTTGTTTTGGTTTTTCTAGTGAAAATGAATTTGGTTAAAAAAAAAAAAATCAGGTTTGGGGTTTTTTTTAAGTGGAAAATAAAATAAAGCACTATCATTTCCTCATGAATTTTTACCTTTTTACTTTCAGCTCCTCTTTTCATGTTGTTTTATTTTTCAGGTCGCTTTGGGAAACAGAACCCTTTCCTGTGTCCCAGGAATTTTCATAGTATTGAAAGAGCTGTTTTCTTCCTGGTCTATAGGTGGGTTTGGAGAACCTCAAGCCAAAAAAATCCTAGACACACCAAAGCCAGCCAGAGCTTTCCAATGGTGCTAACATTACCAGGACTCTCATCTCCTCCAATCCAAGTGTCTTTGCGGTTGGGAAATTGCAATCTCAGTCTAAAATCTGCATTGTCCAGCCTGGTTCCACATGGGAAGTGGCTTTGCCCACAGCGTACAGAGTAGACCAGGGTGTGGTTTCTTGGAGAAACTTGGGGCGTCTGAGTAAAGGCTACTTGACAGCAAGCTTCAGGCCAACGGTGTTTTGCTCAGCAACTGCTTGGCGGAGCTGCATCCTCAGTGGGCATCTGCTGGGGAGGGAAAGTGTGGGCACTCTGCAGCCCCTTGATTCACTCAGCATAAATCTGATCACACCACATTTCAATTATACGGCAATTCTATTTATAAGCTACGTGGGTAAACAGTCCATGTAACTGCACAGTAATTGTACAGAGTTCCTACAGATGATAGAGCAATAATTAACTTAGTAATTGCATGTGCCGGAATAGCCCTGGAACTTCCACTGTGTTTTGGATGGCTGGCATGGCTCTTGCTCACTTTCTCGCCTCCTGTTGAAGGAAGAAAGGTTTCCACTGACTTCAACAGATCAGGCTCAGAGCATCTCTTCTCTGTGGACGTTGCAGCTGCTTTATAGAAAGGGTAGCTCTTCAGCTTTCCCCTGTAACCAGGACTAAGGAAAGAAGCAGCGTCCCATGGAAAAATAAAGGGGGGGGGGAAGAAAAAGGCAAAAAAGCAAAAAAAACCAACAACGGCCCCCAATGTCTCAGACTCATAGAGCCTTGGGAAACACAAAGGTGGATTCCTGTCTGATATTGGGATGGGAGAAAAGAAATGCAGATGCTTTAGAACTGATGCCAACAAGCTCCTGATTTGGGGGAGGAACTTCAGTGTCACAATTCAGATTTACTTCTATGAATCCATAAAGTGTGAGTAAAATGGCATGCAGGCATGGGTCTTCTGGTGATGTAAATTAATACATTCCCATTAACCTTCATGGAAGTACGTCAGTTATCTCCTCCTGAGCTGCCGGACCCGGGTCTACCTCTAAGTGGAGGGAGGAGAAGACCTGGTTGCCAGACTGGACAAGTTGATATTTTGCTTTCACTGTCCCCAACAGCAAAAACTAATACACTGATCTGCATTTAAATGCTGTTAGTGACGGAAGTGATGTTGACAAAGAGACAAAAAAACCCTCACAAAGTACAAATTGTTCTGTAGCGTCATCTTTTGATGCTTCACAGCGCCTGGAAGAGGCCACATGTCCCAGCCGAGGAGACTGGCCCTTGCCTGCCAGGGAAGGTAGGAAATGCATCTTCATGCAATGCCACTGCTGCCCTCAGACCCTGCATGCTGCCAGCTGGAAAGGAAACCCCAGAGCCATTTGCTTTGCTGTTGGCTTAAGGTCAGCAGGAGACGAACAGTGTTGGCATAGCAAGCTTTCCTGTTGAGCTTAGGTTTGTGGGCAACAGGCCACTCTCCATTTCTCCCAGACCTTTGTTTCTGTCCCACCTCCTGGACAAGCATTGCTCATATCTGCCCTAACCCAGGTGAGATTTTTTAAGGATGCTCCGTCCCATCCAGGATGTGGGGTTGTCCGGGGTAGGTAGGTGTAGGGCACCCAGGTAGGGATGGTGCGTCCATACAGGGGATAAGCATGAGCTGGAGGTGCTCACCTGGGCTCAGGTGGATGTGTAGCACACGGATGGGTGCATGGCGCATGGATGGGTGCATGCACGTACGGGCACAGTGGTGTCTGCGCCTGGGTATTGGCAGTGCCTGTGGCTGGCAGTACTGGGGACAGGGGCACTGCAGGGACGGTGATGCCTGTGCCTGGTGATAAAGGTCTGTGCAGGCACAGTCTCCCAGGGCCCCTCCTGGATTCTAGCCTGCTTTGCTCATTAAAATACTGGAGAAAATGGATTGCTACAAGCAAAATTACACCTCTTCCAGCTCTACCTCCGCTCCTTCCCCATGCCAGGAGAGAGCAGGGCTGAGGCCACGTGCTCTGGGGATCATCCTCCATCACCTGTGCTGTGGTGCACACACTGGAGCGAGTGCCAGGCTGGTCGGCACTAAGAAAACCCCTTCACCAAACCTCTGCCATCAGTGCAAGGAGACTGTTAATCTTTGTGCTGCTGAGAACGAGTGCCATGGATCCTCCTCACCTGACAGCACACCTCGTCACACCATGCCGGCTGCCCAGAGAGCGATACTGAAGCTGGTAGGAGGTTGTCAGCCCCGTACCAGCCTTGCTTGGGCCACTTGCTGCCAGGTGCATGGCTTTGGGTTAGAGAAAGAAAGGAATAGAAAGCAACTGAGGCACAGGGGGGTGAAGAAGTGACAGAGCAAAGCTTGAGCCACCTAACCTAGAGTCTCAATGCCCCCTTAGGGCCTTGAGCCACTAAGCCCCAGTCTTAACTGTAACCACATCCTGCTTAAAAGCATGTGTGACATAGCCTTAAATAATAAAAACCAACCTTCACGTAAACAGCTCATGGCTCCAGGCTGGTTCAAGCAGCCACACCAGCTCCCCAAAGCCCGTAGCACCAAGATTGTAGCCTTAGAGACTGCCGCGTACAGAGCCTACACAGTTTCTGCTCCTACTCCTTGGCCATGGGGAAGGGCAGGAAAGTCTCTGAAGGCTTCCAGACCTGTTTGGAAAGAAAACCTTGGGATGTGCCGATGAAGCCACTCAGGGAGAGATGGAGAATGTGAAAAGATGCAACCACCTTGCAAGTATAATTCTGCAAGAAACATTGTGCAGCAGAGCCTACCCCAGAAACCTCCCTTCATCACCCCGGCCCTCTTTGCTCTGCTCTTCATGGTAGTCCCACCTTATCATGCATCATTTACCAGCACAGGCCAGAGGTGTCCATAAAGTCTGTCTCACAGGGTTGAAGATGTGCTTGGGGGAAGAGAAGAGTGAAGCCTCCATCAGGACATCGCACATCCCCATGCTCCTGGTAGGGGGGGGGTCCTACATGACTGCTATGCAACTCCCACCCTTCCCACTCTGACTGCATCCAGCTCTGCTTCTACCCAGGTCCCTGCTCTTTCCCTCTTCCTCTTCCAGGGAGGAGCTCCCATGAAATCACGTATTGCTTTTGTTCCCTGCAGCCAAGTGATACATCCTGCTACGTGGCCAGAGAAACTTCTGCAGAAAAGCACTGCAAGGCCAGCGAGATCCTCCCATGGGTAGGGGCTCTGTACTGAGAAATGTGGGTAACCAGATCCCAGCAGTGTCTAGCTGCAGAGCTTGCCCCATGTCCGCCCTGGCCAAAGAGTCAGCACCTAGCTTTGGGTTACAGCTCCATGTCTCTTGATGGAGCAGGGCTTCTAGGAAGGGAGAACAATTGCTTAAGAAAAGAGGAGGCCTTTTTCCCCTCTGGGGTCACGTGAAAAGGCAGCAAGAGTTGCATGGATCCGTGCTCAGGAGCATCAGGAACATAGATGTAGCTTTCTGTACATAGCCTTGCTCTAATACTGAATTCACTCTGTGACTTCCAGAAAGCCACTTTATAGTTTTCCACCAGTTGTTCCTTTCCTCTTCTCTGCTCCAGGCTCTGAGCACCAGCAGGTGATGCATGTGAACAGGCTCTTGCTAGGGCAGGGCTGCCCTGCAGCTCCTGCCTCTTTGGGATGTTGGTGCCCATGGATGCCCAATAAGGACAAACTCCATGGGAACCTCTACACTCACCAACCGGCTTCTTCCTTGACCTGTGAAAGCAGGATTAGTTTTAACCTGAGACAGGAGATGAGTGGGGAAAGGAGATGGGAGAAGTGCCTTTTAAAATATTCCTTTGCTGCTTGCCTCCACGTCCCATGGCGGTGTCTGCGCTGACGTCAATGTGGTGCTGTTGATTTGCACCAGCTGAGGGGCTGGCACACGATCCTCCCCTTCAGAGTGGCTTTGACGTGGGGCGGCGAAGGGCTCATGCTGGGATATATTCCTGCCCACACCGCACAGCATGCCGCTGGCTCTCCGCAGCAAGGCGAGGAACAACGAACCTCTGAGGGGCGACAGCAGTCGGCAGGCAGACCCCGTGCGGCTCCCCACAGAGCCCCAGCCTTCACCCCGGCACCCAGCGACACGGGGGTCTGCTGCCCAGCCCTAAACCCTCCGTGCAGAGAGAAGGGGAGCAAGGTGGCTGCTAAAGGGGCATCAGCAACACCAGCCTCCTCTTGCAAAGGACCGCCAGCCTCGCACCTTGCTTGCTGCCACTTGCTTGAAAGTGTTTGTGCCAGCTGCAATACAGCTGTGAGCTCTTGCTGCCTTCCACGCTCTTCTCCTGGTGTTCTTCCCTCAGTGGAGGCTGCAGGACCGGATTAATGCATTTGACTGCAGATGCTCGGGCCCTACAACCACCAGGTTTCCAACACCACATGGAGGTGACTGCCTTTGCATGCCAAAGCTTATTTTACTGCCTTACAGAGCAACGAAGCCCAGAAAAACATTTTTAACTTGCACTTTGCTCCCACACATGTGATTTGCGTGTTAACATAAACCTCCACAGGGTGGAAAGCATCCCATTAAACACTCCTGGGAAAGATGAGCTCAGCCCTTGAAATCAGGACAAATTTGGGGGATGAAGGAACACTACACATAAAGCCGCAAGAAGGAAAAGAGTGATACACAGTCAGCAGCAGTCACCTTTACTATGGACCACAGGAGATCAGAAAAATAACCTTGTTAACAAGAGACCTAGTGGCTAACAAAATATCATGCTATAGGACATACAAGAGAGGCCAAGCACAATCACCAGAACAAAACGGCAACCGAGGAGGAAAGGAAACCCCAGGGTGTGCACAGGGTGTATGGATGTAGATGCCCTATAGCAAACCTCTAGTAGTGGTATCAACACAGCTGTGTGCACGGCTGTGTGTGTGTGGGGCTGGCTGCGTGGGTTCCTTTTGCCTTTAAAACAAGTCAAAGGGTCTTCACCTCTTACACAACTCCAGCGTCTCTAGCACAATTATTATTAATTTTTTTTCAGGAAAAAAATAATAATATCATTTTGTTCCAAGAACTATGTGCAAGAATTGTTTCTTCAGGTACAGTGAAAGGAGGGCAAACAGGAAAACACCCTTCTCCATGCTGTCCTTGTGACTCGTGCCCTCTCCTCATTGACACCACAATCCTCCCAGGAATCCTCTGTGGCTTTGCCATCAGTGAATCCCAAACAAGGCTTTTCAGAAAAAGAAGAACAAAAAAAAAAGGTATTGCTGCTTCTTCTTGTAATATTTTTCGTCTCTCTCCCCCCCTTTCCCCTTAAAAATGTTTACTTTCAAAAATCCCATTCCTGCAGAGATTCCTCCCAAGCTCTGAGGTCTCCGCACTCCACCCTCCTCTTCTGCAGTCAGAAAAACTGAGTCTTGACGTCTCTTTGGTTAAAAAAAAAAAAAAAAAAATAACACAAACAAATAACACACAGCCCAGTTTGATCCCATTCCACCCCGCGGGCGCCTGATGAGAGGGTGTCTGTGGAAGAAGGAAGCATCAGAGACGAGCTGTCTGCTCTCTGGAAGCTAAGGTCCCCACGCCGCCCGGCCGACTCTCCTCCTCTCATACGGTGGTTGCTGGCCCGTACTGCAGCACCAGAGGGGACGTCTCCTTGATCCGGACATAGAACCGCCCCTCGGGCTGGGTAGTTTGGAGGGACAGAGGCAAGAAGTCATCGGGAAGCCACCGCTCGCTCTTGTCGGAGGCAAACACCAGTCCGAAGTGCTCCAGCTGCTCCTCGCTGTAGCAGAAGGCGGCCGAGCTGCCCAGCACGCCACGGGAGACGTCGTTCATCTCGAGCACCACCAGCTTCACCACCTCCCTGGCAGACGTCTGGCTGGTGATGTGCAGCTGCAGAAAAAGAAAGGTGGGAGAGATGGATGGTAAGGGGGAGGAACGAGGAGGAACTGGGGGCCGGAGGCAGCACACGGTGTCCTACAGTGGTGATCATTAGGGTGGAGGAACAGCCGCCCCAGTGGGGCCCAGTGAGCAAGTGGCAGCAGCCTGGTGCGGAGCCATGGGCATGCCGTGCCTGGGGACACCCAGCGTGCTGGGGCCCCGATTCATGCACCGCTTTCTGGCCTCCACTGTACTGATTCCTTACAGCTTACCTCTTGCATGTGTCACCTATGGCTCACCCATTCCGCTCAGGCTGCCCTACTTGCAGCCGGAAAGGGATAGTCCCAGCCCTGCTCCTAGCACCACAAAGGGATCTGCGTAAAGTCCCTCTCATGAGCAGGATCCAGACCATCAGACCAGCTGAACCACAACAGCTCTGCCAAACTAGCTGAAGCCTCTTTGGGAAGCAGTGTTAGATTTTGTCCCGTTCACAAGCTCGGGGTTCTCCCACCAACATCTACCCTCGCTCTCCCTCTCCGCTTTCTTGGGGACTGCCCTCTGAATCCTGAATATGGCTGAGAAAATGAGCTCATCTGGGCTCTGGCTGCTCATGA
This sequence comes from Leptodon cayanensis, assembly GCA_027564655.1. NCBI lineage: Eukaryota > Metazoa > Chordata > Aves > Accipitriformes > Accipitridae > Leptodon > Leptodon cayanensis. The sequence continues at coordinate 1,369,202 of JANXJC010000063.1, forward strand.
CCATCAGGAGCCCGCTACTTGACTTCAAAGGCCCTAAAGTGGGACATCCATCCTTGCCTGGGCAAGGCTATGGTTTCCTTTGGCACATCCGTAAGGGCCTGTGGAGTGCTGCGAGCAGTGCCCCGGCAGGGTGGTCTGAGCCCTTGGCCCACGTGAACCCTGCCAGCTCCGAACAATCATCGCAGGGCTCAGCTGATTTACGCCAGCCGAGGAGTCTTTCCTTTGAACTCGGCTTTCTTCGAGAAGAACGTCGTAAAATGCTTTCAAGCAGGCGTGTCCAGAGCTTTGCAACTTCAAAAGCCACGTGGGCAGCCCGCCAGGAACCCGAGGGCTGCGCTTCAGTTGCATAGAAATCTATGGTAATTTCTCAAATGGAAAATAAATATTGCGAGTCAGATTCCCCTCTGCTTCTAACATCCCCGCTGGGTGCAGAGAAACTGGCTATCAAAACTCCCCAGAAATAAAACCCATCAACCCATTGGCTCTATCCTTCCTCTGCCATTTTACAGACAGGCTGCACTCAGGCTGCTCTGTCAGCCTCCGGTCTGGGCACCGGGAATGTCGGAAGGGAAATTTCAATAAGGGAAGGAGCTTCATGGCTGGGAGCAAAGGAGCTGGCAGAGCTGGAGGGGGACCTGCCCAAGACGCATGCCCTGGGGGACCTCCTCCATGGGGGATCCCACCCAGAGCAGGTGAGGGTGATCAGAGCTGAGGAGTCAGCTCTCAGCAGCAAAACCCTCACAGAGAGGAACCAGGACGAACAGTGGCTTTGGCAGACCCCAATGCCTGCAGCAAGGAGGCAGCTTTGCCTGCTCCCCTTCATGGGATGGAGACAAGTGGCTTCTGCTCTCCCTTCCCCAAAGGCACACACTGGCTGGAGTGGGGGGGGAGCACAGACCCTGGGGAGGCTGTGGGAGGACTGGGGACAGGGCAGGAGGGTGACGGCTGGATTTTGGCTGGGGGGCTGATGTGTTTTAACACCAGGGCATGGCGAGGGAAACCCATCAGTGTGACCTTTGCTCACTGCCTGCCCGTGCTGGGTGGCACTAACCTACTCTCAGCTGCTGAACCACAGACTGAGAGCTGAGCCATGGCTCCACTGCCTTGTTCCCCCCCAAAATACCCTACCCGTGGCCCTAGGTCACCCCCTCAGCAGCAGTGGCTATCAGTCCTGCAGAGCCATGTGCCCCATCCTGCGCTGCTGGGAGCCTCATCACTATTGCAGGGACAAAGGGATGCAGGGCAGGAGTGCTGTGGGTCTCCAGGGGACTTCAGCCCCAGGATGGTGGAGGATGGAGAGGGCAGTGCCAGGCGAGGGGCACGCAAGCCCCCACTGCCTGCCTTCCCCATCCTGCCAGCCCTTTCCGTCTGGGCACGGCAGAGCCACACTGCTGTCCTTTGCAGGCTCCGGTACCTTGACACTGGTCTCTTTGGAGAGTCCAATTTCGTACTGAGGACAGACCCTCAAGGTGACAGAACCCAGCTTCTTCCCTCGGTCGGCCAAGCACCCAGGCTGCTCCTGGAAGTTCTGAGTCCACTCAGCTGAGAGCGTCCGGAAGACGGGCTCAGAGCCCTGCCCGCCCCGGCCGCGCTCGGGGCTGGGCGTTGAGCCAGTCCCCAGCTTGAGCTGGCCACAGTGGCCCGCGGTCCTGCTCTCTGTCGGGGAGCTGTCAACAGAGCCGGGGCAGGACTTTCTGGCTGCCTGGCAGAGTGGTTTGGGGAAGTCCAGGCTGCTGGTTCGAACACAGTACGCCTGTCTCTTCTCTGTGATACGCAGCAGCTCGATCTGTCGGCTGGGCAGGACGAAGTCACTGTCGTAGAGCTCAGGGGGCGGCCGGGGCTCCTCCAGCGGTGGTGGTGGCGGTGGTGGGGTCTTGAGCTCATGGGTCTGCAGGACGTCTGGGGCACTGTCCCGGAGGGTGCGGGTGACTCTCCTGCTGCAGCACTCTGGCCCTGAGGAGGAGTACACCAGGTCGAGCTCCTTTGGGCTCTGCGCCCTGCTGGAGTCGTAGTCGCTGTCGGTGGCCAGGAACACCTCCGAGGAGCCCTCCTCGTCTGACAGCCCATGCAAGTCTGCGAGGGGTGTAAGAGAAGCAAAGAGAGGCTCAGCCTTGCTGTCGGCAACCCTGGCTGAGGGTTCGCACCAGATGGAGTCCAAGGAAGCCCCTGAGCTTTTACCCCCTTGCCATACACCCGTGCTGTCCTCACCAAGGCACAGGCAGAGCAGGTCCTGCCCCAATCAAGACCGACTACCCTGCTCATACTCCCAGTGCCAGCCCTGCCTGCACCCCCACAGTACAGCCAGCCAGAACAGCCCTCCCTGTTCCCCTGAGCACAGGCAGTCCCCTGAGTACATCTGGCAGGAGCTTTGCAAAGCTGAGTTCTTACCAGAGTTGAGCTTACGGCTGGTCTCTGGTGAGGGCGCTGGGGAGGGAAGGTAGTCAAGGTGGGACGAGGTGGATTGGGTTTTCTCCCTCGCTGCACCGCCAGCCTCGCTGAGGAAGCCGCTGAGAGACACCCCACAGGAGGGCTGCTTGTACCGGGCGTGTTGCAGGGCATCCATAATCCAGCGCATCTCGCGCCAGATCTCCTCCATTTGCTGCCAAAATAGAAAAGAAAGGATCCCTTTCAAAAAGCAAAAAACAGCAACAAAAAAGCCCCACAGCAAAACACAAGCTCTCTCCACACACCTTTCCCAAGAGGCAAAAGCTCTGGGGGAATCCCCAAGTCAGGAAATCCCAAGAAAGTGCTCTCAGGTGGGAAGATGCTGCTTCGACCACCAGCAGCTGCTGGTTCAGCAGGACCTGCCTGCTGCAGGCAGGGGTGCTGGGAAAGGGGGTAGAGTGGGGTGCTCTTTTGCACGTCCATCCCAAAATGCACTTCCAGGCCGTCTTCCAGCAAGGTGGGGACCTGCAGAGCAGGAGCCGTCGGCTCTCTAATCAGGATTTTTAATGTGTTCATTGCAGTAAGAAGTTGCTAGACAAAGCCCTGCTTGCTGCTGCCTGTCTGTCATGTCAGAGACACCCCACAGGGTCACAGCCACCAAGACCAGTGAATGCTCCTGCAGATCATCCAGGCCATGACTGTCCTGGCCATGTCCTGTGGGCACCGTCAAGCCTGACTCCCTCACAGTGCCCTCCTGCTTCGTGTACCTGGATGTAGTCCTGAACCTGCTGGTGCCTCTGCTTCGCAGTGGAGAGCTCGGTGTCGGAGAAAGCCTCCCTGAGGCTCTGCTGAGAGAGGAGTGACTCCAGCTCCAGGAGGGCGGACACCTGGCAGTACTGGGTGATGAACTCCCGGTCATATGTGAAGAAGTGGACTGGGGAAAGGAAGAGAGAGGGGGGAATGAAAAATATCAGGTCCCTTTTTGTTGATGCCCTACAGGCTTCTCCCCGCTCACCCAACACAGGCAGGAGGCAATGCTGCCTGTTCTCTAGCCTACCTGGACAGCCCTCATCAGCCCCCTCCATCCCTCCTCTCCTAGGGAAGGTGAGGGAGATCCAGCTGACCCCACTGCCCGTCCCAGCTCTTGGGAGGTGTCAGAGGACAAGGAGACCAGCAAGGTTGGGTTTTGGCGTTCCCTCTCCTCACCTAGCTCGAAGATCTGCAGCGGCAGCGTGAGGAAGCCTGAGCGAGGGGTGTAGGGGTTGTTCTGGCCTGGAGCAGTGCAGACGTCGTCCGACGGAGGCAGCAGCAGCAGGAAGGAGACCTGGCCCCCAAAGTCCAGCACCTCTTGGCTGTACAGACGGAAATCTTTGGCCTGCAAGAAGACACTGCAGGTAACAGCTGCAAACATCACGTGGTGGGTCCTCCACCAAGTCCTCATCCCCAGAGGAGTCCTCAGGGACCACCTGCAGCCATGGGACACTGCTGTTTCAGCACACAACCAGAGGCTCCTTGCTCCTGGCATAATCTGCACACCTCCCTTTCTCTCTTATTTCTCCTAAAAGTCTCTAAATTACTGGTCAAAGTCACTATGGCAGGGTCTCAGAGAAGAAGTGCCAACAGCGATGGTCTCAGCCCTGCCCAGAGAGGTGCCCTCACACCTGCCTGGCCGAAAGAACATGCCTGGCACTGGGGCTGGTGGGCACCTTTCCAGCGAATACTCAGCATGGTGGAGGAGGGATTTCTCCCCATGCAGTCTGGCCCAGGGAGCTGCAGTTCTGTCCCACCACTGGCCAGGGACCATTCTGCTTTGGAGGGGCAGAGTTGGGCTGGTCTCATGCTGCAAGGGTTGAGCCCAGGACCAAACCACACAGCGGGCAATAATGCAAACTTTGGAGGTACAGGTGAAGGTAAGACAAACAGCTCCTGTGGACACTGTCTCTGGGCAGGCAGATGCTTCAGATGCTGGCTGTCCACCACTTGCCTTCTATTTGCACAGGACTAAAATCTCATTGATGCTTCAGGCCCCCAAAGAGGGACCAGGGGCTGCAGTACTCTGTCTGCTGTAGTGACCAGCATGATGCTGCACAGCCCCTTCCCCTCTCTCCTCCCCAGACCTCAGCACCTACCCGTACCTCTTGCAATGGGATGTTGACCAGGGTCATCAGCTCCTTGATGGCCACTTGGAGCTCCTGAAACAAGTGGTTCTGGGAGGTCTCAGCATCTAGCTCCACAGGAACAGGCTCCTCCATGCTGGCCATCTTCTGCAGCCATTCCCACTCCTCCCTGGAGAAGGGAGAGACAGACACGTGAAGGAGGGAGCAGCTCGGAGTGGACCTGAACATGCAAGCACTATGAGAGCTATGTTTGCTTGGCTGTTCCTCCCCCAGATGGTGCAGGACCCGAAGGGATGTGGGAGCTGTGGAGGTAGAGGGGTACTTGGTTTGCTCCAGCTTCAGGCTGCTCTGCATGGCAGGCAGCGGGGCTGAGGGGGAATATCATGCTGCTGCCAGGAGCCCAAGAGCAGAAGCAGGAGGTGATGGGTGCTCTTAGGCAGGATGGGATAGAAGAGCCTGGCTGCCCTGGGTGAGCTGCCCTGCAAGCCCCACCTGGAGATATTGGGGTTGGAGCGAATCTTGACATGGCACAGGATGTTGGGGAGCTGCTCCGGCACCAGCACTCGGATCTGATCCACGGCACTGCAGAGCTTCAAGTAGCCCAGGTAGAGGCCTGGGGAGAGGGCATGGCTGCTCCGCTGGTGGTAAGCCAGCTTGTCCTGAGGAGAAAGGCACTGCTGGATTGAGCAAGCCCTCATAGTGGGGCTCTCTCCTGCCCTCCTGCCGGGTGCTGCAGCACAGCCAGCAGAAAGGAAGTGGCAGAGCAGGCAGAATCTGGTGCTGCCAGGAAGAATCCGGCACCAGGCTGATGCCTCCCCTTGAAGCAACAGGATTTTTGCAGGCTGGTTGCGCTCTCCTTCCCCTCTGCCTGCAGCCAGGACCAAACCCTTGGTGGCCTGGGCTCTGCTGTGGCCTTTCCAGCCCGAGGGGGAGGAGAGAGAGCTGGTGGTCCTGCAGTGGAGCCCACGCCAATCCCCTGCCGCAATGGCACTGGTGCAGCACCTGGACAGAGATCAGCAGCGTGTCCAGAGCGGTGGGCTCCTCCAGGGAGGACACGGACTTGCGGCTGGTCTGCAACTTGCAGATGGGAACCCAGCGGACGCTCTCGAAGGTCTGGTTGGTCTTCACCTCCTTTAGGGTGACGATGAGGATGTTGCCCTGTTTGTCTTTGATGGGTTCAAAGAAGACCTGCCCCAGGTCCTGGATGCCCAGCAGCCCCTGCGCGATGGGATGAGAAGGGCAGGAGAAAGCAGAGTGTCAGGGGACAGCCTTGAGGCACAGTGCTCAGTGGGCCTGGGCAGCTGGGACGTGACTGGCAGCTGCCTGCTGGAAACCAGCCTGCCCAGCAAAGCACCCACTGAGAGCCCCCAGCCCATCTGCATGAGTTTACCACGAAGCCTGACACCTCATCGCCCCACGACCGGGGTCCTGCCAGAGAGGACAAGGCAGGGGCACCCAGTCCTGTTGCTGACTGAGCTGCAGGCAGGACTGGCAGAGCCTGGGGTTTTCCTGGGTGCAGCACATCCACTTGCTGCTCCCAAGGCAGCCTGGCCCACAGTGCCCCCCCGCCAAGTGCTCACTCCTCCCCCTGGCCCACCCTCACCTGCATTTGTGAGATGGCCAGCAGCATCTTGAAGCGCGTCTGCAGGATGCAGGAGCAGGACGACTGGGAGACGGTGACACACTGCCGCAGCCACAGGATCTCATCCCACATGCACGACACCTGCAGCACACCAAAGGGCCATCACCACCAACTGCCGCTGCCTGCAGCTGGTTCACACAAAGGTGTTTTGGGAAATCCATTTGCCATTCTGTTTGAGCCGGGTTAGGAATGGGCAGGGGCACGTATCACCTCTCAGCAGGGGTGCGATTTCCTATGCCACAGGCACCCTGAGATGCTTCCAGAGCCTGTACCCGAGGGAGGCACCATGCCGTGCCCACCCAGATATCTGTCTTCATCTAGGACTGAGACTTTCTTAAGTTTGAGTAGAAGATAGCCAAGAGAAGGAGGGAGAATATAGCCTTCTCCCTCAGTCGATGAGGACTATCCAGCAAGATTTTGGCCCTGAGCTGCCCGCCCGACCTTTCACTAAGCCTACTGAGAGCGGAGGACCAGGCAGCAGCACCCTGCACGTCCTGCTCTGTACAACAGAGGCAGAGCTGCTGTGGCAGGATGCTGCGGTGAAGCAGTTAAACAGCTGAGAAGCCGCTGGCATCCTTGTGGAGAGGAAGCGCCCACCCGTCATGGCACGCAGCCTGCCCAGTGCGGCAATGGTCCATCGCCCACCCGTCACGGCACACAGCCTGCCCTGCACAGCGCCGGTCCTTCGCCCACCTTTGGGCTTCCAGGGGCTGGGTGGAAATGCCGTTCCCTGGTGGTTTCTCGGTCCATGCTGAACCCCAGCAAGCAGCAAGCCTGTGGGCTGCCTGCGCTGCCAAGCCCCAGTGCCTGGGGTGGAGGGGAAGCTGCTGCCAGCCGAAGGCAGCGGTGGTGCATGATGCCCGCTTGGCTCACCCCAGAATCCCCAGGCTGCTACTGGCTCTCGGCACTGCTCTGCCCCGTGGAGTGCATGAGGGCAGTGGCACAGCAGAGATCCTGGAGGCAGCACTGGGAAGCCCAGGAGCCGCCAGATGTTGTGCTGTCTGGTGCAAGTAGCTTGTGCTCCCTTTGTGCACGTGGGGTGTCCCCTGACTCTGCTCCCAACCCAAATTAGACCCAGCCAGCCCCGGCGAGAGCCCCACGGTGCCCCATGCATGATAGGCACTGTTGCCTGCACAGGGAAGCTGCTGCAATGAAGATGCTTTGCAGATCATGACGCTCCTGGAGGACACAGTGTCCGGGGTGGTGGCCATCATCTCAGCAGCATCCAGGGTGGTGGCCAGGCAGACAAAGATGTGTCAGGAGACATGCTGCTGCCATGCCCCAGTGCACAGCACTGGGTCCCTGGGCCACCCACCTTGGTGAACCAGAGAAAATCCTGCATGAGCAGGCAGGAGTAGGTGTCATCAATCTCCACCACTGGGATCTGGTCTTCATGGGTCACCAGGATATTGTCGTCCTTGTAGAAGATGGCTGTCAGGTAGAGGCCCCTGCATGGGAGGGAAGACAGACTTTAGTGTTACCCTCAGCTGCCAGCTTCATTTCCCAAAGGGTCTCTCTCCTGAGGGCAGAGGAGATGCCCTGCCCCAGGTCTCAGCTCCTCTCCAACAGCCTGTGGCAGAAGAGGTATTCGGCCAGTACAGTAGCAGTAACAGGAACCCAACACTACCAGCAAGGGAAGCCTGGCCGATGGCCATGGCAATGCCCCAGCCAGCACAAGGGAGGGCGATGGGGCCCAGCCTGTGCAGGAGATGCTGGGGTGCCTGGAGGCCACGCGTGAAGGTGGGTGGTGGGAGGGTGGGGGGGTCCAGAGGCGGGT
>JANXJC010000063.1:1379706-1408711 GCA_027564655.1 Leptodon cayanensis
TTGTCAGGCATTGGAATAGGCTGCCCAGGGAAGTGGTTGAGTCACCATCCCTGGAGGTGTTCAAAAAGCGCATAGACAAGGTACTCTGTACCATGGTCTAGTGGGCATGGATGATGGTTGGATTCGATGATCTTGAAGGTCTTTTCCAACCTAAATGATTCTATGATTCTATGCAGTGGCACAGGGAGGACTCCAGGCCCACTGCCACCCAGGACCGGGATGGGTCTGAGCCCTGGGGTGGCACCTCAGGGGCTGAGCTGGGGCATCCTACCATGTCACCCCTCAGCACGTGCCTACAGTGGTTTTGCACAAGCTGGGCCGCTTTGGGGCAGATGTCATTGAGGCAGTAGGGACCGACCCCTCCCAAAAGCTGCCCTGCACTAAGTTACAAACCTCTGCTAAAAAACACAGGGGTGTTTTTGCTTCCTACAGAGGAGATGGCTGCATTGTTTTCCTTTTAACTGAGAAAGCAAAACGTCCTCTCTCCTAGCTTCCTCCTTAGGATGAGCTGATCCAGGTGGCCTAAAATTGCTCAGCCTTTACCAGGCAGCCAGGAGAATTTCAGATTGAAAAATCAATATTTGGCAAAGCTCCTGTCAGCTGGAGGCAGCATCCCCGATCCCCAGGCACAGCCACCCTGCATGGCTCAAGTCCCCAAATGCTGCCTCTGCTCCCCGGTCCACTATACCCCATGCCAGCAGCAAGAGGGACCCCCGGATGGCACAGGGAGCTGCTGCTTTCCCCCATCCATCCCAAAGCTGATGCCAGCTCCTGTGGGCATTCCCAGTGGTACTTACTGGAAGGGATGGCGAAAGGGGGCACAGAGGCTTGCGGGGGTCCCCAGCCCTTCATGTTGTAGGCAGACACCTGGACATAGTAAGCCGTGCCCTGCGAGGAGGGAAGCCACACTTAGCTCACCGGCACCTCTCCCAGCTCGGCATGCGAGGGAAGGAGGATACCACCCAGCCCAGTACACCAGTACACCACAAGAAGTACTAAACTGGGAGCCTGCAGCCCAGGTCACCAGCTCTGACCTCCCCCAGCTGTACAAAGCTCTTGTTATCAGACACTAGAGAATCCCCACAGCCTGGTTGGGTTGGGGTGGTTTTGGGGGAGGCAGAGGAAGGATGGGACATTGCAAATGCCCCTTGCCAGGAGATGCTCCGGCCTCAAAGACTTGGGGCTTCCACAGCCTGGAGGGTTGGGGTGCTGCCTTCCCACTGGGACATCCAAGGATCTGGCCTCTGGAGACAGGGAGCTGGCCCAACATTGTCGAGGGTTTGTGGCACGGCGACAGTGATTAAAGGCCTCTGATTAAAGCCCAGTCAAGCTGCCAGATGTTGCAAGGCCTCCAGGCACTCATGAAGGAGACAGGAGCCTGTGAAGCAGCTCTGAAAGCATGATTGATGGGCTCGGGACAGCTCCTTGCAGCGGCGCTGCTCTGGGCTCCGCTCGAGCCCCGTCCTGCCGTGCACCAGGTCAGTTGACCCACTCCGACAGCAGCTCCTGGGCTCCAGCAACGCTGCCTTGGCTAAGCCTCTCTAACCTCATCGAGGGCTTTCCCTGTTCCTCAAGCCAGTAGTCCCTGCCTGCCTGCATGCCCCAGAACTTCAGCGCTGCGCCTCCCTAGTAAGGGCAACCCCACCCATCCCAGCATCTCCCCACGTTCCCATCCCAAGCTCCATCTCACTGCAATTCCCATCCCGCCCCGTCTCCCCACTGTTGGTCCAGGACGGCAGCCCCTGGGGAGAGGACAGCTGACAGGCAGCATGGCCCCTGCGGTTCTCAGGGAGATAAAACAGCGGTGAGCTCCAGTCCCAACCAGCCTGTGACCTTGCTGAGCTCCTGGAGATGGAGACGGGGCTGGTCCCCCTCTCCAATGAGCGATGGGACTGGTGCAAGGGGTTGATCTCTGCCGGTGGCAGAGGAACAAGCTGCTGATTTATGGCCCAGGAGGACCATGGGTGGAGATGGGAGCAGGGTGGGGGACAGAGGATAAATCAGGTGCTCAGTGAATGGACCCATTCTGCCTTTCACTTGAGAGTCCCCAGGCACCCTGTGCAGGGGGTTTCCCCATTGCCAGGGCGGCCACGGCTGTGCAGGGACAGACAGATGTCTCTCTTGGCCCCACGCTCTTAGCTCTGCCCACAGGCTGTGCTGAACACGGCATGCACCGTGGTACAATCCTTTTCTTCCTGCTCGAAATGACACCCCATCCCCTTCCCACATCGGCTGCTGGGAACGACCCACCGAGCTGCACCGTGGCCAGTGCCTTTTCCCGGCTGTGGGCTCTCCCCCCGCAGCCCAAACCCCCGTGAGGCACCCCAAGAGCTCACCGACACCAGTCCCCGGATGGTGAAGTGCAGGTTCTTCAGCTTGTCAATCACGGCCTCCCCCATCGGTGGTGAGAAAGTGGGGGAGCAGCTCCACTCCACTGAAAGGAGAGAGACCCCAAGGTGCCGCATGGCCCTGGAGCAGGGACAGGCTACCAGGGCTGGCTGCAGTGTGTCGGGGCCAGCAGCTGCAGAGGGACTGCAGACAGCACCAGAGCTGGAGGCAGCTGAGCAAAGGCAGGGGAGAGGGGGAGCCACAATAGGGGGGATGGCATGGGGAGCTGCGGTCCTCCTCAACAAGCCACGCCAGGCAGGGTCAGCACCCTCAAGTGATGGGTCAGGAGTTGGAGATGGGGGAAATTCTCCCAGAAGCAAAAAATATCTGGTTTAAGTGGGTGAGGGGCGCAGTAGTGGCAAGATAGCAAAGCCCCCTCAGTGTGCAGGATGAGGAGGCAGCAAACAAGTGGCACCCCGAGTTTTGCCTTGGTGCAGGACGGTGGTTTGGTCTAGTTCAGACCGTTTGGGTGGTGGCCAGGGTGTCCAGCAGCATGCAGCCCTGGCTTCTCCTGTGCTCGAGTACAAAGGCAGCTTGACAGGGGCTTGGCAGCACTGCCCACACCCCTGGCACGCTGGCATGGTGTGCACGGGGTGAGCACCCCAGCATGCCCCACTGGCACACTCAAGGCACCTGCCATGGCTGTGTGTCCCCAACACTGCTGCGGGGACCCCGGTCCTTACCTTTGTACTTGGTGACGACGGCTGAGTTGATGCTCAAGGGCTCCCAGAAGGTTACCTGCACCGAGGAGCTGCTGGCCACAGAGAGGTGGACATTGGTGGGGGCATCCGGCACTCCTGGGGACAGAGACCACAGGCACCACTACAGCAAGGACAGTCACTCTGAACCCCTCGGTGTCCCTCCTGGGCCTCCCCCCGTGCCCAGGGACACGTTCCTGGAGCACTCACCCCCTGTGCACCTAAACAGCAAGCCTGGCTGCAGGGTGCAGGGATCCTCTGATGGGTGCTGGTGCAGCCCGGCGCCTGGACCATGCATAGCCCTGCTCCTTCCCCTTGCAGTGGGGACTGCCCCCCAGGTCCCCCAAACCCTTCTGTGGGCACTCACGGGCATGCTCAAACCCTGCCTTCATGCGCTTGTAAAGTCGGTATCGCCACTCCCACGCCTTGAGCTGCTTCTCCTTCTCCGAGCAGTCGGCGTTGGGTGCCTCGTTCACCACCTGTGCCGTCAGCTCGTTGACCCGCTGCTCTGCTTCCCGCACCAGCGTGGAGAGGTGCAGCGAGCGGCTCTCCAGGCTCACAACTGTGGGGTGAGTGGGCATAGCAGTGAGTTCCAGGAGGGGAGCCAGGAGGAGGGAAGAGAAGGTGGTTAGGGCAAGCCCAGGCTCTGCTGGCACCAAGTCCCCACCCCAAGACCCCATCCTCCCCTCCGTGTCCTGCTCCGGGGCTCCACTTGAGTGCATGGCTCTACTCGAGCCCCTGCTATAGCCTGCACCAGTTTCCCAGAGCCCAGTGACCGCCTTCCCACCTGGACCCCCCTGCCTGGGGTGCCCCACTTCACCAGGCTGGAGACCAGGTGATGGGCACGGCATGGTTCCCCCACACCAACTCACAGTGCGGGCTCTCCTTTGCTCCTGCCTGCAGCAGGGCCCTGGCGATGGGAGCATTGTTGGTCATGATGGCAATGTCCAGGGGCAGTAGCCCCTCGCTGTTGGGGGTGTTGAGGTCCAGCTCCTCGGGGCTGTACTGCTTCAGCAGCTCCTGGACCCTGTCTAGGTCCTGCAGCTCCACGGCCTCGAAGAGGGCGGCATTACTCTGGAACTGGGTGGAAGGAGAAATGCAGGTCGGCTGAGCATAGGGCACCCTCCTCCACTCCACCAAACAACCTAGCCCCTCACCAGCACCCCACAAACCCAAACAAGGTGGGCTGCCCTGGTCCCAGGGGCTCGGGAGCACCAGCTCTTTGCAGACACGACTGAATGATGCTGAGCAAACACCTGGACCAGCTCCAGCTGAACCTGCTCCAGGGCAGCTTCCACCTAGGCATCAGCATCACCCATGCACGGACCCTTCATCCCCACCTTCCCGGCTGCAGCAGCGCTGGATAGAGCCAGCGGGCACTGACCAGGTAGGACTTGCGGAGCTTCTCCTTCTCGCCCCGTCCCGCCAGGCTGCCCTCGTCGAAGGATGTGTAGTTGACACGGAATCTTCCCGACAGGTTTCGGTAGAGCCTCTTGGCTGCGTTTGGTGAGGAAGGGCCCGGTGGCTTCCTGGCCTGTGCCAGCTGCAGGTCCCGCATCTGCTGCGTCATTTTAGGGGAGGATGACCTGGGAAAGGGCAAGGAGGTGTGGGGAAATGAGCACGTGAGGATGTGCCAGAAAGGCAGAGGCACATCTGCGGCATTGGGACCAGGGCATGACCCAGGAGAGCCAGAGCAGTGCCAGGGCAGCTCTTGATGCAAGTGGCTGCAAGGTGGATGCCAGTGCCAGCAATACCCTCATCCATCTGTTATCAGCCGAGGCCAGTCCGTTCCCCCTTCCCATTGCTGCTGCTGACCCTGGGCGGGTCCTGAGAGGCTCGTATGAACCCTGCGGGTAAGACATTTCCTTCCAGACCCAAGGGCTGGTCTGGCCCCACACTGCCCTTGAGCTGGGATGCCCCAAGCAACTTCAGGCTGCTCAGCTCTGCAACCAGTCCCCATCCATCATGCTGGGGAAACCTCTCCTTACTCCCAGTCTCCACCACCCAGCTCCTACAGAGATGGGCTGCCTCATCCGGGGCTGGCCAGACCCCCTCGGCAGTGGGGGCCACATGGACTGACAGCCCCCAGCCCCGTGCTGGGTGAGCGCTGCCCACCATGCATTTGGCTTGGGATGGCCTCAAGCACCCTCTCTGCATCCATCCTACTAGCAGGAGCCCGTCTCCTGTGCTTATTGCTGTCCCTCAGCCCTCTTTGGTACGTGACTTTCCTCATGGTCTTTATTCCAGCAAAGGGCATCCTCTGAAAGCAAAGTGAGAGCAGGGAGTGGACAAAAGGCCATTTCTAATGGCACTGAGACAACGCCAGGTCCCAGTGGGGACCAGTGACCCCCAGTCTCCTGCTCAACAGCAGACTCAGACTCCAGAGCTGCTCCTCACCTTCTCCGTCCACATTGATTAAGCTACAAAACCTTTTCTCCACTCTGATTTTGATTTCTACTTTAAATAGTGATGATAACTATGTATAAGTCACTAGGAAAGCTGGCATCTTTTCTTGGCTTCGTAGAGGGGGAGCTGCCCCTCTCCCTGCAGCCATGACCCTCATGTCCCCACCAAGACTTCATCCCCACTGGGCAAAGTCCCCTGTTTCAGAACAACCATGGCCTCATTGCTGTGTGGGGCTTTTCCCCATGAGTCATCCCTTACAGCACCGAGGGTTTTCACTGGCGTCAAACATCTGATCCCCTTCTTGCCGTAGCCCATGGCACAGTTCCCAGACAAGGAGCAACAGGTCTAAAGAGTATTTAGTGCAACTACGCTTAACACAGTTTCTCTCAGTTTTGACCTCATACCCCTGTGTATAAGGTCAGATATTTTGGGGCAAGGTCTTCCCCATATCACTTTATTGGTTAAATATCAAGCAAGGGGTAAGCGTGATAAAAAGCATGACAGTTGTCTAGAAGGTCATGCCAAAAAGCTACTGCGAGGCTGTGCCTGTGATGATGATGTTTATAAAGCCATCATCAGGAGGCAGGATATTAATAACAACCTCGCTACGTGCTCTTCATCGTCCTGATTTCAGATTAGGCACAGTGGGATGCAGAAGGCTTTAATGATTTTACCTTTTATTACTGTGATATTTAAAAGCAGAAAATGATGGGGAGGTTGGCTCCTGCCAATCACTCATCTCACTGGTTTCAGCCTATGGATTTAGAGGTCTCAAGTGTGGCCCAAACTGCGGTGTCAAGTTGCTGCCCTGGATTCCTCCAGGGATGGGCAATATCTGAATGTAGGGCTTTATGGACCGGACAGACAGTGAACACCAACCACGTGAGCTTCAGGTAGCAAGACACCCCTAAGAAACCATGGGGAGGTTGGTGAGATCTGTGCAGCAGGGTCCTGCTGGTTCTGGTGGGGAGGAAGGGGAGCAGCTCTCTACCAGGAGGGCATCACCACGGCGGGAGAGACCTGCACAATGCAGGGAAGGGCTGGAGAACCAGGCCTCGGCTCACTGGGACCTACCCGGCTCTGGACAGAGAGTCCTCAGCTTACAGCTGTGGCAGCCTGAGCACATTGTGTTTCATCATGGACATGGAGCAGCTCCTGGCACGGCCACTACTGAAGGCTCTTCATGCCAAGGGCTCCACACATGGCACATACAAGCCTCTACAGATGGCAAATACAAAATCCCAGATATCAAAGGAGTGGAAAATCATCACGCAGCTCTGCTGTCACTGGTGGACAGAAATTAAGAGAGAAAAGCCAGCCCTGCCTGTGCAGGCAGGGCACTCTAGCAGGAAGAAGAGGCAACCAGGAAGGCAGGTCCTGACCCACGGACCAAGCCCAAGAAGCAAAGTGCTATCTGACATACTTAAGAAAGAGAAATAACTGACTTGAGAGACTCTCCAGCAAAACCTTGCCCTTTCTTTTGTGTTTAAGAGCTCCCTGCTGCCTAACTCCTCCTCTCTCTACCTCCAGCTGCTGCTTGGAGGTGAAGATGGCTCTTTTAGCAGGGTTGTTGACAAGACGCCCAATTCTGCTGCGGTTCCCCTTCATCCAAGAAGGCAACAATGCTCTCCCACATCAGGAAAGGAAGTAAGACTCCAAAAGTACCTCTCTGGAAGCTGGAGCAGATCCCTGCTCCATCCATGTCTGCAGAATCAAGGTTTAAAAAAGGAGTGGTGCTTTGGAGCGAAAGCACTTTTTTCTGCCAATTAAAATCTATGGCAAATGACACCATACAGGCAGACCGCACAATTTGGAGGAAGTTCTCTCAAAAATGGTAGAAACAGAGGCCACACAGAGAAATTTCTCACTATTTTCCCTCATCTGATTTGCTTTCAATGAGAAGTAAAGAGACGGAAATTATTCAGAGCTCAGGAGTGAACATCTATCTATATTAAACCGGCTGCCCCAAAGATAAAAGAGTTTCCTGCCCTGTGGTTATGAGTCATCTGGGCTCAGTGAAATAGTCTTGATTTATCTAGAGCTAAACTTTGCAGTGGAGCAACTGATAGCTGAAAACAACACCCGCAGATGTTGTGCCCTCAAGGTACAACCAGCCAACACCAGCCTACCCCAATGGCAAAGCCCCATCCTGCAGGGAGGTGGTGGGAGGAGGTCCCACCTCCTCTGCCTTTCTAGTCTCAGTGCAGCTAACTAAATTTATCTCAACCACAATCAGTTCTTGTTGCTAATTATTTACCTACCTACTGCAAACACTGCAGCAGGGGACAGGGTGCTTTGCCTGCCCCAGCAGTTCAGTTTTCTGGCCATGGGATATGTTTGCGACCACCAGGGAGGTGGTGTGGACATCAGGTCTGCAATGCCATAAATCCCCATACCAGCAAACTCCATCACCCTCTCCATGGAATAGGCTGAGGTTCTGCGAACGGATGCTTTAGGACTGGCCAGACCCATCTCATGAAACCAATGTAATGAGGATTTTTTTTTTAAAAGCACACGAGAATGGATGTGCATAAGACAACTCTATTTTATCCCTCCTTCTGCGATGAACACAGGCAAATCCAGTGGGTAGTTTCTAACACGGTGGTTTTTGCATATTCTGGGTTTGAATGTTTCCAACGCTGCAGATCTTGGCCTAGCAAAGAGTGTTAATAATTGTTGTAATTATGTGATTTTAAGTGCATTTTGTTTAAGGGCGTAGCCTCTCCGAGCCTCCAGCAGAGAACCAGTCCATGTCAGACAGGGCTGCTCTGTCCCGCCAGCAGAGCCCAGATGCTGGGCTGGCTGGAAGGAGCCCTGCCTGCCCCAAGCCCAGCGGGACCTGGACGTCCTTCCCTGAGCACCCACGAGGACGGCTCACTGCACCAGAAGTACAAACCCCAGGGGGACAGTGGGCTTCGTCCTCCCTGCCGCCACGTGCTCCCATCTCGGGGACAGAGGCTGGAGGTATCTGGACAGGTAGGCAACGACCATCCTGCCCACAGGTCACCAGACGTGGCTGCTGGGGATCACAGTGGCCATCCCATGCCACCTCCCACCAGTGAGAGCCCGGGCTGTGAAAAGACTCACATGCAAGCAATGCTGTCGCTGGTGGCAAGGGCCTTCCAGCCAAAAATCCCAGCTGCCCGGTCCCCGCCACCCGCCATGCTGGCCGTGGAAAGGATTAGCTCACGGATGCCTGCCCGCACTGGCAGTGAGAGGGCAGACTCCCGCCCGCAGCAGCAGACATCAGCTCAGCGCCATGCTCCTGTCCTCAGGGTAGACATGGGTGGCTGTCACTTTGGGAAGCTGCTCCCCACCGTCTGCAGCCTGATGCAGCAGAGAGAGAAGCTGCGGGGCTCCGTGTGTGAGAAAAAGGGAGCCCAAAGGACAGAGGATGAAAAGTGTTAATGTTTTGAAAGGGTGAAGAGGCTTCGGGCATGGAGGAGGAGAAGGACTGGGTCCTTGCAGAGCTCGTTGTAGCCTCGTGGCACTGTGGATGTCAGTGGTATGTTAGCACAAGCTGCCAGGGATGCTGTCCTGAACCACGGTCCAATTCAGTCCATGGGGTTATCCAAAAAATGAACACACAAGGGACAGGAGAAGCCTAAAAGCCAGTTATCAGGGAGAGCCAACCCAACCCAGCCAGTGTAACCCCACACTGGGAGCTTCCATCAAGATATCAGCTGGCAAGATCAACATACAGGCTGTTTCCAAAGAAATCTGAGCACGAGGGGTCTTTTCCTCGCCTGAGCACACTTAGCCCAACCCCGCGACCAGGGCCACGCTCACCCTTGGCACATGCAGGAAATCACACACATGGGCACAAACACTCGGGCACCAAATACTCCACTGCAGATACCACTCAAGCTCCTAACACACAAACACTCTTGGCTCATGGGGACATGAACCAGAAGCCCAGCGTCCAGCACGAAGAGGAGCTGCTGATGCACTCGCATTTTCCACTCTTTCTGCCTGAGTATAAGCAATTTTTCAGGACTGGGGAAACAGAGACTGGATCCAAAACGGATCATGAGTAGGGGACCTCTTCCAAAAGAGTGGGATTTCATAACCCACCAAAAGCCACACTCAAAGCTAGGACAAAATGCTGTGCTTAGCATCCCTGCAAGGCAGCAGGACTCACGGGAGCAGCCTGCACACCAGTTACCCATCCTGAGGTATGCAGATTTCAAAGGTATTTAAATATTGTGCAGTGACCTGGCCATGCAAAGATGGAGCAGAACACTCCTGCTCTGCGGAAACATCTGCATGCCTGGAAAATGCACTTGCTTATTGAAACCCGGGTCCAGGGAAAGGCACCAAACCAGATCCAGGGCTTTGTTTGTTTGTTTCCTACAGATTTTCTCTTTTTTCCCCACTTGGCAAACCCACTGGGTTTTGTTTTGAATGGAGCTGAAATGAGCATGCCTCTTTTGTTTAGCAATAACAACTAACTTATATAGATCCTGCTCCTGCCAGTACATTTTTGTTTGAGCTCCAGAAGCCCAACGCTATTAGCCCAATGCTCGAAGGAGCTCAGCGTGGCTGCAAGGCCAGGAGATGCTGCACAGCACCCCAGTCGGTGCAGTCTGCTGAGCATCAGGCACCAGTTTAGCAATGCTGATATGGCTGCACGTTGTCTCTGCCATCTCCATACAAGGCACACTGTGGTGCATGTAGGTGCTTCTTGAGGAGCTCGTGACCTAAGGCAGCAGAGAGCAGAGCCCATGGCCATGCAGCCCACCGCATCATGGCACGATATCGTATTCGAAAGTTGGCTCTCAGCAGCTTGGTACCTGAATAAGCTGGAGCACATCCTGAGCGAGATCTGCACCTGCCAGTGTTCAGCGCCCTGCACCTCTGCAGAGGAAGAAGTGGAGGATTCCCCTGCGGGAGCAAGAGGGGCTCATCACCATGCCTCGCCATCCAGGCTGTTCCCCAAATCAGGGTGCTTTTGCATCCCTTCGGGAACACTCATGCTGAGAGTGCAGCAGCTGTAGAGTGCAGTGAGGACCCCCTGGGACCAGCCCTCACTCAGCTGCCAGAGGGGCCGTGGCAGCGGGGAAGCACACAGGCTGGACAGGCGATGTCCTACATCACGGGGCTGGCTGGAGAGTCAGCAGTGTCCTCCCGAGGCATGTCCACATCCTCCAGTGTAGCACAGCAGGGAAGAGCCTGCCAGCACGGCTTGCCCCCACCACACCTCCCTCCTAAATCATAGGCTCTGAATTTGGGAGAGACGGAGACTTCAGGACTCCAAGAAAGGTTTGGAGCCAACCAAGTAGATCACTTGCTGACAGTCTGTAGAGGCCTCCCATAAAACACCCCATTTCTGTAGGCCTAGCAGTATGTTTGGGGGAGGAAGGGAGTAGAGACACTCGAGCAAATTCTGCTGCAACACGATAATGCTGCTGCTTCTTTCTTTTCTTCTTTTTTGTAATTAAGCATCCCAATCACAGTTTTTAAATGAGCCCAGAAGGAGCCTGTGGCTCAACCCCTATTAAAATATGACCAAAATCAGACTGTTAGTTCCTTGGTCCCCTGTGAGAGTCCACCATCATGGTTGGGACTGCCATCATGTACATGCCATAGTCACAAAGCAGCACCGTCCTGGCCATGTCCACACATGCGTGTCCCTCCTGGGCAGCTCCTGACCTGCTTGCTCACACAGCATTGCCAGGACACCGGGACACTTCTCCTTGGTGACCGTGCTAAGGACAGTGCGCAATGGCTGGCTCTCTAGCCAAGGCAGACAATGCTGACAGTACCATCAGCCTGTGAGTGCCAGCCTTAAGCTGCTCTGAAGGGGGCACTGGCTGGCACAGCCTGGCTCTGGGCATCCCGAGCCATCCCTTGAGGGAGGGGAAACATAAAATGCCAGAGGCCCACACAGGCTCCATCTGCAGACCTGGGTCAGGAAAGAGATGATGGAGGGGAGAAGCAACGTCCACGTCAGACCCTCGGCTCTGCTCCCCAGCCCAGTTCCTGGCTTCACTGTTTTCACGAGAACTTACCCCAGGAGAGTTCCTGGCCTGCCCTGCCCGGAGGGTCGCACCTAGAAAATCTGCTTTTCTGCTTTGATGCTACCAAATTTCCGTGGGGATCAAGCTAAGTGGTATGTGCATTACAGACCAAGGGTGTCTCTGCCTGGAGGGCTGCTCAAGTTGCAGCATCCCCCTGTCACCAGCACCACTTGTCCCTGGGGCACTTCCCAGTGCCAAAAGCCCCCAGTCCCTCCCCACCAGCATGGGCACTGGGGATGGCAGATCTGCCCTCACGAGCTATGCTCAGCCCTGGACTCCCACCTCCAGGGCAGGGTAAACCCTCCTCCCTGGGCTCCCCACAATGCCAGCCTTTAATTGCTGCTTGACATTAAGTATCTGAGCAAGGAAGTCTTGGGTAAATGTTCTTGCTATGGGAACACACAGTGCTGAGTCTCTTTAATTACATTGTTTTTGTTTGGCTTTTTTTATTAGTTGTGCTGTGGCTTCCCCTCCCTGACAAGCCAGCGAAGCGCACGCTAAATATGGCCGGGTTTAAAGTCCCCGTGAAACCCGAACCGCGGCACCAGACTGGCTGGACTCGGTGCAAGCCAGGGTTATGCGGGACACGCATTCCAGCCGCCGCGGTCCTGCTCCGGCCCCGTGCCCCCCCCATCCTGCTCAAACACCCGCCATCAGAGCAGCTCAGAGCACAACCACCACGCTCCAAAACACCTATGCAACCTCCTCTTCCTCATCCCACTAAATCCTGCTGGGAACACTGCCTAACCCTTTAGTCCACAGACCCCCAAGCTGGCCCATCTCCATCATACCCATCACTTCCACACTGGTCCCCATCCCAACACGCCCTGCCCCACACCTGCTCAGCCCACCTCCGGGCTGCCCCTCAGGGCCGAAGAGCCCTCTTCCCACCGGCCATGCCGCTTTCATCTTCCTCCGCCCCCCATGTTATTTTAAAGGCATTCCAGAGGATGCTGTCAGGCTTGGATGTGGTTTGGTTGGGTTGTTTGTTTTCGTACTGGAGGTTTTATGATCGCATTGGGAACAAGCCCTAATTGAGCTGCAATTCGAATTGCAGTCCGTGGGTATTTGTTTCATTTTTGGAAGGGCTTAAACAGCAGCGCAGCCTAGGCTGGAGAACGCATTTGGTTTTAACTGGAACCTGATGGAGACAGGACTGAGCAGGACGGGCTGCCCCAAGCCATGACCAAAGCTCACGGGGAAGCCCTGCGCAGCCGCCCTGGTGCCAGGTACCTGCAGCAGCAAGAGGCAGTGCTGGGTGTGACCACTGCCCTGTGACCACCCAAAAACCCCGCTGCTGCCGGGCAGGAGGCAGACGGAGCCAGTCCTCTGGTGCCAAGAGCCAAGCGCGCAGCCCTGGGGCCTGGCTCGGTTGGGGCTTGCAGATACCCCGCAAACCCCTGCGCCCTGCAAACCCCTGCGCCCTGCAAACCTCTGTCCCCTGCAGACCCCTGCGCCCTGCAAATCCCTGCGTCCTGCAAACCGCTGCACGCTGCAAACCCCTGCGCCCTACAAGCTGCTGCACCGTGCAAACCTCTGCACAGCAGGGTCTGTGACCTTGTGCTCGCCCAGCACCCCAGAGAGGGAGCTTAGCACTGCTGCCCAGGCTGCTCGGCCCTGGGGGCTGGCTGGGTGCTCCTTGCAGGAGTCGGGAGCTGCCTCCAGACCTGAGCTGCTCGCAGGGACCAGGCAGCAGAAACGGACAGGACCTAAAGGTCAGCACCCAAACTGCCCTTCACAGGATTTACGTCGGTGTCAACTTCTGCTGACCGTGCCCCTCGGTGACTGCCAGAACTAGCAGTTCAGCCCCAGCACCCAAAATGTGCCTGATGCTTCTGGCACCCACAACCAGCTGGACCTTTGCAGGTAGGGACAGGAGGACAGACAGATTTCTAAAGCACAGAGGGACTGGCCGAGCACCTGCTCTGCATTGCAATGGCGCTTCCTCCTGTCCTTCCAGGATCTCACAAGCCCGGATGCTGGAGCACGTCAACAGTGCTCTGGAAGACACCTCCGACCTGCTGGCACCATCCTGGCTAAATCAGACTTCCGCATATTAAAAGCGGATGAGCAGTGGGGACTCACTGCCCCTCTTTCAGAGAGAAATCCTATCCCAGCTTGGCCTGCCAGGAACGAGCACTGCTCTGTGCCACAGATGCATGTGTGCAAACTCTTCTTGGGGGTATCAAATGCAGAAGCTGAGTCATACGACGCCTGGTCTCAAAGATCACTGAAGGCAAAAGGAGGGAGAAAAAAGTATCTCTGTGGGGTTGCAGGGCCCCAGCTTGGACCCAACCAAGTAGAAGGTGGATGCCCAGCGTGGGGATGCTCAGCCATGAGGCCGAGACCCAGCTGCCATGCTGGGAGGAGTGAGAAGGGATGTAAGACCACACTCATCCAAGATTGGTCCCATCCGCTCACTCAGGCCCTGACACCCACTTCTTGGAAGGGAGCAGGGCAGGCTGCTGGTGAAGCTGCTGTGGCAACCCCAGCCTGTATAGGGCCAGCAGTTGCATCTGAGCACCGTCCTGATGGGAGAAGGGGTCATGGGGGCTGGGATTGCATTGCTCCAGCTCCTCTGAGGGCTGCCGCCATGTACCCACACCCCGGCAAAATGCCCGGGACCCCCGGGAGCCAGTAAAAAGCACTAACTTGTCTTCCCCCATGATGGCTTGAGCATGTGCAGGAGGGATGCTCTGCATTTCAGCATGGTCTCGCACCAGGGTAACATCCTGCACTGTCTCCTCCTTGGCCCTGCTTAGACCCACTGGGGCTTTCCCCACTGACACTGGCTCCTCTGCACTGCTGTGCCCTGATCCTGGGATGCTGGGGCTCCATAGCACCCATGCACCAAGACCCCCTGCTATGGTTCAAATGTTGGCTCAGCTCCTCACTCTGCTGGAAGCATCCCTGCTGCCTGGCCCTGGAGCTGCAGCTTGCCCGGGCATGGGGGCACAGCCACGTGCCATGGGGGCTGAGACCTACAGACTCATCACAGAAGTGAGAGGCAACCAATTTGAACCCAGACTTGCCAGGATAACAAGCAAATCCTTTACCCTCCTGCGCCACCTGGTGCCACCAGGAAGAATACGCTAGTGAGATTTGACTTCCATCCGAAACCACATCTTCTCCAAACCCATGAAATTGTAGAAAATTGACCCAAGAAGGACTTCTGGAGGTCATCTGAGCTCTCTCCTTCATACCTGTGGCTGGTCTCCATCCCTAGCCAACTACATCCCACTTGCACTTCACAGCCCTCCATGCGACCTCCCCAGCCCACCACTGGGATGTCCCTTCTGGTGGAAACCCACCTCCGGTCCATCGTCCTACCCAAGCCATCCAGCTAGATGGGAACCAAGCTGCTCGAGCGTGCCAAAGCTGCACGATGGAAACCAGCACCGCTGGCTGAAGACTTCCAGAGCTGCACCCAAAGGGGTTATAAAAGGCAGGCCACAGACATTGATCTCAGCGGGGAAGAGGAGACGACGGCCAAGACACAATGGAAGGACAAACACACACACCCGGCTCCAGAGCTGCTGCCCAGCTGGTAAATGTTACTGGAGTCAGAAAACCCCTCTCCTGCTGGAAGGCAACCAGCAGGAGCCAGCCAGCAGCTACACACAGGGTGTCCCTGGTACCACTACCAAGAACAGCCACCCCCCCCCGTTGGGGATCTCCTTGGACTGCCAGTGGCATGTCCCAGGCTGGCTCCCCATTTGGCACAGCTTCATGCCAGGATTTGCTCCCAGCTCGCTCCACGACCAGCTCCTTGCTCAGCATCCACTGGGGTCTTCTCTGACCAACACCACCACGTAGCCCTGGTGTCATTCTCATACTAGCACCACCCAGCGCAATGCCAGAGGAGCTGGTTCACTGCCACCTAACTACAAAAGCACTCACATATGCCAGAGCTGACCTTCCCCCCATGCATCTCCAGTGGAGTCAGGGTCCAAAGGCTGCAGTCCAAGATGAGAAACCACCTTTTTTTTTGCCATTTTGCTAGAAAACACCCCACAAGTGCTTAAGCGCTCTTGTAATGGGACTAGCTGGGGAGACCCCCCCCCCACCAGCCAGGACTCCTTCCTTCCAAGGTTTACCTGCTGCCTCCATCAGAGCAGAGCTCTCCTACCTCATGTGTCACTTTATTCTCCCTCCAGCTGCAGAAAGCTTTGAGATACCATCAGGTAGAGAAAATCAACCTGAGGATAACGGAGCCTGTGGAGGAATTGTCAGAGTCCCCAGGACAGCAAGTAGAAAAGATTTCCACCCTAATATAAAAGAGCAACATTAAAAACCATAGTAATCACCAGGTCAGGCCTCCGACCATCAGGACATGCTCATCCATCCATGCATCGATGTGACCAGTGCTGCTAAGCTCACCCGTGGGAGAGGCAGGCATGCAAATGCCCTTTCCTGAGGTCTTGCAGGACGTGGGAGCACTGGGAAATGCTCTCTCCTCTCACTGAGCGTTGCCGCAGCTTCTCTCGGTCTAGAGACATGACACTGCCCAAGCTGACCTGAGCTCTGTTCCTTGGTCTACCACTGTGGGTGAGAGGCAGGGGATGCCCACAGCCAGTGCCTCGGTTTCCATGCATGGGAAATGGAGATGAAAACAATGTCGTCTTTTGTAAAGCGCTTTGAGACTTGCTAATGAGGAGCACCAAACAGCCACTCAGGCTCCCTGCAGTCACCATTCCTGACCTGAACTCACATGGGCAAGGGATTGCCTCTAGAGATGGAACAGTAGGTGCTTGGTGCAGCTGGAGAGCAGTGGGTGCAGTGGCCAGAGTCTCTTTGCAGATGGGGAACTTTAGCAGCTAGCCTCTGAAGAGCTCTTCCAAGCATGCACAACCAGGCCTTCCAGAGGCTAACAATTTGACCAAATCTGTGTTGATTTCCACCAGGAATGCACCAACCCTGCCAAATTTCAAGTCTTTTTTCCAAAGTGTGGAGGCACCAGAAGTCCTCAAACAAAGAGACGGGAGAAAAAAAAAATTGGCAAAGCTACCATTTTTCCCCAACCTTCTGCTGAAACTTGGGAAGAAAAAAAAAAAAAGCAGAGAGAAAGTTCAGCCTCAGGCAGAGCAAGCATGGAAAAATTCAGCCCAAATAGTTAAAGTCTGGCAATGGTATAAGCAAACAAACTTCCGCTGGAAAGTGTTATACAGCCTTAACAACAGGCGTCTGCTGGCTCTGCCTACAATCAACGCGTCGGGCGAGAGGTGCCCTCCTCGCCCCTCCATGGCAGCACACAATGATGACTTCACTGCACCACAGAAAAGCAAGGGTGGCAGGGGCCAATGGCTGCAGGTGGCCCTGGAGATGGGAGGTAGCAGCATGGGGTGAGAAGAGACCACTCTGACCCCAGCACCTCAGAGATCTCTCAAAGCACTTGGGAGATCCCTGTTCACATGGTTACACCAAGCAGGAGCTTCAAGCCAGACATAAAACAGCTTGGGCTCCTCCATCATCAAGAGGCTGGGGAACATCTCACAGAGCTGGTGGCCCCAACACATAGTGGGTGCTGCTGTCTTCTTTGTCCCCTTTGCCATCCCCTGAATGGCAAAAGCAAGGTTGGAGACACTCTGCTCATCCCACCGTGCTCCTCATCCTGCTTCTCTGGGCTGTGTGCTGCAAGACAACTTCCTCAGGACCAAGATGCCCACAGACCTGGAAAGCCCCTCTAGGTGCCCACTGCATCCTGGCACATGCTGGCCTGGGATGCCACACCTTGTCCCTCGTGTTAACATGGGCTGGCTCAGGCTGCAATCAGACCTTCTGATTTACTGTGCCAACAAGCCCTCAGCCCAGAGGGTTTCTCTTCCTCCATTACCCCTGATTTTTCTGGTGACAGACCAAATGACATGGTATGAACACAGACTTGGAAGCTAGCAAGTGTGATCTCCAGGTGAAGTGCGGGAGTGAGACAAGACAGGGGGATTTAACTCTTACCTCTGTCACAGACCACCTGGGTGACCTTGAGCAGGTCACTAAAGCCCTGCTGCTGCAATGGGGTGCCTACCATCCCCCCTAAGACCAGGGAGAGCAGTAGTTATGGCAGCATGGTCCCAGTGTAGCCCAGGGACAGCTCTATCCGTCCACTGGCATTTCTACCTGGGGTGAAGGGCAGCTGCTCAGGCAGCAGATACCTCCTCCATGGCACAGCAGGAGGATGAGATGAGTACGCTGGTGCATGAGGAAGGCAACCCTTGGGTCCCCATGCAATACAGCATCCTGTTCCTGACCTGCCTGCGTTGTCAGGAAAGAAAACAGCCAAAGAAACTTGATGAGTTCATGTGAAGTTCACCCGAGTGGAGCTCTGCTCCATGAGCAAAACTGCTTTTCTGCTTGCCACAAGCCTTCCGGAGCTCGTGACTGGCACAGAACAGGGCCAGGAGAGTGCTGGGAGGATGGGACCTCTTGGTAGCATCAGCCTCCCACTTGCACAGAGAGCAGGCAAGTGCTCCACCAGCTTATCCACCTCCTCACGGAAGGAGCTCCAAGAACACAGCTCACAGCTGAGGTTCCCTCAGACACCCCCTTGGACAGCCAGCAAGACACCGGGCATACACAGGGAAAGCAGGAGCATTAGCTAAATGTCACGCCAGCTTATCTGTGTCCAGAAGCAGCCTCCTTGCTTCCCAGGATTTGGCCCGCTGCTTCGCAGGATTTCAGTGCACAGGGAAACCTGACGCAGCTCTCCTAACCGCAAGCACCCGCCCGGCACGGGGCATGGGAGGACTTGGCTCCGAGCTGCCCCCAAAGTGTGGCAGTACTGGCAGCCTGGCTTGCAGCAGGGAGGATGGAGTGGGAGGTGGGCTGGCTGCCTGTGAGGGGCACAGGGCAGTGACAAGGCACCCCATCAGCATCTTGGCAAGTGTTAGACCTCAGATGACCTGCTTGCTCACCAGCAAACGCATGCCTTCACCCAATTTCACTTTCTGACAAGGTCCAGAGGCAGAGCAGTCCGGCCAAGCACCAGAAACCCAGCCAAGCCTCACGGGGCTGACTGCCGAGGCTGTTCCCTGGCACAAGGTAGCAGGGACTGACCCCCTCGATGAGTCTCTCCTTCATCCTTCATCTCCTCGCATCTTCTGACATAGGCCAGGCTTGCAGAAAGGCTGAAGGCTCCATCACACCGCAGGTGTGAGCACCCTCTGACTCCAGAGCCTGGTGACATTTAAACCCAAAAGAATTTAAGATTATACCTGCCTGGAACTCCCCAGACCTAGAAAGAGTTGTCTGCCCACCTCCGGTCCTGCCACTGCCTCTGACCAGAATAACTGCCTCCTCTTCCCCGGTGAAGATGCTGATGAATGAGAACACCACTTAGGGGGAAAAAAGACTCAGTTTTTAGTAGCTGCTTCCCTGGGCAGAGGAAGTTCCAGCCATGCAGGACACTGCATGCAGCGCAGAAACCTTGACCTTGGTGCTCTTTGCTGAAGTGGTAACATAAGCTAACAGCTCTAGATTGTGATCCCAAACTTGCAAAGCCTAACAGTAAAGCTCAACCTGCCAGCTCTGAGCTCGGAGCCAGCCCACAACTTGTCCCTGGGGCTGGGGGAATGAGTTTGCTGGCAGAAGACCCCAGTTACCAAGTGTCCTCATGCAACAGCCAGCTCCTTCATCAGTAGATCTCAAAGTGTCTAAGAAAAGAGGTCAGCGTTGTGGTGCTCCTTTTAAAGAGTGAGAAGCCAAGGCACAAAAAGGGGCAGATCTTGCCCTTAGTTGCTCAGTGGGCCAGGAGAAGCCAGGTCGTCTATGCCCCAGGCCAGTGCTTCATCCCTGTCCCCCAGCCCAGGCCACTCTCCTCTGTGATGGGTGAAGCTCAGAAACTTTGATGAGTCAGTTTGGGTCTGGGTACTTCAGCACTTAAATGTGGAGCCTGGGGGTGGAGAGGAGAAACAAGACTGCAGGAAGAGCTGAGTAACCACACTGCCAGGTCTACCTGCAGTCCCTGCCATCTCACAGGCTGCAACAACCACACGCTAGGAAACCTGTAGGGTTTGCATGGAGAACATCAACTCAACAAGCCACAGCATCCCGCCAAAGGTGATGATGGCTCCTCTTGGGCCAGAGTCAATCCTGATAACGCCAAGAAGAGATGTTTCTTGGAGCTCTGCTCAGCTCAGCAGCTGCTCTGGTAGCCATGCTTAACAAGTGCTACCACATACTGTCATGTTCATTTTTCAAAGCTCAGAAACAACAGCTTTTCACAGCAGACCATCAGCCAGGAGCCTGCCCTGATTTCAGGCAGGAGAGATTTGCCTCCCAGCTACTAACTTGTGAGCACTTAACAGGCCCTGTTGGGACACTTCTTGGATGGAAACCAGACTCTGTCTGAAAAGACCTGGAGGGGGCTCAGGTGAACCTCTGCACCATGGGCAGAGTGAAGACCATGTGCAGTTTCTCATGATGACACTGGCAGCTGCTGCCAAGTGTCCAATTCCACTTTGGACAAAGCAAAGCATGAACCTTGCCTTTTCCTGGCCCGGAAACTGGAACTGTTACCAGATCTGCACTATTTTGCACTTCCCAGATGGAAAAACCTCCTCCACATTGCCCAACAGCTCTTCGTGGCTGAAGATCTTCATCCCTGTTAACAGTGCAAATAAAGGCAACAAAGGCAAAGTGGCACAGGGAGAGGAATGCCCCTGGGGAGTGAGCTACTGCAGGATGCACTGGGGTAGATGGGGGAATATTTCAATGTTGGGGAGAATGGGAGGAAATCTGGAAGTAAGGAGCAGAGGAGAGCATAACTGCTTCTCCCTGACCTCTACTGGGCATGAGGCTCGGCAGATACGGAGTTCGCTTGGGCTCACAAACCTCCTCTGAAAAGCAAGCAAGCCAGCAGAAGAAAGGTGAGTAACAGGGATGGGTGTGAAGCAAAGCAATGGGGAAGAGTGAGTGTGCAGGCAGCAGGAAAGGCTCAAGCAAAGGTGGAGAGAGATCCCAACACACCCAAGGACCTGGTCCTTGGTGTCCCAAGTGTCCTGGGCTGACTCCTACCTCCAGTTAGTTTGGCCTCCCTGCTGAGTGCTGCCCATTCTGCCAGCATCCAAACCAGTAGGTCCAATATTGACCTGGCACTGAGAGATGCTCTCCAGGAAGATAAACAGGAGGTTCCTGAAGCTTTGGCAGGCAGAAGTGTCTCAGCCAGTAGGGAACTAATAGCAGAGAAAACCTGCACAACAGGGACTACCACTGTTTAAGGGACAAGGAAGGATTCAAAGTACTCTAATACCTGCCGGCTGTCAGAACTATCTGGAAATGTTGATGCTTCTGCATCTCCTGACCCCAGCGTCCCCAGCAGCATCAGCAGTAAGACCAGTGATCCCTTCTGCTCCCAGGGCAAAAGCTGTCCCCAGGACTGGGGGAAGTGCAGCCTGGCAGCCTGGGGGCTGGGGCAGACTGCCTGCCTTGCTGGGGCTGCTCCAGACACACAACTCATCTGCACTGCCCTTCCCTGCGTGTAAATCGTCTCATGGAGAAGCCAGGTTCAAAGCTGGCAGGTCTGAAGACCTGACCACTAGTAGGAAACCAGGACTATTACCGATATTCCCACTAAAAGAATTCTATTGAGATACTTTTTGTGTGCTGACTAAGAGGACTGGAAGAGCTAAGACCCTCCAAATCCAGTGCACCAACACTGGGAATACCAGCTGGTGTGGAGGATCCATGGGTGCACCACGAAGGGCTTGACTCACACTAAGATTCAGACATCACTGAGGTTTCCCCTTCATACCAAGGACTGTGGCATCTCTGCACTCTCCCCCCAGCATACCCATGGGGTATGGGCTGCCTGCTGTACAAATCCAGGCAATTGGCACCTTCTGGGCATGGACACATCCATGGAGAAGAACCAGTGGAGATCCTGCAGGATGAATAGCATCTTCCACACTCCTCAGCAGGGACCAAAGCATCCATCCTGCTTTGCAGTTCCAGGCCATGGGAAATGGCAGAGAGATTATGAGAATAAACCAAAACAAATCAAGCAAATGGGCTATTTGAGAGAAATCAAAGTGCACTGAGGATAATGGATATGCTGCACTGAGAAATAATCTTATCAGGGCTTGGAGGAATCAGCTACCAGCAGAGGGAAGCGGCCAGAACAACACATCGACACAATATTTTAAATTTGTCTTTTAAATAAATGATATTTGCTTCCTGTGCTCTCAGTGAGGAAGGGATCTGGCTGACGGCTCCAGTCCCAGACAGGGAGAACCTGGAAATCAGTCTTCTCTGAACATTCTTCTTCTGTCACTTTCCCAGAGGGCTCAATTTTTCCCGCTGAAGAGACACGAGAAACAAATGCAGACGGGACTGCTGGACCTGCTGAAGCCAGCGCCTGTGGCAGCAGGTCATGACACTGCACACAGAGAGGATCTGGCCCTTGGTCTTCTCTCAACCTCTCCAGCCTCACTGTAATCACAAGCCGAGCTGCCTCTCCCCAGACGAGGAGGAAACCTCCTGGAGGCTGATGGAGGCTTTGTGGCATCAGGAGGAGAGGCACAAGCCTTGCACAGACCCTACAGAGTTGGATGGTCCCAAACTCCACCCGTGCTGCCCTCCTTCCACGCCTGTGCCCATGGGATGGAGTCCTCCCAGCTCCCTGCTGGCAGCACGGGGCAGCAGAAGCGGAGCTGCAGGGACCATGACTCCTCTGCTGTTGCAAAGCCCTCTCCGGGCTAAGGACTGGCTGCAGCAGGCACATCAGTATCACTGTGAACAGCAGTTGCCCTTGAGCTTCTATCTGTTTGCAGATGACTCGTAAGTAACAAGGATAAAAGGTGATTTTCCAGAAAGAAATTATTCCTTTCAAATGCTTTCCTAAAGGCAAACCCAACTTTCAGGGAGATATTTTGAGGGCTTGCTCCTCCCCATCCCCATCAACGAGTCCCTCACAGTCACTGGAGAATCATTGTCCCACCA
Organism: Leptodon cayanensis; assembly: GCA_027564655.1. NCBI lineage: Eukaryota > Metazoa > Chordata > Aves > Accipitriformes > Accipitridae > Leptodon > Leptodon cayanensis. The sequence continues at coordinate 1,402,151 of JANXJC010000063.1, forward strand.
GCTCAGGGCAGGGGGGGAACTCCTGCTCCCCCCATACACCCAGAGGCACCAACTGTGGCCATCCCCAGGGTGCTGGGGATAAAGCCAAGCTCTTGAACCACATCACCCCAATGCATAGTTCAACATCAAAAGCTCTGGGGCTCCCTAACTGGTGTCCACCTTGCCCATGGAGAGGTGTCCTGGGAGGGCAGGGGGATGGCAGCACTAGGAGCAGGCAGCCAAGTCCCCGTCCTGCCCCAGTACAGGGGGGGTCTCTGCAGACAGAGCCGTCCTTGTTCGCTGGGGCTGCAGTACCTCTTGACCACATTTATTGCCCGTAAACCAACTTTCTAGCGGCCTGCTGATGGCAACATCCATCTACCACACCGGGGGGAAGCTCAGGCTGCCCGGAGCCTTTGGGCAAGGGGCCCTGCTGTGGGCCAGCTACCCGGGCAGCCAGGACACCCCGGCAGACCACAGCACAGTGTGGAAGTCCAGCTCCCAAACGGCTAATTCGGTAAGTCACAGATACCATGACTTCATAAGGCAGAGAGGCTCCACAGCTATTAGGGGAATTGGGAGTGGGGGGAGGAAGAGCTGAAATGGAGAAGGGATGGAGACAGGGAGGGTGGAGAGGGGGAAGCTAAGACAAGCAGCAGAACAAAACATCCCATAAATCATGAGGAGCTGCTGAAATACCAGAACAAATGACCCCATAGCTTGGCCATTGTTCCCGAGTGAGGGCTTAAAGCGCTCCCAGTCGAGACAAAGCGCCTTGCGTTTCGTTTCAACACCACGCCGGCCCGTCCAGGACCTGTGCTTGCCACAGCCGAGCTGGGGTCGGCTGTGTTTTACCCTGGATCGATGGCCAGGACTGGTGGGATGGGGGAGGAGAAGCTCTCGGCAAGGCTGGCTGCCCCACACCACAGCTGGTGCAGATGTGGTGCCCACATCTCAGCCTGCCCAGAGCATCTCTGCTTCCAGATGCCCACACACCTCCCAGGCTCTGGCACTCTCCCCGTTCCCCTGAAAGGCTCGGGACCTGGTTTCCCCTCTTATTTTCCCTTGCTCAGGCTAAGAGCTTCCTTGGCTGGGAAGAGAAAAGGCTCCAAGCCTCCTCTTGGATGTGTGGATTAAGTTAAGAGCAAGACAGCTCAAACAGGGCTGTAAAACCCAGAGGAGACCTAAGCCCTCTGCCTTTACAGTGCTGCTCCTCCCGCCTCCCAAAAAGTTGCTGACAATTCACTTTGTGCTGGCTTCCCCTGGCAAACAGACGACTGTCAAGCAAAGAGTCCTGGGGAAAGTCCTACATGACCATAGACTACTGCGGTGGAAACAGCACAAGGCTCTCGTCGAGCTTTGCAGTAGCAGCCTTCCAGTGCACTGGCTCGGGAACAGTCAGATGAATCAGCCGGCAGCTCAGCACCTCCCACGGGCTCTGCAGCCCCGTGGGACTACAGGACTCAGGTGCCAGAAGGCGAGGAGCCTGCCAACGGGGACAGGTCATCTGTGCTGCCTGTCCACATCAGCTGACAGCAGCTATGGCAGGAGGCTGAGCAGTGCCAGGCACCTCCATGGCACAGATTTCATGCCCCAGTACAGCAGTTTAGGGAGAATTTCCACACCACGTGAGACCACTTAAACCCAAAGGAGAAACAGTGTTGCATTATAAAATTTTAAATAACTTCCATGAAAACACTTCCATTAAAAACCTTTTGCTTTATAACCAAACCTGAAACAGAGGGCAGAGTCACGTGTGCCACCTCTGCCAGCCCAATGGTGCCAGCACGGTTCCCGTGCCCGGCGGCTGCAGCTCCTGCCCTCGTGGCACTGCGGTCCTGCGCAGAGGGATGCCTGCCAGCCGTAACACCCAGCCCTGGTGCTGGGACATCGCAGGAAAACCACTCCACACCTTCCCATTCCGGCGGGCACAATCTGCGCTCAGAGCCGCTGGGCAAGCAGGTCTCTGCGCAGCCCCCTCTTTGGCAGAGGGGAAGCGAGGAACCGAAATTCAGCAACGTGCCAGGGGTCAGGCAGCAAAACAAGATGCAGGCAGGACTGAACCCGAGCCGGCTGGCTGCCTCTAACCACCAGACGACATGCTCCTGCCAGCGTTGCTTTAACAGCTCGTGGTGGGCAGCCAACGAGCAGAACCGAGATAAGGGGATGGGGGAAGCGAGGAATGTGCTGCATTTTTCCTAAGCCACCATGGGAATACACTATTCCAACCACGGATCACAGGGAGGCTGTCTGACATGAAAAACTCGAGAAGCCCAAATAGAAAAGGCAGCAAGTAGAAGTAAACAATCAAGAAGAAGAAAACAGAGAGGAAAATCAGGGCGGACAAGAGGTGAGTATAGGAAAAGGAGCATGGGGGGGAAGGCAAGCAGGGGAACAAATGGAAGAGGGAAAACCAGACTGAGAGGTAGGAAAGGTAAGGGAAGAGACAAATGGATGCCAGGAGGACAAACCTGCCGGGGCTGGAACTCCTGATGAGCACCAGAGCTGGAAGGATGTGAGAGGGGGACAGAGGCTCCCAGGCTCTGCACCCACAAAAGTAAACCAGCAAATTGCAGCCCTTTTATTGGATTAAGACTCGCTTAAGAGGAAAGATAAATGTGGATCATTTTTCCAGTGACACGCACAAGAGGAGAGGAGGCTCTCTTTGCTTCGATTCACCCTAAGGGGAGAGAAAAGGGATTGCTGGCGTTTCGGGGTTGATGTAGGGACAGCAGGAGGTCTCCACGGGAGCTGCCAGCTTTCGACTTCTTCACTCCAACAGCAGAAGGTAGTGAGCTTCAAATAAAGAGTGCTTTTGTCTCGCATGCCTTTGTGTTATTTAGGCTTTGGAGCTAGATTAGTATCACAGACCAGCAGAAAGCAGAGCTTTAATAAATCAGACCCAAAATCCTTCCTTGCCTCAATTGCCAGTTTTTGCCTCATTTGGAGCTTAAGCTGCCTCAGTGCCCTGTGAGCCACAGCATGCACGATCCAGCAAAGAGGAGGAGAAAGGAATCGGCAAACCTAAATAAAACTGGACACAAGCAGCCCCCGGGTTTCTCCCCCAAGCTTGGGAAAGCCTCGTACTACCCCACTCCCCCCGGTGCTTCTCTCCGGACACCTCCTGGCAGCAAGACACCGGCTCGTGGGAGCAATGGGCTGAGGTGATACAGCACGTTCACAGGTCCTAACACTGGGGACTTTGTGGCACTGCCTTTAAAAAAAAAAAAACTAAAAAAAGGCCTAATAATGAAGTATTTATTTCAGTAAATAACATATGAATGAAAGAAGTGTTTTCTCAATACTTCACTTTTTCCCTGCCTTCTCTCCCTTCCCCCCAGCAATTTTTTTTTAATAAGTGGAACTAACGAGGCTTTGCTCACTGAGAGCCAAGCTCAGGAGCAGGACTGTGCTCCGCTCGCCCGGTGCAGCACATAAACACGTGCCGTGCGAATAAAGCATGCCTTGTGCCCAGGGAGAAACTTGACCCGCAAGCGTGTCACACCCAGCTAGCGGGGTAGATGTGCTCCGACAGACACACGGACCATGAACCTGCAACGGGACCATCCCTGTGCTTTTGGGCTGGCAGCACGGGACACTCAGCACCTTATTTATTGTGGCAGCAAATAAGTGCATCTCCTGGCCCAGAGAAATGCCAGCACCCAGCAACCCTCCTCACAGGGCTTCGGGGTGTCCCCAGGGACAGGGAGAAGGGCCAAAGGAAGGTGAAGGGAGCTGTGGTCCTTATCCTACCTGGCCGGGCTCAGCACAGGGGACATAGTGTCAGGCAGACACTGTGACACTGTGCAGCTCCTTCTCTTCTACCTTGGCTCCATCCAGCCCTACCTGAACACCTGAACAACTGGGAACACTGAAAAACTGGCTCAGCTTGCCCTGCGTGGGGATGAGAGGTAAGGATGCTTTCCACTATTGCAGAGCCATGAGGGGTTGGACTGATGGCATTTTGGTAGGAATTTCAGGCAGAAAACACAAATCCCTCCAGCAGACTGACACCCAGCTATTGAAAGCAACAGGTACTGATGATGTTGTGTTTATAATCTCTACCTCCTCCTTGGCAACAGGTAACAGCAGGTCCAGGAGCCCTTCCTTGCCTTCAAGTCTTGGGATTAAGATGGGCAGGATTCTCAGAAGCCGCTGATTTGGGAAAACACAGTCCATCGCTTTTCCATCCCCCTCCTACCCGCGTGGGATGAGCTGAACCCCCCCCATCATACACAGCGTGGATGTTCACCCTCTGCAGAGAGGCAGGTAAAACGATGCAGTGGTGACCTTGGGTTAAGCTTATAAATACATACAGATTTGATGCATGTAGATATTTGCTCTGGAAGCCAAATTAGGCATCTGTAGATTTGCAAGGCCATGAGCCATGCTTTCCATTGGCCACAGTGGCCAGCAGCCTTGCCTGCAGCCCAGGACCTCCCGTGCAAGGCACGGGGTGAGCAGGACCAGTGACACCCATGACTCCAAAAGCCTTTCCCCTATGGGCAGCATGATGGTTTGGAGTGACTAACGGAGGATGCTGATCCTGCTACGATGATCGCGGACCCCTGAAGATGTGCAGGGGATGCAGAGAAATGATGTTTCACACCAGGTGCCCCCTTTGCAGAATGCAGCTGCAGAGGAGGCTGGTGCTTGTGTGGGAAAAGCCTCCAAGTGCCTCCACAAGGGCAAGCATGCACATGTGGATCAGGCACATGCACCGCTGGCATGCATGAAAACCTGCCTGCAGCGTGCCCGTCCTGCCAGGGAGGCAGCGCTCCGTGCTCTGTATGCAGGTATCCCCGACCATTCTTTGGAAATTGGGCTGTGTGCATGTAAATGCCAATTAAATTTCTGCACTGCAACAACAGAGCTAGCACAGCTCCTGGGTTGTCTGCTTAACTACGGCAACATGGAGAGGATTAACAAGCACATTGAGATGGTTGGGGAACAGGCGGTGAGCAGGGTCTGTGCTCCGCTGCTGCCTGCCTGGCTCCTTGTCACCGTGATGCCCCTGGGTCACTCCTCCTCTGTGCCCCACCACTGAGTGCCCGCAAGCCCCACCACCCAAGTCCCAGCACCGCAGCCCACCTGAGCCTGGCTGCCAGGTCGGACGTCTGATCCAACTCAAGATGTCTCCAGCCATGGATAAAACCAAGGACCGCAGGGCAGTTATCCTCCCCCCCGGTCAGACCAGCCATGCCTATGGCCCTGCAGGAGTGGTGACATCAGGTCCTTCTCTTTCAGGCCTGATGCTTTCCAGCCTCAGATCTTCAACGCGATGGCACATGGCAAACTGAAGGCAAAGATGAGTCCTCCTCACCTCATTTCCAAGCTGGCTTACAAAAATCTCACAAAATAGCATCATCTACCACTGCTTCGGAGTCGCTGCTGTACAAGGTGCTTTGCAAAATAATACAAGACAGATGGTTTCTCCCAGGAAAACACTACAGAGTGAATGAAAATGTATCACAAATATACCTTGACACTGCAGGGCTAAAATGGCATTCAGGGGCTTCAAAGAGACATTTAAAGGAAGAAAAGAGATTTACTGACTTCTCTTGCTTCTTCATTACGAATAAAGAGAAACCCTGATTGTTTTTAATGACGTCTTTGCTTGGTTTCCTATTTGGTATATTACAAATTCACATATTTGTCTATTTGGAAGATTCATCGTAATTGCAGAACAGCTTTACTGATGACATGGTTTCAGCAAAGGGAAGAAAGTTGTGCAAGTGGAGAAGAAAGCAATCTGTCACCAAATAGCTTAAATTCTTTGTCTGGCCTCATTAATACCTAGTTAGCTTTGATGCCTAACTAACCTCACAGATAGAGGAAGCCTTTGAGGAGGACTCCACAACCTGAAGTGTTAGAACATACAATAAATGCCAGAAAGATCTCCAAGAAAATGAAAACAAAAGTCGACATTCTTGCAATTTCTAAGCATTTCTTCTTTTCCTTCCTTTTTTTTTTTTTTTTTTTTTTTTAAGTTTTACCCTCCTTTATTCATCTAAGGAAGCAGAAAGCAATGCAATTTCCAGTTCTTTTAAATATCCTTAGCAGGTCACCTCTAACGCTGGGAGGGTTGACTGTGATCTGCTTTCAAGGCTGTTGCATCAGAGCTTAGAAACCCAGGATAAATTACTCCCTGCTCAAGCAGGGACTGCAGTTTGAGACCTGTGCTCAGCACGAGGGCCCCACGGGCACCGCAGCAGCAGCAGCGAGGAAAGAAGGAGCACTGCATGCCTCTGCGGTGGGCAAATGGGGCTGCCCTGGAGGGTGGCTTGTCCTGTGGCAGCCCCGTGCCCTCACACCACTCACCCCCCCGTGCGGTGCCAGCGGGGAGCCCCTGTGGCTCCCAGTGCCCCCCTGCCGGGTGCGGCCATCCCACCATGGCTCTTGGCTCTGGTTTATCCAACGGAGGTGCGTCGGGCAGCGAGGGTCTGTGGGATGCATCCTCCAGCAGCTCCTATAAGGAGCGTGGGGTGGGGTGGGGTGCGGTGGGGTGGGAAGGGAAGGGAAGGGAAGGGAAGGGAAGGGAAGGGAAGGGAAGGGAAGGGAAGGGAAGGGAAGGGAAGGGAA
>JANXJC010000063.1:1408811-1465855 GCA_027564655.1 Leptodon cayanensis
AGGGAAGGGAAGGGAAGGGAAGGGAAGGGAAGGGAAGGGAAGGGAAGGGAAGGGAAGGGGAGAGGAGCAGCTGGCAGCTGGGGCTGCCAGAGGTCATGCAGTCCCATGCCCCTGAACAGCAGACACGCATGTCCACATCCCACATGAGCCCCAAAAGTCCCCCATGGCTCAGTTTGCGGGGTCTCCTTTAGCCCCCCAAGGAAGCAGCCACCCAGGGCTCCCTGCTGCTCCCTGCACTGGAGCCAGGAGGGATGTTTTGGCTTGACACCTTGGGGGAGCTTCTGCAGCAGATGGAGGTGTCTGAAGGGGTGTTGTCCCACGGGACTTTAATTGGACAGGGACAGAGAGTGGCATTGGTGGGGACAAGGTACAGGAGGGGGACCGGCGAGGCAGGAGCTCCTTTCCCCCAGCCCTGTCCTGCAGCTCTTACCATTCAATGCTCAGAGATCTGGGCCGGAAGGCAGACAGCTCAGCCGAGGCATACTCAGCTTTCCTTCTCTTCTCCTGCTTCTGCTTAACCGACAAGCGGTGGGCAAACTTAGAGAGGCTGCTTTCCGACCTGGGGAAGGGGAGAGGAAAGGTGTTAATGTCACTGAAGCACCCTGGCTCTCAGCGGCAAGTCCACGGCACAAAGCCAGGTGATGCTCGGAGCTGAAAGGAGGGGGCTCCTGGAGGGTCAGCGGCACCAGGACAGGGTGGGACCAACCCTGGGGAGAAGAAGTGAAGCAGCAGCGCGTTTAGCATCACTTCGTGAAGCCAGGACCAGCACGGGTCCATGGCGTGCTGTTAGCAAAACTGAAGCTGCAAGCCTGGCAGGCTGAGTTAGCACCGGGTCCTGCTCCCCACTGCAGCAAAACCACCTCCATAGGTTGTATGCTCCTGCCCAAAAGCCAATTGGTGATGGCCAGTGCTGGAGAAATGCTGGCTGCTTCTGCGTCTTGCAGCGCCTGCCTGAGAGGGGTCGGGCAGCCAGGGAAGCATTTGTGGAGAGAATCAAAGCAGACCTCTGCCATGGCTGCACGTTCCTTCAGAGAAACCCCAGAGCCCCTGTGGCCTCCCAGTCAGGGCTTTCAAACACTGGGACAGCTTTCCTGATGAGGGCTGACATGGAAATCAGCCCACATCAGAGATGTTTCGGAGGAGGAAACAGAAACGTGTGTGAGCAAATGGGTTCAGCTCCAAGACCCGTCTGCGGCGACAAAGCCCCTTCCCACCCAGTGGGATGCGCCAGCGTTGCTCCCCGTCCCTGGGACCTGGGAGAAAAGCATCCCCAGGCTCCAGGGCCATGCTACACACCGCCCTCCACCCCAGCTCTCTCCAGAAGAGAACCGCTGTCCTGAGGCACAACGGCACTGTGTCCAAGCCCAATGGCATGCAGAAAGCTGGCACTGAGATTTGCTTTGGAGGCGCCTGCCCCGCAGAGACTCGCAGCCCTCTGCTTTCCTCTGCAGCGCTCAGAGACCCCGGTGCCCACTGTGCCGAGGGCCAGCACCCCCAGCTTGCAGGTGAACACAGTGCCACAACCTGTCCCTGCTGCCAATTCACCAGGAGCAGAGGTGGGAGCAAGAGACAAGACGCCTGGGGAGCTGGGGCCCCCTGACTTGGGCACATGGTCAGGCTGGTGGCATTGATGCTGTCTGCCAGCCCTGTCACGCACGCTGGCATAGCCACTGCCTCTCGTCCTCCTTCGGTCCAGCGCCAATGCAACCTGCTCCTACTGCTCAGCTGGCTCTAGGCTGGGCAGCGAAGGGGACAGGAGTGATTTAACATTTGTCCCGGGGCATGAGGGACAGACCTGGGGGGACACTTTGAACCTAATGAACACATTGCTAAAGCCAATCCTCCTCTCCTCTCGAGTCCTGACTGGCTTCAACCAAACAAAATACCTCCAAAGAAAGAAAGCAAAAAAGAAGGTACTTCTCAGAAACAAGAGCTCCCTGCCTTTCCTCACAATAATTAAGCCAACCACGACCAGCTAACAGTTTTTTTCCTGATACATTTTAAACCGACATCTTCAATTCATTAACTCTGGTTATCAATTTATTTTTCAGCTTATGAATTGCTGTTGCTGGGGATGGGGTGGAGACAGCTTTCTGGAGAAGGTTCTTGTTCTCCAATCACCGCTGGGAAAGAGCCGCTCAGACCTTCCAGAGTCATTCTTTACATTCTTGAGAAGAAATATTACTTTGATGTAAAGGATGAGGTTTGCCTTAAAAGAAATCCAACAAGAAACCCGAACCCCAGCTTTCCCCCGCTCGCAGCTGAAGGAAGAGGCGTTCGAAGAGGAGTGATCCAGGCGCCTTGTGAAAGCCCATCGAGCAGAGCCCTGCACTAACACCATCCCCGCCACCTCGTCTCTTCTTTGATCTGGTGTCAAAGCTCATCTGTAATGAGTAAGATCCCAATTTAGAGAGGTGTGGGCACTGACTGCTGATGCTCTGCAGCAGCCCCCCTATGTGATGTGGACCCCGGGGTGAGCAGGACTCTGGGCTGACCCAGGGATGGGGCTGGGTGGTTGGCAATGGGTGCTGCTGGCATGCTATAGCACCACCTCATTGGCCTTTGACTGGTCCCACTGCGGCAGTCCTAATGCTGCTCAGCTTTCCACCTCCCCAGGAGAGGCTCCTGCCACCCTGCAGGGGTGGGGCCTCCATCCCCCAGCTACCAGGACACTGGGGATTTGGATCTAATGAGATTTGGGGACTGCCTGAAGAACGCTGTCCTGTTTGCTGTGCTCACCCCATCCCCACCATGCTCCTTGCACCATTACAGCCACCTCTCCCAAACTGGTACCTAGCAGGGATGGGGGGCTGGGAAATCCCAAACCACCTGGCATGGATGCAAGAAGGCAGCTCTCTCCCGCGACAAACAAGTGCCTCTGTCGTGCCAGTACGTGCCTCTTGCAATCAACACCACCAGGACAATTTACACACCCAAGAGGTTTACCCAAGCATCCACCTGCCCCAAGCAGGGAAGGAGCAGCCACTGGATAGAGCCGACAGCAGCCGCCAAGAAGAGCTGGCAGGGGGAAAACAGAGTGACGTGCTGACAGGGCTCGGAATAAAGGAGCGTTAGTCCCTGGGGGCAGAGTGCGCTGGTGGGGCTGGAGAAGCCACCTGGGTGCTCGGGGACATGTGGCCTCGCCGTGACTCCTCCCCGCAACACAGCATCACAGGGAAGGCGCAGGGAGAAAGGCAATGCTCTCTGGCTCAGGGCAGGTGCTGCCTAGATCTGCCCGACCCAGGGTGGACAAGCGAGGCCACACACGAGCCAGAAGGTGACCAAAAATCTTGAGATGTTGGGTGCTGCTTTCACCCTCCAGACCAACCTTCCAGCCTACCAGTCACCCAGCCGGTTCCCCCACCACCTCCAGCTGCTCACAGCACAGGTTAAAGGAGACAGCTGCGACTGCTCTGACGGGCTGGTACCTCCCCTTTGAGAGCTGTCAGCAACAAATGCAGCTCAGCAGTGAACCAGCCTCCTCTCACCTCCACCAGACCCAAAAGCTCCAACAGAAGCATCACTAATTAGAAAGCCAGGAGCACATTACAGTATCATCTGGCTATTTATACAGCGCTGCTTTACATAAACTGTACTGCAGAAGAGGGAATGAATCATACCTGCTCTGCCGTGGCTGCACGCAGGCAAACACAGCCCGATGCTGGCAGCGTGCTCTGCCCCACTCCCCTTGCCCCGCCAAGGCCCTGCTTGTGGGTCATCTTCCCTGAGGTCTTCTTGCTGGGGCTGCTCTGGTCCCCAGGGTCGGGATGCTTCCAGGGTCAGGAAGCTCCCGCAGCTGCACTGGGCATTTTGCCCAGGGTCTGTGCTCTGCGGGTGGCAGTGGCGGTGAGCCTCTAACGTGGAGAGGGGGATGCTGTTGGAACCACACTTTTATTTCCCAAGTGCTTTCCAAACATTAATAGATGTCCCTGTCCCTTGAGAAAGATCAACATTAACGATCTTAAGGTAGAGGCGGGGAAACTGAGGCACGGAGAGGCTGTGCGACTAATGCAGCTTCCCTATGGCTGTTAGCATCCTTCCTCTTGTACACTGCACTGATGGACAAGATTTTCATGCCTTCTCCCATCAGTACCGGTACACTCGGCACCACAAGTGCTGGTCTGGGAAACTGGCAGCCCCAGGGAGCCAATGCCGCCTCAAGCCAGCTTCATCCCAGCTACGGGATGGGGACAAGGCCAGCACTGCTCGCCCAGCCCTGCCTGCTGCATTGGAGTGCTCATGGTCCAGCCTGGGCAGGATTTGGGGCGACCTGCCCACCCCACCATAAGAAGCAGCATCTCTGCACCAGCTCAGCATCAGTGCTGCTGGGGCTCACCAGACCCAGCCTGCTGTGCCGGCACCTGCCAGGGCTCCCCAGCAGTCCCCGCAAGCCGCAAAGGAGCCGAGGGGATGCACAGGGAAAACCATCAGTTGAAACATCAACCACAACGCTGGGAAGAATTGTCTCCTGACAACCAGAGAAGGTTGTTCAGCTACTGTGCTGCATCATAAATCACACCTCTATGACTTGCCATATGTCAGCCAGATTACACATGTTCAGAGTCCCATGTCAGCATTTAAGTCAGAACACAGCATCTTTTCCCCAGAAATAATTATCGGCCCTGGAGACTCTTGCAGCAATACCCATCCTCAGCCCTTCCCTCCAAACCCTCTGGCAGAGCAGAGCTGGCAGCGCCAGGGAGGCAGGAAAGCTGCTGCCAGCAGGGCGCAGGGATGCAAAGCCCCCACGTGACATCTTCCCCATAAAACCACCGCTTCGTCCGCATGTGGGGGCGGCAGGACCCAGCGCGGCAAACACTCCCCTGGCATCAGCCAGAGCACCCAGCCCTCACTGCAGGCGCCGAGCAGGAAGGGGCAGCCAGAAGCAGATCCTGCTGCTGAAGGGAGATGGGGACAGTGCTGTCCCCAGCCTGGTGTGTGCTGCTGGCCCCCCAGGGTGTTCAACCAGCATGAGCGGAGGATGCCCAGAGCAGCACTCGGACCCTTGCAACTGGCACAGCCCAGCCCGGCCAAGAGGGAAGACTCCGGCTCAGCACAGGGCACAGCTCCCACGCCAGTTGCACTGCCCGAACGTGCCGTGTAACACCAGTCCGTCCCTTCACTAGGCACATTTTCTGGGGGTCTCACCCCAGCAGGGGAGACTGCCAAAGCCCCCGGCTCGCTGAGGCAGTGGGAACGCTGGCAGAGCAGAGACGCGGCGGGCTGGCAACCTGGCCCCGTCCTGCCTGTGGCTTAGCCAGCACCCATCACAGGGTGCAGCATCCCAGCACAAAAATCTGCTCAGCTGCCCTTTCGGATGAGGACAAGGGTCTGAAGTGCCGCCCTCCACCCACTCGCTGGCCAGGCAGGCGGATGAGCAATGACATTTCCCAAAGCTGACTTAGTACAGAAATACACAGGGACTCGATTCATCCCTCTGGCTTCACCAGCCGTGCACAGGCGCGAATCTGGCCGGGGGTTTACAATGCCTCACCGCCGCGTCCCCCACACCATCCCACAACTGGAAAGTGACGACAAGCAAAATCCCCGTCCCCTCAGTTCCGTGGCCCTCTCTCTCCCCTGCGGTGGCCCTTGGAGGGACATCGCGGGCTGCCTCTGTGAAAAGCTGTGCATTTCAGCAGTTTGCAGCTGTCAGAGTGAGAGTGTGCCCACAGAAGCCCGGGTGCTTTCCCGGTGCCTCACCCAGCCACTGGCACTGCAAGATCTGGCCGTGCCGTGGCCAGAACTGCAGGGCAGACTGTGGTCCATGCAGGCACAGCTGCACCGTGCCACGGGTGCAGGACAACCAAGGCCATGAGGCAGTGCCAGCGCGGGCAACAGCACAGGACCAGAGGCACTGGCAATGCTCCTGCTCCACCAGCACACCCAGCCAAAGCCCTCACCACCACACAGATGTGAGCTATCCATCCCACAGAGATGGAGATACCGTAGCCCAGGCAGGAATAACTCCCACTTGTTGCACTCCCTAGCCCGAGACTCGGGAGCCAGCACATGTTTGTATGTGGTTCTGAACTAACCCTTCTCCTGGCAGGCAGCTAGCTGCCAGCCTCTTGAATTAGCATAAGCAAGCAAAAGTCCTGGGACAAGCCGTGCAGTGGCTGCGGGCAGCCCCGGCACTTGGCAGCAGGCGAACAAGCAGCATTTTCAGCTGGGCCTCCCTTTGGGAACAGTCATCGCAAAACCAGCTTTTGAGTTGGGCTTACCCCCATGGGCACCCCGGCTGCAGCCTGGCCTTGGGAAGCCGGAGGCTGCCTCAGGGCGAGCAGGGCTGGGAGCGAGCACAGCTCTCTGCGCTCCCTGCAGATGTGGGGTTTGGTTCCTGTGAGTATTTTATTTGCACAGGTGCAGTTAGAATAAAATAGAGGAAAAAATAATCACAGCTGGAAAGGTGCCTCCCAAGCAGGCAGCAGCCTTTCGGGAGACAGAGGCTTTGGAAAGGGAACGTGCATGACCGCATGGCCACGCACATGCAGCCAGCCTCCGGGCAAGCGTCAACCGCAAATGCTGCTCCAGCAAACCCTGCTCACCGGCCCGCTGCAGCAGCACACTTCAGGCACAGTGCCCACTGACCACAGCTCCAGCCACGAGCATGTCCCCAAAGCAGCAGCTGGGGACAGGACCCCCGGTGAGCTGGGCACAGCTGTGATGTGCCATGCCGTGCCAGGGAAAGATGCCCGGGAGCCGCACAAGCAATGGTTACTCACCTGTACAGCCTCTGCTACCTTCCCTCCAGGCTCTGCCGATCGCTCGCCACCGGAGGAGCAGCTCATCTGAGAGTGCCTCTTTGGGAGAGTCCCTGGCCCCTCCACACACGCAACCACAGGCACGCTCCCATCCCGGCCGGAATCCCCTGCTCCCACCCGTGCCGCCCAACCTCCTCATCCACCACCTCCGCTTCCCTCACCCATCACCTCAGGTTTCTTGCTCGCTCTGTGCTTGGCTCTTTTTTTTCTTTTCTTTTTTTTTTTTCCTCCCAATCTTGTTTCTATAGAAACGAGATTAGCAGAGGGGGAAATAAAACAGCCCCATGTGACTCAGATTCCGACACTGAAGAATCTCCCGGTCGTGCTCGCCGGGGCTTTACGTAACCACGAGTCTGTGTGAACTCGGCTGGGGGGACTGAGCTTGGGCCCAGGGACTGGGCTTGGATAGGGGGACTTGAATGAGAGGGACTGGGCTCGGACGAGGGGGACCAGCCTTGGCTGCGGAGGGACCGCCAGGCAGAAGGCAGCAATGCCTTGGGCTCACCTCCGCTGGTTTTGGGCTTTCTGTGGCACTCCTGACGCAACAACGTGCCACCAAACCCCACTGGCATGCCCAGAGGACATCGTGAGCCCCTGCCACGCTGCGTGGCCCTGCTTTGCTATCTGTTCCTATTGAGAAGGGGAGAAAGCAGAGGTAGTGATGCTGAAAACTGCCCTGACTCCCACCAAAACTTCCGGGGTCCCCACGCGAGCTTCGGAGAAGGAAGCCCCAAGAGAGCCCCCACGCTGCCAGGCTGTCCTGCCCTTGCCCCCACCACCCAGGAAAGTGGTTTTGGCCACTGATCTCTAATCTCCATGGGCTCATGGGTGACAACGCAGGGAATCTGGTGAGCTGCAGACAGCCACATACTCCACTCTCCTCATGTTCCTCCTCCTCAATCTCCTAAATCCATGAGCCATGTCCGGGGTTGGGGCGCACAAGCCATGGACTGAGCCCTTCCACCACTGTTTTGGGTCATCAGGTGGCAGGCACAGGACACTGCCCACAGGGACTTCCCAAGCCCAAATGGATGCTGCACAACTTAGCTCTAGGCGAGTGGTGGGTGGGAAGCGCTGGGGACCCCCTGTCTGAAGCCTGCCCTCAATGTGATACCTCAGCTGAAGGACGCACGCTGACTGCACGTGGCCATTGCCTCCTGTCAAGGTTGCTCACCCACGGCTTCTGCTGATGAACTCCCACACCTGTACGGGACACTGCCCTTCTGCCGCAGCTCTGGGGGCTCACTCCCCACTCCTCAGATGCTGCCCAGGGCTGGAAATGGGGAGCTTGGGCGATCTCCTGCCAGAACACAACAGTTCAACCCAAACAGCAGTGAGGTGCCTTCCCCAAGGCAGTGGCGCAGGAGCTTGGGTTGGGCTTGCACTCCCTGCGGCAGGGCAGCAGAGAGCATCTCCGGAGGTTTGGTTCCTCACCCAAAAGGCAGGGCACTGGCTCTGCATACGGAGAGGAACTCATCGCCAATTTCTTCAAGTCCCTGGGTTTCCTCCGGAGGTTCAGTGTCCCACTTCTCCAGCTGACTCAACAGTGACTAGTTTGTGAGATCTGATGCCATTATAGCCCAAGGTCTGCCTGCAGGCTATTACATTAGGAAATCTCTCCCCCCTGAGCATGGTGGCGTTGAACAGCACACCAGTGGAACAGGCGCTCGTTTACCTCTGTGACGAGCTCCGGACAGATTAGACAGTGTGACACAGCAGCTGCGGGCAGCCACAGTTTGAGCAAGTAATGAATTCAGGCGTATCCACCCAACCAAACTTTTCCATGTGTTATCACACCAGGCTTGTGAGCTGTGTGATATGCTGAGGTTGGGTGATGCTGCAGAAAAGAAGCCAAAGGCTTTTGCACTGCTGAGGGGATGAGCTCTGTGAGTGCGCTGGCTTACCCACCTGCTGAGGATGAGTCTCCACAAGCTAAACCAGCCTGTCTGTAGGGACCGAGCAAAGCTGGTGATACCTGTTTTGACCCAATGAGGGGCTTGCTCCAAGGGGAGGACAGCTGGCCAGCATGCTGAGGCTTCCCAAAGCCAGAGAGAGGCACTGTGGGGATGCTGCAGATGGGGAAAGAACAGCAGGAGTTGCATGAGGCGGTAAAGAAAGAAGCTAGGGGTCTCAACAAGAGGGAACAAGGAGAGATGTCTGACAGCCCTGGGACATGATGCTGCAGCTCTAGACAAGTTTATCATGAGACCCTGAATGGTTCAGAGAACCTGAGCCATTCCTCCTCATGCCACAGCACTTGTCAATGCAAGCTGCCTCTTGGTTGACGAGTAGCCTAAAGCCATAAAGGAGAGATGGCTCAGAGCTGCAAAACTCCAATAATCACAACCCAGGACAGCCCTGTGTCACTGGCAGCACATGCCCGGCCAGCCATGGTGACCAGGGGCTCAGGGAAGGGACTTTGTGGCAGCAAATCTCTCGGTGGTTGCCGACATTTGACATGTATTGGGGAGCATAAGCAACGCTTAAAGATTGTCAATGAGCGCTGCTTTGCTAGGCCTGGCTCTTCACAAGCCTGGCAGATGCAGGCACTGATGTTGGGCTGGCTTCCCTGGAAAGGACCAAGTCGGACTCTGCAGGACCTGGCTCTGCAGCAAGGAGCTGGGCAGAGCAGATGGGATCCTCTGTTTAAAGTATGATAACAGGGTCACAAAAAATTTCCACCAGCAAATCCACTTTGATACGTACAGCTAATTATAGTTGGCATTATCACGCTGCATTACAATTAGCAAGTTGATGGTTAGTCTCTATTTCTGATCTGCAACACAAGGCGGGTAGGTATACCCAAGGATGAAAGGAGAAGGAAAGCAAGGGGAGAAGGACAGAGATACCTCACGGGTGCATTTAAATAAGCAGCGCAGCTGTTTCCAAGCACTGTGGAAAAGCAGGTTTTATTTGGAGGGTGTTTATAAAGAAGGCCAAGGAAAGAAACACAACACATCCCTTCAGCGCAGCCTCTTTCAGCAATCTGGGCAGCCTCGTGACTCTGCTGCCCACTCGCTCCCACTCTGACAGCGAGGTCTGCCAGCACCTTTCAGGTGTGCTCCAGGGTCCCACCAGACCTCCTGGGTCCTGCACCTCCGAGCAGAACCCTGGGCTGACTTTTCTGAGGTATTTAGAGGCCAGACTAAAGCAGCACCCAGGAAGAAACCCAACCTCATGTCCTACTTGCATTTTCCAAAGCCTATCCCTGTTGGCTTGTCCAGTATTCAGTACCAAGCCCACTGCTTCATGACAGTGGAGGCAAATGAAAGCAGCAACAACCCCTGGAAATGGATGGCATTTTCTGAACTTTTTTCTTGTTTTCTTTGAAAACGGGAGTTTTGTCAAACTTACAGCATTTGCTGCAAAGAATTTGACGCTAATCCAAGCAGAAGAACCATCTGATGAGTCCCAAATTAAAATGTTCCTTTGTTTTGGCTTTCAGTCATTGTATTTTAATACCAATGTACACTCTGAATGGAAGGTAAATTTGCATGTCCTTCCCCTAAAAATTCTCTGCCAAAACAATGATTTTATTCATTTGCATTTTGACAATAACAACTGTTCCCTCTCTGACCAACAGCTGTCCATGCAGGAACAGAGATGCTGGGCACGTGTGCCCACAGCCTGGTGAGTCACGCTGCGCCCTGCAGCCCCCCGGCATGCCCGTGCCACCAGTGGGGATGGGACCTGCACCGGCATCATCTCCCTTCCTGGGCATCATCATCACCCATGGGCACACACAAACCTGTTGTGAACCCAGCCCCACATGGGTATGAGCCAGGAAGCATCCCATGGGTGAACACAGCAAGGAGGCAGTGGCACGTGCTGCCAAGAGACCCCGTTCCCGGCAATATAAGCGTGGCCCATGAATGGGGCTGCGGGACTTCAGAAGAGGTGGGATCCTGAAGACACCATAAGATGATCTGGAAGTTTCCTCTCTCTCCAGACTCTAAGCAATATTTAGGCTGAGATCTCCACGCCTACCATCTTGTCACATTAAGATCCCCTTATCTCCATTTGGTGCTGTAAAACAGCTTAAAAGAAGATGTAAGCAAAGATGTTTTTCTGACTCCCTACCACAAACCACATCACTGACGAGCACCATTTCATGAATGGCATGCACCAATATGCTTCAGCCTCAAAATTAGCTTAATCTACTTTAAAAACAAAAGTCCAACCATCTACAGACAACAATTAAGTAAAATCTACAAAATAAAATGGGCAAAACCTCCTTTCCTTGGGCAAAATCCCCATCGCTTTGCTTATTTTTAAGGATTCTATCCTCTCCCTTTACTATTGTTTTTAATGAAGATACCACTCTTTCCTGAGCAGCAGGACAGAGAGCTTGGGCTCTTCCAACTGTGCTGCATGAGCATGCTTGAGCGTACATCTGTCAGGGCAGAGAAACGTGCAGACTTGCTCCCTTCTTGCCAGGGGACAGGAGAGCTCTGCGTACAGCCCTCGTAGCTAGTTTTCAGAATTTCCCCCTAGCAATTAAACCTTTTATTCTAATTACAAAGATACCAGGTAAAATAAATAAAGAAAAAGAAAACGACAAAACCCAACAAATCCCTTTCCTTGCATGCAATCAGCACGGATGGGTGAGGAGATCCCTGGAGGAGCTCAGCCCTCCCAGGACCTTCATCTTCTTCCAACCGCTCCGGCTGCCGCTCAGGCTGAGCCCACACACTGTGAGGCACCACCATGCCGTCCCGGCATCCCTGCCATGCCATCCCAATCTGCCCCAGCAGCTGTAACTTCGGCCTGATCCCCCTTTGCAGGGGACAAGAAGCCCTGGGGGGATGTGCCGTTGTTTAGTCTGAGCGCTGCACTCACACTGGAGCCAGCTCTTGTTTTAAATGGCCCCGCGTCTGACGCTGCGTGCAGCGATGGAAAAGCTTGTTATTCTGGGCTGCCAGTCAGCCAGGCTTTTCCAAGTCAAGGAGAGGAGTGATGTGGTTAATGCGAGCCAGCCACAGAGCCTCGATGGTTTTCCTTTCTGGGCTGGCACCCGCCTCCTCCAGCAGACCACACTCTCTGCCACCATTGCTCCCTGTCGGGACCGGCAGGCAGGTGCCAGGAGCCGTGCGTGCACGCAGGCGTGCTTGTGCACATGGGTGTGCTTGTGCATGCGGGTGTGCTTGCACATGAGGCTGCAGGGAAGGACGGGAGAGGGGCGGCAGGGAATGAGCCCAGACCCCAGAGGCTTCAGGATGCCCGCCCAGAAACGGACGCCCAGCAGCATCCCGCTGACCTTGCTGCTCAGGGACAGCGCAGAGCGGGGCCAGGACACGTCCCATGGGGACACGTGCAGCCCAACCTATGTGTGTGCTGCCTCCTGCAAGAGCCGGGTGGTTCATGGTGCTGGTGGCCCCCAAAGGGTACCCAGCACCTCCGTGTTTCATTCACAAAGCTCCTCAAACTGGTAAAATAGCACCTATAGAAGAAATACATACTAAAACCCAACCAATGGAGGGTCCTGGGCTTTTTTTTTTTAACCAACCAAAGGGAAAAAGGAGGAAGGAAAAATACCACGAGTCTGACTATAAGATATAACACTAGTGTTCACCAGCACCAAATGAGAAGAACTCATTAAAGTATTTTTATGGTCAGAAGAGCAATGCCATAAAATGCCACCGAGTTACACGCAGCCCTATTCTGCCCTCTGCATCTCCTCTCCTACAGAAAGTAAGTGGTTATTAGGGGTAGCTGGGTCCACACCACGGACCCCAATCCGCTCTCAGGACACTCTTCCCGATCCCAGGATGGGCAACAGGAAGATGCGGAGCTGTGGGGGCACCCGTGGGACTTGTGCACAGCATTCACCATTCCCTTATGTTTCACCTGGCCCAGAGGCAGATCTGTGCTGAGGGCTGGGAGATGGGAATCCACCAGGTCACATTCACAACCACATCTCTCCAAGCTAAAGGAAAATTTCCCCCTGGTTTTCCCTTAGGTCTTGTGAGCATGTCAGGACTTAAAACCCAGCCTGCTGGGCTCTCTTGCACTGGTGCATGAATCTGCATCTTTTTCTCTTCCCTGCGTACCCAGTTCTTCCCAGTTCAGTGAAAACCCCTCACCACCCTGCCCGAGGTACTTGCCTGTTAGCATCTCCCCTGCTTTGCCCACCAGTGCGCAGGGGGACGCAGGACACTGCTTAACAGCCCTTGAAATAACAGGGACAAGGAGAATGGGAAACGCAGCACTACAGGCAAACCGTAGCTTGTCCAAACTTCCTCCCAGTCCAAAAGTCCCCTTGAAAAGGCACGATGGGGATTTACAAAGGTCCCTCTTGCAAGACGGGGAAAAATGCAGGAGAGAAAAGCCCTTGGCATGCCTCCCTCGCGGCTGCCTCCAGTCACCACGTCTGCCCCACGGCAGGGAAGAGCCATGGAGGTTTGAGGGACTTGAAGAGATTTGCAACGCAATAAAAACATTCCTGCCTGCAAAGCATGAAACCCCAAAAGTTTATGGGAAACCACTGTCTTTGGGATGTCTGCATATCTTCAGGCATCCTGGGAGCTGTAGTTCAAAGAAACCAAGAAAAAGCAAGCGGCCGATAATGATGGTTTCTGGATGGAGATTGTGTGACTATTGGCTCCCACATGAAAGCCTGAATTTCTGGGATGCTGAGCCTGTTTCTGCAGCCAAGTGAAAGGAGAGCTCCTCGGCGCCTGGGGCACGAGGGACTCCAGCAATGAGGCGAGGGAGAGCGAGAGGCACTTGCTGCCCTCGAGGAAGAGCAAATGGCCTCAGCTCCGACACGAGCAACCCAAAAGTCAAGCGTCGATGATTGGGAGGAGGGATGTGCTGCAGCAGGAGCCAAGCGGGATGGGCCAAAGCCACTTCCAGGGCCAGGAACCTCGCTGTGATCTGTCAAAGATGTGGTCCCTGTGTGGGGCACGTTTCCAGCCAGCATCTGGCCGAGGACCAGCTGCGTGGGGAATGACAGCAAGGGACTGAGCATAGGGATGGGGTCCTCCTCCAGGCCAGGCTGCCAGAGGACCCAGTACAGTGGCTTTCCTCTGGTACTACGAAAATCGAAGGACACCAGTCTGGGCTGCATGGCCTCACCTATGAGCTAAAGACTCTGTGCCTCAGTTTCCTCATTAACTCTTACTATCCACCTATCCCCCAGGGCTGCAGGGACTGGCCTTTGCTATTTGAACACCCACAGGGAGCTGAGCTCCTCAGAAGCCAGCTGTCTACACCGCACCATGCCCAGCATCAGTAAATCACCATCAGGTCCATTTCCTCAGACCCCACAAAGGATGGCCATGAAAGGCATTTTATTCCGACACAGGAGCCTCTTCATGCAAGAGAGCCACCTCCTAGCAGAAGAACCGGTGGCACTTGACATCCCCCAGACAAGGCACTGCCCATCAGCAGAGCTCCCACACCCAAAATGCCCTTCATGCTTGACTGCACTGAGGGCAGTGGTGAGGGGACAGAGATGTGAGAGGGTTGCGTCTCATCCTGGACTGAGCCTGGAGTGACACAGGAGATGAGATGCTTTCATTTCCAACCAAGGAATCCTGCAGCAAAGACCACAACCACTGGGCAAAGCCAACACTTGAGATGTGAGCCATGGTGGGTGACCTTCTTGCTATCTGCCTTTCATCATGGGCTTGAGTTTCACATGTCAGACTGTGAGACTGCTCCGTGGTTGTGCAAGGCCCTCTCTGTCATTGGACAACATCTGCCCACCAATGCAAGCATGAGAAACCCATGATGTAAGACTTTGCACCAGCTGACCTAAAACCCCAATGTGGTGTGTTCTGCAGTGCTGGCTGCAGGGAGCCTGAAGACTTCAAAAGTGGTTTCAGACACTTAGAAAGCAAACAGCCAGCAATGAAAGATAAGCCATGGGAAGGTTTGTCCTTGGAGAAAACCTGTAACCCTGAAGAATTAAGAAGTGGATTTTTCACGCTGGCAATAGCATGTCTCATCTTCCCCCTCCATCCTCCAGCACAGAATACATTGCAGGTTGTTGCCGAAAACACATCTCGGTGCATGGCAAACACTGCCTGTGGGGTGGGGATGCCATGGGAGGCAGGACCCCCAGGACACTTCACACCTCGCTGCAACTCCATCCAGGCCATCACAGAGCGACTGCTTTCCAACTTCTCAGAGCAAACCGCCTTTGGATGCAACCAGCCAGCAGGTCCACAGGGCGCTGCAGCCATGAGTTGAATTTCTGGAGGCTCTGCAGAAAGATGCCTCTGTTTTGCAGAGCTGGGCCCTATGCTCTAGAGAGGAACAGTGACTGGAGATGTTTCTGGACCGGCTGTGCTTTTCACATACGGTGGAAAAGGTACCCTGAAATGGTCAAGGCCACAACAAGTAAGGTGGGAGACCTTGTCTCCAAGATTTAGGGCATCATGCTGGTGCCTCTTGCTTCCTTTTCCTTGACTGCCAAACTCACACAGTGATCCTGATCTCCCCTGGAACTAAATCCCGGATTTACTGAAACCACCCAATGGACACATGTCTCAGCCCTGCTTGGTACGTACTCCTCCATAGGGAAGGGTCCCACCAGGCAGGTGGCCTCCTGACTCTCCCCAAACCAGCAGCAGGCTCCCTACCTCCAGTAAATAGCCACGGGTCCTTGGGACGGGACTGTGCCGCTAATGCCCAAGGGTTCAGCATCTGAGATACAATGTCAGCACTTGCTCCACACCCCCCAGGCAGAAAGTTTGGAGCATGGTCTTGCAATGGTTGTCCCTGCTTGCTTCAAACCTCACTCTGGTGTCCTCGATCTGTTCCTCAGCACCGATAAAACCCAACTGAGGAAGGTGGTGGCGGCTTTAGGAGCAGAGCAGATGCTCAGAAACCATAGCCACCTCCCATCCAACCCCAGCCAAAACATGGCTCCCCAGCACATGCCTCCAACACCTGCAGCACATGCAACAGCTCAGCCTTTGCTGTACGATCTCTTGCACCTTAGGTCTTCTCCCACCACTCAACCCTGGTACAAGGGTTTTCATTGCATCATGAGCCCCAGCAATGGGTATCTCCAAAGCAGAGCCTCAGGGAGTAAAGGGAGGAGCAGGAGGCTGCTGTTACAGCCCATTTCTGAAAGGAAAAACAACCATCTGGGTGCAGAGCATCTCTCAGCAGCTTGGAGGAACACACGCATACTGCCACATTTTGATACAAGTTGGCTCAATACTCCCCAGACATGTAATGTGGGCCTTCTGCAGTCATTTCACCGAGTCCTCTCTTTGAATTAACGCCACGTTTCAGATCATATTGAAAACACTGACGTCTGTCTATTATACCAGGAGTCGTTCCCAAAGCTACTGTCTCTTTCTTCAAATGAGCCAAACCAGCAAAGGGTTATTAACGGGGGAGAAAACAAGGACAGGGAGGGAACGTCCTGTTCTTTGATAGGAACTGTGCTAATGAACATTACAAAAATAAAGATCAGAAAAGCCTCAATGACAACCTGAACTCCAGAAAAGATGCAGTCAGACCGCAAAGAAAAACAGCTGAGAGAAGAGAGGGGCAAGTCCACCGTGGCCCCAGCACCTCACAGCACCTGGGACCACATTCAAAACCTCTCACCTCCAGCACCAGGTCACTCGATTAAAGCCAAGTCTGACATTAGGCTCACCACAGAGGTACCCCGAGCCCCTCTGCTAATCCTGGGCATGATATCAGCCAGCCATAACCTGATGCACCGTTAGGTGATGGCTGATTGATGGTTTTGCGAAACACAAGCCACCAAGAGAAGCACTGCAGGCACTGGTCCCTGTCTTCTCCTTCAGCACGTCCCACCACCCGCTCCTTGGGGATGTGTGGCTGCGGTGCCTGCTCTCCTTACTCCTCCTTGCACCTGGTTAATCCATGGAGAGGAAGAGAAGCAGCCACACCATGATGCTCGGGCTTTGCTGCTGCAAGGGGATCTAACTCTTGTGGCCTTGCCAGTGGCTTTCAGGTTTGCTTGAATTGTTGGCTTTGGTTCCCTCAGCTGCTGAAGGGACTCTGCTTTTACAGGACCAGGTCCAACAAAACACTTAAGCATGTGCTCATCTCCCAGGCTAAGAGTGGCCCGTGGAGATCAATGCTTCAGAAAAATGCACTTTCCTGGATCAGAGCCACTGTGATGGAGCTACCACCACCAAAGCCATACCTGAATGGGACCTCCCAGTGCTGTCTCTCCCCAGGAAAAACAGCAAACCTATACTGAATATCAACCTATATTTTAGGTGTTTAAAAATAAGCAAACTTACCCTCCTCTACAAAATAACAGAAATCCTGGAAAAAACAGAGCACAAACTGTACCTTCACACATCCCCCACCGAGCGCCAACCCAGGGTGAGAAGAAGGAGGCTAAGTCCAAAGAAAGTCACATTTTCTAACAAAAATGTTAGCACAGCCCTGGAGCTGGTGGTGACAGGTAAACTCGCTGCAGGGAGCCCGTGGGCTCCCAGCGCTGTGCTGGGCTCAGCAGGAGACGGGGGGCTGAACCCCAGCGGGACAGATGCTCTAAATTAGGAATGAAAACATTCTCCCCCTGCTCAGCAGAAGGGTATGCTCAAAGTGAGCCCTTGTCTGGGACAGCCAGCGGGCAAAGTGAGGCGACGACGACAGCTCTGCCGGAGTCCAAAATATACTCGCAATTTGTTTTGAATTACTTGATGCAGGGTTTTCAAAAAACGCTTAAAAATTTCCATCCAACCTGGCTGTGGAGCTGCAGGAGGACCCTGGGTTTTGTTTCCATGCAGCCAGGACAGTGATGCTGATCTGAATTTTTTCCCCTGGGTGGTGAAAAGAAAGAAATCTCAGGGAGGGCAGTGCTGAGAAGAGCAAGGGAGACAATAGCCACCCGGCATGCTTTGACAGTGGTTTTGAGTGATAACCACAAGGCATCCACACCAGCGGCTGTAGGTGAGAGTGATGCTCCCTCCCAGCATCCCAGTCTCTGCAGGGGTGGCTGCCCCAGGGTGCCCAGACCCCACAGACTCATCAACCTTAGATAAACCCACAAAAGTAATTCGCTCCGCAAGCACTGCAGTGCAGCCCCCACCAGTATTGAAAGCTCCTGCTTGTGGCTCAGATCAATGTGGCTACATTACAAACAAACCTGTAGGAGGGAGAGGGAAAGAAAGAATCCCTCGAGGAATCTGCAAGGCACTGGAGGAGCTAAAAATAAATACTGACAACAAGTCAATCTAGAAACAGAACACTAAAACCCCTAATAATAGAGGGTTGCCAGCCAGAGGAGGGAGATGCCTGGCACCCCATGCTCCAGCTCTGCCCGCTGAGGCTCCCATGGAGAGTGGGGGCACAGGGACCACCCTGCGTATCGCTGCGGGACCAAGTGGGCTTTGCTGCCTCTGAAGCAATGGTAGGCTACCTCCAACAGAGCCCAGCTCTCAGGCAGGGAAACGCGGCACTGAGGTTCCTTGCTGTTTTTTATCTTTGTATTTTCAAATTACCTCTCAAGATGGGCCAGCTGACTCCGAGGAACCAAGATGCTTGCGTCAAACTCCCCAATCCCTCCTCCGCTCCCTTCCAAGCTCCAGAAATGAAGCCAAATCTGTCCTTTCCAGTGCTGGTCACCATCTTTCCCACATCCCTCAGATGAGATCAGTCTGGTCTCAGGACTCATCTCTGTAGCTATCAGTGCTCAGCTCTGCTATTCGCCCCCTTCCAGGCCCCTCCAAGGATGTGTGCCCTGATTCAGGCTTTCCACCCACCTGAACGCATGCCATCACAGACAGAAATCTCTGAGCACGGGCCACGGTGATCTCACAGCTATAAGGCAACAGAAATACCCTTGGAAAGTGTATAAAAGGCTCTGTATGGCAACTCACTCACAGTGTGAAATTCAAATGTGAAATTCAGGACTTCACAGGACCAGCAAAATCTGGCCTGGATGCGATCACGGTAGATGAGAAGGGTTGAAGAGCCCTAGGTTTATCCACCAGGCACATAAGAGAAATCCAAGCCTGGTGGAAGGTCCCAGGGCAAGGGCAGAAACGTGCTCTTGTCCTCCATGTCCCTGAGGCCTGCAGGGCAGAATGCATCCCCAAGGGCAATCGGGAGAGCCCCCATGCTTGTGCCAACCCAACCCACCATGATGCCAGCTACAATAGGGTGGACCATCTCCACAGCAAAGCAGAGACATGCTGCTTGCACCCATCCATCCCCGGGGCCAACATCCTCTGCCTGTCCCCACCCTGGCCATGGCAGTCCTGGCACAGTCCACCTTCTGGTTACAAAGGGCAGAGCTGGAGGGACATGAAGCAAGGACAGGCCACCTGGGAGCAGCGGGATGGGAGCAGGCAGGAGGAGGTAATTTGATGACTTGCACTTGCCTCTCCCGCCCCGGCGTCAGGCTCGGGTGACTAATGCTCCAGGAAGTGGATGCTGCTCTCCTGCAACGATACACGCTGCTAATCCCGCGGGTTTATCTGCTGCTTCCGTGCGCCGGCTGCGGGAACCAGCACGTTCCTGTCCGGCGCTCTTGTGGGAATCACATGGCCTCTGGCTCCCACTGAGCTCTGCTCCCTGCGGGCCTCCTGGCTTCCCTATCCCCCATCCCAGCTCCTCCCTTCTCCCTCTTTTTCAATAAAAGCTCTAGGAGGAAAAAAGGGTGTCGATGGGGTGTTTGTTTAAATAAAATGAGCTGGAAATGAGTGGGAGTCTCATCAGGCAGCACTTACGCCTCTTCTGCCTAAAAGTTAATTGCCTGGGCTGGGAGGGGAGAATAAAGCTACAGCAGGGATGTGGACTCATACCTGGGGTTAATGCAGACACACGGCATGCTGCTGCAAGGGCAGGGAACCACGGAAGCGTGGGAGTCCCTGGTTTGAGAAAAGCTCCCAGTGACCGCCAGCCCCCAGCCCTCCTGAGTGCCTCCCTACCCAGTTGCTCCATCCGGGGACCCCCGCACCCTCCATCTCCATCAGTGAGCAGGGACCAGCAACTTGCCCTGACCTGCCCATCACTTGCACATCCAGCACCTCACCCTCCATCTCTGAAGCAAGAGCCCTGGACAAGCCCAAAGGGATGTGCCCAGGGGCACAGACACCAGCCCCCAAGTCCCCACAGGCAGCGCCTGCCTGGGCCAGGGCCAGCTCTTTGCCTGGGAGCCCCATAAGCAGATAACCTGCCGCCAGTGACAGCCTACGCCATGCAAGTGCTGGGGCATGCGGCTCAGCAACAACCCAGCTCTCCAGCTCAGGAATGACCAAATAAATACAGAAATACATAAAAAGGCCATAAATAAGGTTGCCTGAGATGGCTGTTTGTCTCTCGCCTGGCCAGGACCCCCTCTCCCCAGTTGCTGTTTGCCTTGGCAGATGACAGCTGGGTAATTTGTTTCCATTGCAATGAAGTCCTAATTAACTGGAATAAACTTTTTACACTAAGTGTGTTTGTTTAAGAAACTGGCTCTTTCAGAGCCTCACCGAGACCTGATTGATGCATTTGAGGGGAGTGGAAACATGCTGGGTGCTTGGACATTAAAGCTGCAGTGTCTGAGCAGGCCAAGGCTGAAAGGGCTCTCTCTGTGTTTGAGAAATCAAAAATGACACCTCTGATGTCTGGACCAGGATGGGGATTTCAGCATGGCCTTTGTGTACAAATATTTCGGGTTTCACATTCGTTGTGGCTGACACCCCCTCCAGCATCCCTGCTGCTCAGGTGGGCAGGGTCTTGTGGCTAGGAGATCCCCCAGGACTCTGCACCAGTGGGAGGAGGTGGGATCCATCATGCTGGACTCACTGCCGACTGCAGTGAAGCGTGCTGGGATGCTCGTGGTCCCTCCTGGTGACAGCACTGGTGGCTCCGGCCAGCCAACAAAATCCCAAAGGTGGACTCCGCAGGACACTCTCAATGAAGCAAGACCAATGTTTTCAGTGGCAGCCACACTGCCTCGTCCCCACCTTCAGGGATTGGCTTCATTGCTTGTGAAGCCACTAACTTGCAGCAGCAAAACCAAGATGGTTAGAAACCTGTCTGAGATGGTTAGAAACTGGTTAGAAGTCTGAGACTGGTTTTTGGTTCAAGCCAGAGCTTCCAGCAACACTTACCAGCTGGGGGGAGGTGGGGGGACATAGAAGCTCGATAAAAGCCCAGAAGCAGAGTCCTCCTCATCCTCAGAACCACCCAGTTGGTCTGGAAATGGCAAAGCCGAGCGGCCGCATTGCAGAATAGGGATCCGGCACAACCGGGCTTGCCAACCTGGCCCTGACGCAGGCGGTCACGACACTCTGTGCAGGTAGAGGGGCTTACTGGAAACATCTGGGAACAAGGGAAACATCTGGAGATAGCAGCTCTTGTGCTGTACCTTCTTTGGGAAGATTGGTGCTGAGAGCTGAAGGACCCTCAAGACAAGCAATGCTAAGCCTGCAAATCTGCTAGATGGTGGCCTACGATCCAGGACAAAACCTTTGATTGAAAGAGGAAGAAAACAGGAACGCAGGGGGAAAAAGATGCCCGAACTACGACTGGCACTGGTGCCCCAAGGCAGGCGCCAAGTACCACAGTGCCAGCTCCAGCAGGACTTCATGCAGGGTGGAAAGCCAAGATGCCGCACAGCTCCACAGTAGGGCCTGGGCCATGATGAGCCCCAAGCTGGAGCTGTGTTTCAGCTGTCTAATGAGATAGCTGTATGAATAATAAGTATTTCTGGAAAACAAAGCATCTCTGACATCCAAGGGGGAGAATGAATGCAGCTGAGCTTTCCCTCCCTGGGTGCTTTTTCCTTCTCACCTCATACTGCAAAGAAAAACCTATAGTGGCCCCTGGTTGAGCACTGTCAGCTGCAGAGGTTTTCTTAAGGCATTCAAGCTTTTTGGAGGGCTTTGTTTTTCTATTTTTAAATGTAAAAATTGGATTTTGCAGGCTCTAGAGTTTCTTTTGCCTCCTTCTCCAGCCCATTTCCCCAAAACACTGCATGCATTTTCATTTACTGTGGGACAAGAAGGTGTTTTCTTGTGGCCCAGGGTTCAGCAGATCTCTCACAACCCTGCAGTTGCCCCAAAATGCCCCAAAGTTGCCCCAAAGTCAACCTGCCCATGCTGTCCACAGCTTGATCCAGTCAAGTCTTTAATTAGGTATAAATACCATTATCCAGTGTTTCTTCAGTAATTATTATAGGCTCATCCTACCTCCAGCTGCAGCTTCTGAACATGCTGAAAGACCCCAGTGGCAAGACTGATGGCAGAGATCTCAGCTAGCTGCCCAGGCTCCCTATGCAGTCCATGGAGAGATGAGGCACTTCTGGAGGAGGAATTCATTTCCCCATAAATTAGATGGTGATGCTGGAGATGGTGCCCTTTTACATGATGTGCCATGCCTGAAGAGACAACCAAGCACTCACACCCTTGTCCCTTCCTGTTGCACATCTCCTGGGAGTCACCACACTACACTGAATCCTATCTTTGTTAATGCTAGAAAACTGTGGGAAACCTCAAAGCCTTAGGTCTCACCTCTGTGCACACTGCTTTGTCAGGATGCAGTAAAGACAATGTATTTTCCTCCTTTAATGTCCTTAGATACACTGCTCCCTGAGCAAATTAGCGTTATCTACATGTCTCCCCACAGTCTGCTCAGTACAGCCCAAGTAAATCAGCATATTCAGCTTGATTATCCCTGCCAGAACAAAGAGCCAGAGGAGAAACACCAACACCGCAGCTCACAGAGACACGGCTGATTGCTCTCAAGGTTAATACGGTCATTTCCACCACCGCCAGCAATTTTTGCTTCTCGGGAGCTCAGGCAGCTCGGAGAAGGGCAGCAGAGCCACCAGCCCCAGCACATGCTGTCCTTCGCGCGTGGTCCCTGCCGGAGCAAAGCAGAAGATAACCGTGCCAGAGACAACGTGAAGAGTAGACTGATTTGGAAGGACATTGCAAACGGCCAGTCTTTCCCAGGAGATTCCACCTGTCAGCGGGCTCAGGAACAACAAAACGCTCTTCTACAGAACAGCATCTCTGGCAGATGAGCACAAGGCAACCTCTGGTGCTGCCGCACAGCAAAGTGCTCAGATACTAGCCAGGCTGGCCATGGTGAGGGTGGTCTTAGGTGAGGACAAGCTTCTGAAGAGAGCGCAGGCTGATATAGCTGCTGATGGTTCTGTGGCCCAGCTATCTATCTGGCACCCCAGGTGAAAGCGTGGAGAGAAAATACCAGGACTGTGTATTTGAATAAAAAGCCAGATTAATCTGTGGTTGTTCCAGGGAAGAGTATCAGACACCTTGCTCATGCTGTGCTGATGGGCAAAGCAGCAAGGTCTTGAGATGATGCAAGGCAGCGAGGTTGGGAAAGGAGCACAAGGAACGGGAAATTTTCACCCATGAGCAGAAACTTAATGCACTCAACACTATTGAAACCTGCTATGATGATTTAAGTGATCAGAAGTCTCTGCGTAGGAGGGGCGGCAGGGAAGGAAGAGGAGGGCACTGTATACTTAACAATACATGCCATTATATTTTTTTCTTTAGAACTACAGATCTTTTAGCAGTCAGTATGTGAAGAAATACAGATTTGCCTTCTTACCAAGGACTGGGAAGAGGCATAGCACATCATACCTGAGCCAGCACAGGACTGCAGGAGCTCAACCTTAAATAAGTATTCTCAGGTTAGAAAGAAATACTACATTAGAAAGGATTTGGGTTTGCGAGTCGCATGCTAGAAGACTCATGGAGCCAGCAATAAAATAACCACATGCATTTCTAAACACTGTAGTTGATAACTTTTCAATGCAGAAGGTAATGCACAGCAGGTGACAAAAGATCAAGTTGTCAATGGGTGCCCAGAGATGCAGCCCAGGCTGGCAGCAATCCCCATGGACCAACGAGAAGATGGGGGCAGGCAGCACTGCACACACTTCGTACTGCAAAATGGCTATTTTCACATCCTGAGAGATGGGATAAAACTGACTGTCAAGAAAGACTTTGAAAAAGTAGAGTGAAAAAAAGGAGTTCTTTAAGGGGAGTTCACTGAATGTCTGTAAAGCCCTAATTTCAGTCAGGAAAATGAACAACTCACTTAAAAATCCCCTTTGCTAAATGAAGGCTCAGAGTGGAAATAGAATATACAATAAAGAGTGGTCAATACACATGAAAAATTACAATGCGTAGGAAACTGATACAGGAAACCAAAGAAGGGGAAAGAAGGGGGAAATGCATGGCTGGACATGCAAAATCTCCTGCTGGGACCCAACCAAATTCTAGCAGTAGGTCCATTTTTAACGAGCGATAGGACCATTTTTAAGCAGAGGCTGTAGGACCACTCATAATGATGCAGAAAACCCAAACATAGTCAATGGATACTTAGTCTGCATTTGGGGAAAAAAAGAGAGTAAAGTACTTCCTAGGAGAGATGAAGCTTTCCTGAACTATTAGTATCACCTACATCTATGGCGGCCAAAGACCACCAAACAGCCAGCACAGATAACATGTCCCCAAACTGGGGAGAGTTTCCTGGGCTCTGCTGCTTGTTTTGAGCAAACTTTGGGCTGCCACGTCCAGATGGCAAATGGCTCCTTGACAGCAATATTCACACCCAGCAGTGAAGATGACCTAGTTAACTACTAAATGGTCAGCCTGATATAAGACCCAGAAGCCAGGGCTCATCTGGAATTAAATTAAGAAATAATTAAAGGATGTAAGTTATAATTAAAGTCAGTCAGCGTGTCTTTGTGGAAAAGAGATCTTGTCAAGTGAGTCCGATGTCACTCTTTAGCGAATATAGGCTGAGCTGAAAAAGGCACCATGTACGTTACAGCTGTGCAGGCAGAGTGCTAAGTGCTTTTTGACATTCTGATTTTAGAAGATAGTACTATACAGTATCAATAAAGCATGTTAAATAGATTAAGAGCCGTCTGACAGGTCTCAAACAGAAGTTGTCAATGGGGAATCATTAGCGAGGCTCCATGGGGAGCATGCTAGTCGATATTTTCATCGATGATCGAGAAGAAAATACAAAATCCTCACTCAAAAAAATTAGCAGATGACAGGAAGATTGATGTAACGGTAAATATTGATGAGGAGAGAGTGAAATGTGGGTTGCTTGGTAATGCTGAGCCCATTCAAACACTGTATATGTTAATGCAGCCCAGTGCAGAATGACACACCTACAGAGAAGGATTTCAGGCCGTATTTATGAACAGCGACTGTATCCCAGACAAGAGAGAGCCTCCAGAAAGGCTCAGGGGTCACCACGGGTGACCAACACAACACAAGGCTCTAATGTGATGCTGTGATGAAAAAAGCTGATGCAGTTCTTGGGGAGAGGAGAGGAGAGTTACACGTATTGCACTGCTGAGACTGACACAGAAACACTCCTGCAATTAAGGTGCCCACGTTTAAAAGGGGACACTAAAAAAGCAGAGAGGCTAAAGGGATGAGTCACAAAATCGATCCGAGGGCTGGAGAAAATATCCTGCTGCAAAAGATTTGAGCTATATTGAGTTTATTCACAAAAATCCTGCTGCCCCCGCCCCCCAACCCAGAGCGGTGCCAACCGCTCTTACCCAGCGAGACAAACAGAGAGCCAGGGACTGGGAGCTGAAGCCCAGCAAGTTCAAACGAGTTTCAGCTCAGGATTAGATACCTCTTGGAGATGCTCAGAGGATTAGATACCTCTCAGAGGGCAACCACAACCTCTTCAGCTCACCAAGGAGCATGTGGGCAGCATTTACATCCCTACAGCACACAGGAGGCCAAACGGCATGATCTAATAGGCCCTTTCATACCTAAATCCCACACAAATGGATCCCAGTGGCTAACTGGAGCTCCAAGGCTAACCCCTGCCACGCATCACAGTGAAGATGGGTGACTCTGGAGATAGCACTGGCCTTGGAGCAGTGAGGAGCTGCGGAGGCACCGAGCAGCAAAGATGGGTGCTAGCTCCTCAAAGGCAAGGTTCAGAGCTAGAAGTCTGGCTATCTGTGAGGAGTCCCCATCAAGTCTCGTGTCAGGAGCAAAGCATGCAGGAAAGGAACTCTCGCAGCTCTTGGAGAAACACCAACAAAGAGTGCTGGCCAAGCAGCTTGGGAAACACCTTGACCCACTTCTCCCTCTTGGTACCCGGCTGTGGGACCGATGGCTGCTGTGGGTGGGAGTGTTACCTCCCATGCCAAAGCATTTCTGTGTTGACTCACTACAGCAAACACTTTGCTCTCTTGCTTCGGGGAGAACACAGCCTTGGTTATTTTGTTAAAAAATGCCCATCTTCCTACGCTCGATTCCCTTTTCATGATTAATGCAGAGCGTAGCAAATGCAGAACGGCTGCAGCTGGTGCATAGGTGGCTTCCGTGCCAGTCTCAGCTCTGAGCTGGCAGCATTGTCCTCCCATCCCGCTAGAGGGGCAGACAACCCCAGATTCAGACCAGCGGGGCAGGCAGATGCCATTTCAATGTCTCCACCAAAGGAGCGGGGACCTCCAGCAACTGGGCACCAAGCGGCCATGCCCACTCAGCTCCCTGGTTTCAGAAGAAGCAGCAAGGAGAGGTACCCCATGGTGAGCAAGCAGATCTGCTACCCAGAGGCACTGCAGAGGGACACAGGCTGAGGACCAGCCCCAACCCCAGTGGGGGGCCCATGGGGACAGAAGCCCACCAAGTGCTACTGGGGAAGTGCCGGGTTCACGGAAACATGCACCCTTCAGTTGGGACAAAAGGAAGCACAACATAAAGACACTGAGTCCTTGTCTGGCAGTGCTGGAGACGGGGAATCAGGGTCAGGCAGGTTTTTAATTGGACTGGAACTGAAATTACAGGGGGGAGAAAAAACCCCAACCCTGCTTTGGTTTAAAGAAAGGGGCTGGGGGGATAGGAGAAAAAAAGCCCTTCAAGTTTCTATGACAACCGGCACAGTAAGAGCCTACATCACAACCTCACTTAACACATTAAAAGCTATACAGAAACAACAAAACCCAAAACTTTGTTCTACCACCAGCTCCGGGAGGGCTGTTCCCAACTGGAGAGCAAGCATGCTGCAAGGGGGTGGACCAGTGGTCCCCTGGCCTGGGCACCCAGAGCAGGGCAGCATGGGTTCAGCCAGCCCCAACAACTCCTCCTGTCCCCTGGGCTCAAGGGACTGCTGAAACCAAGTGGTTCCTTGTCCCGACCTCCCTCTGGCCAAGATATTTAACTCGGGGTATCAATGGTCCTGGTGCCATCCAGGGCATCTCTGTCCTCATAAATCTGGGTGTAGAGCACCCCACCACGGTCCTCCAGCTCCAGCAGGTGTAGGGGCCCAGGGTGAGCACCCCCCCACAACAAGCAATAAAAAAGAAAATGAATAAAAGTTGTATTCATTCATACTTTATAAAATCAGTGGTCTTCAGCAGGACCTATCAGGCACATAACATGGAGAGGGGGGCAGCAGCAGGACAGCCAGACCCTCAGCACAGGGCCCCACTCACCTCACTGGGCAGAGATCGGCACCAGCTTTCCCAGCTTCAAAAGCAAACAGCGGTATTAGCCTGGGCA
Organism: Leptodon cayanensis; assembly: GCA_027564655.1. NCBI lineage: Eukaryota > Metazoa > Chordata > Aves > Accipitriformes > Accipitridae > Leptodon > Leptodon cayanensis. The sequence continues at coordinate 1,436,035 of JANXJC010000063.1, forward strand.
GATAGCCCAGATGCCACGGGGTGAATCAGTGGGGCTATTGTCCCCTCGATCTCTGAGCTTCCAACTGACCTCTGCTCGCACCGTTCCCCGTCAAGGCTGTGTCCTGTTCCCTCCGCAGCCACAGACCTAAGAGGAGCCAGAGCCGGTGCTCCCAGCAGCACAGCAAATGCTCTTGGGGGGACAAAACCATTCCCATGAGGCTGGAGATGTAGACTATCCTCCTGCCACATTGCAAGGCCCTGAAGTGGCACACTTGCACCCCTCGGGGAGCTGCCAGGGCTGGAGGGACTGCGCAGCCCCAGCCTGGCACACCACAGCCTCCATCACCCTCCAAACAGCATCAGGGCAAGGAGCAGCACCAGCCCTCCCCAGGGCAGACCCCCACCTCCCCAGAGCAGCCAAGCCTTTCTGGGCTCAGGGCATTACTGGGAGAGACTGGGCCACCCTATCTCAAAAGATCAGCACACCACAGGGCAGGGGACACCTTTTGAAGGCCGGAAGGAAAGCTGCAGAACTGTTCAGAGGCTGGAGTACCAGCCAGTCTCCTGCACCCGCTGCAAATGTCCAAGGCAACTCTCTGCCACACCGTCAGCTACCTCCCACCACTCATACCCGTTTCTGCTAAGCCTCCGCTCCCCGTCTTCTCTGGGCCAGCTCTGCTCTCCAGCTCCAGACTGGCATTTGTTGAAGCACAACATTTCTCCAAAGTGCCTTGCCAGGACTCCCTTCCTTTCCCAGCATTCAGAGAGGCTTAAAGCCCCTCCACCTGCCTGAAACTCAGGCTCTGAATCCACTGGCCAAACCCCAGGGGAAATATTTTTTAAGCTTGCTGTAAAGTTTCAATAGCTCAGACCGTGCTGCTAGGATACCTGGACCAGCATTGTAATCTTCTTTACTCAATTACATTGCGTGTGGTGGAGTTAACTCCCTGACTCTTCAGAAAACTGGCTGAGCCAGTATTTGGGGTTGGAAGCTAGGAGCCCATGCTCATGGTCCCTTCCAGAGGGCTCTGCTCCCCTTCAGCTGCCAACCTGCACCTGTCCGAGGGGCACCCACCCCACAGACCCCATCACCTCTCTTCCGCCCCCCCCCAGCTCTGCCATCCTGCTGCCACCAGAGATGCTGGTGATGGCACTTCATCCTTTCCTACAACCAAAGCTGGGAGAAGCGTTCTCCAACCCTGTGAAGGCAGTTTCGGGGCAGTTTCTTCCAGCATTGAGTGTCCCATGGCTCCAGTACAGAAAGGTGGCCTCGGCATTGCTGCTCCTACCCCACTGCTCCCCTTGCATCATCTGCACCATCTCTTAGTCCCCCCTTTCCCTCTGCATCCTCCTCCCACTGCTTGGCACTTTGCAGGTGAACCTGAACTACCTGAAGAGCATCCCAGCCGAATGACTCTCAGCCGCCGCAAAAGAAGTCAAATGTAACATATATATGTGTTATTATCATCATTACTATAACAGTAATGTCTGAGTTAAGGAAGCAATGAAATGAACACCCAGCTTAGGAACACATCTAGCTTATTATGATGGCCCTTAATGCTTCCAAGATGTAAATACTGATTTCTAGATCCTTAAAACCACCACGGTTTTACAAGATAATGATTCAGCAACAAAACACTCACTTTCATTTAAGTGCTAGCATGGAAAGGTTTTAGTCTAATAGAAGCAATGTTCTGCTTTAAGAGCAGGGTGACAACAAATTAGCTGCAGAGACACCTTGGCGTAATGAAGACTGCAAAGCAAAACAAACATGAGCTGCTGCTTTATGTAAGGTGGTTTCAAAGGTTCCTTGTGTGTTTACACGTCTGAGGCTTAAGCACAGAAGGCGGGTGGCAGTCTTTAATCTGAAATAGAGACAGAGCCACGAGGTGCCTGTATAAAAGGGCTGTGGGACTCTGCTGGAGCACAAATGGACTCTGAGACATCAGGTCTCTTCAGCATGGCTACATCATCCCAAGGGACTGAACGACCGCATCAATGGAAGAGCATTTTGTGTCGCTATAGCAGTGTCTCTCCTGACACCTCAAAGTGCTCGGCAAATATTAACTGCTCCCAAGTGACAACTCTCTTGACAGAAAAGCACTGCTTTCAGCAGAGGAGACAGCATGGGGAGGGAGCACAAGCAGCTCCTGCAGCAAGTCAGTGGCCCTTTAATTAAACCCAGGTATTTCAGTCTACATTTGTTAGGGGGTTTATGATTGTTATTACTACCAAAATTTCTTTCTGGGTTCAAGAAACTCAGTTCCAGTTGGTACCTGACACTGAAGAGCAAATATGTGCCAGGGGGAATTAGCAAACACACCAGCCTTTCTCGGTTCCTGTCAAGACACTTCCAACCAGCCTTGCCAGGAGGGTTATTAAGCAAAACTGCCTGTCCCAGGAGACCCTATTCCTGTGGCTGAGCATGGCGTCCCTGGGTCTTCAGCCAGCAGGTCCTTGCTCAGGAAACTTCCTTGACAAAGCAGTCAAGGGCCCTCTGTCAGAAATTTAGAATGACCTCTGGAAGCCCTGACATTCTAACAACATTACAGCTGTATTAGCAGCTTCCAAAACCAGGGCGACAAAGGAGCAAGCAGCTCAGGGGCTGGACTCAGCCCATGAGGTGTTTCTTCCCTGGTCCCTACAAACCCTGGCCGGATCCCAGACAGAGTGGGGCTGCAAGTAGGGTTGCAATGGGGGAGGTACATGCCCCAACTGCATGAGATGAGAATTATTACGTTGGGATATATCGTTCTGACATCTGAACAACCTGCTTTGGAAACACAGGAAGGCATCTGTACCTGTTTGCACGGGATGGCTGGAGCAGCCGGTGAAGGTGAGGAAACCCGTGCAGATGTTGGCTCACTGCTGGACTCGTGCCCATTCCCAATACACCAGGCTCCTCTCAGGTATTTCAGCCACAGGAGCTCTTTGTGTGCCTGTTCTTCCTATGGTGGTCTCTAGCCCATTCACTTCTCAAGTGATGTAACTTTTTTTAAGATTAATGCCTCAGCCTTCTTGACTCAGGCTGCATCCTTCCATTTAACGTGGAAAGAAGGAACATTACCTCCCAGACACACTAAAAACCAAGAGTCACAACTCCCAACATGGGCCAACTCTTGCATGAACATCCATAAGCACCCTCACTGAAACCCTTGGAAGTAAAAGTGCCTCCCCCAGAGCGGGCAGCGACATCATTTCAGCTCTGGTGGCTCCATCCTGGGCACCTCTGACTTCCTGCAGTGGAGGTCCACCTTCATTACACTTTTCTGTGTGCTTGCCACACTATGTTTGGGGCAACCCAGCAGGAGACCTGTACCTTAAAACCTCTTGGATGGACTGGGCAGAGGGGAAGAGCCTAGGGTAAAGGCCATCAAAGGGTGGTGGGTGAGGGCAGACACCTCTCCATACCCTTGATGAGCACTGGACTATTCCAGGTGCTTAGGAAACACCCTACTGCTGGCTGAGATAGACCAATGGTAACTATGGGGTGAGGGAACATAATGACAGCATTTCCATTTCTGAAGGGAAGAGGCAACAAAGGAAGGAAAGGACTCACTCAGGGTGACACAAGGAAACTCAGCTGACTGAGTACCTGATGTCCAGGGAGAAGGAGGACACCTGATCAGAGAAAGCTTCCGAACACGGCAGGAACGGAGCAAGATTCACTCCCAGGACAAGCGGTGATAAAACCCACTGCTCAGACTTCTGGCATGTGTGTCTTTCCTTTTTCTATAACCTACATCTGCTGTGAGAGCCCCAAACCACTGATCTGAGAGCAGGGATGCTCTGACCCCGCTCCTGCAGTGCAGGGGGTTTGGTCAGCAGGGTAAACTGCCGCCTCTGAAGCACAGAAAAGGAAAAGCAGAGGCACAGTCAAGTTTGCTCTGGCACATGGGGGCTGGGGGGGCCAGCCATCTGCTGACGGACTTCTCTCAGATCACCAGCCTCGCCGCACAGATGTGTTCATGAACCACCATGGCTCGGCTCAGCTCTGGGAACCAGCTGTTTCCCATGCTCTGGCTGCTGGCCACCACCTTGCCCAGGGCTCAGGGAGCATGTCTGCAGAGCTGCTCCAGAAGCGCTGAGGTCTCCCGAGCCCTTGGCAGGTCCACCAGACCTCTGGCAGCTGCCAGAGATCTTTCTCTGCTGAGGAAGACCAGCTCCAGTCCTGCCAGAGGCTGAGGGCCTCTGTAAGGGACATGGTCCAGTCTTGCAGATGGGTTGCAGCAACAAAAGCAGGTCTGCCTGCAACAGCAACAGTGCCGGCATCAGCTGGTGGATCAAAAAGCCAAACTGGATGGGGGCAGTGGTACCAGGCAATATCACGGTCACAGACTGTACCGGTTGCAACCCCAAAACAGCCACTGAGGAACGTAAATAGGATGGACATTAACCAGAGTCATAATGTTATGATTAGCACAGTTACAGCTGGTATCACAAGCCGCTTGGCCAAACCATGGAGATCCCATGGCCATGTGGCACAGAGGAACAAGACAGCGCCTGTAAGACACCCTGTATCTATGAGACCTTCTGCACCAGCACCCACCACTCTGACCCAACAGCTCTGCAACTCCAGTGAGACAGGAAGCCCATGTTCTCCCACTTACAGTAGAGAAACATCCCTCGTTTCTCTGATGAGATGAGCTATAAAAGTAGCACTATAATTGTTGCTACCTACCGCCAAAACCACCCCACAGGAAAACCGAAGAGTCAGAGCTCTGTATATATTTCCTTCAAATTTCTTACTTAAAGCCTCACAAAAGCTTCAGCTGGAATAGGGACACTAGAGACGCTTCGATCTTTTTTAAGCCTGCTTGTCAAAAGACACACTTTACATAAGCACATAGCAGCGCTACAATAAGAAGCACTGAAATCTTGGACAACTGTTGGTAGACGTCACAAAAGCACGGTTAGAAGTCCTTTGCCAAATGTGTGTTCATTTTGTTGTTGCGTCCACGATGACTCCATAACCTCCTGGGATATCCCTCTGATCTCCCAGAAAGCCGTGTGGGATTAAACAGCCTGGGAAATGGCTCTGGCTGTATTTTCAGAAGTCTTTAGCTGCCAACAGTCTTGGAAAGCTGATGATCAGCACTGCCTTGGGGTAAGCGAACAGAGGAGCTCCCTGAAATCAGACTTTTCAGTACAGACTTAGGAGACTAGCACTGAGTTTTAAAAACTTTTGGTGGCATAAAGGAAGAGGAACCAGCAGATAACTGAAGAACACACATGCACGCGACAGTTGCGCTCCCCATCACAGACAGTGAGCAGGCAGCTCTGTAAAGTGCGTAAAGTGCCCTGTGACACAGCCTGCCATCCCCAGTGCACCTTGGACATACCTCCTCTGATGCTAAGACTGACGTGGACTGAGGATGCTGCCTTGGTGCTCACTGCATGCTCAGGCACCGCTGGGAAGCAGTTTTGGAAAGCAGCTAAGAAAGAGCAAGTGCAGAAGGACAGTGACTTTTGGAGGAGAAATTTCCTCAACAGTTCTCAACCCTCAACCCTTTCCTCAAATCCTTCTGATTCTTCCAAAACCACGCTCCTCTGACAATCCTGCACGTCAAAGCACTGTTCCACAACTTCAAAACCACCTATGGCATTTTTTTTCAGAAGAAAAATAGCGATAACATAACAATGTTCACTTCCCCAAACAGAGCAAGAGCAGCAACACAAGGTCCCACATGCAACATACTCTGCAGCACAATACACAACTGCTTAGTGGTCAGGGCCAGAGCTGAACTCCTCAGCATGGCTTTTAACAGATTTTGCCATTATCCAAATAATGACGGTATTAGACACATCCTTCCAGCAGAGAGACAACCTTCTTGCCTTGAAGGTGCCATGCTGCTGCAAGGTTCTGCAAATGCTGGGTGCAACAACGTAACTGGCCTGCGAGTGCAAGGTCTCCTTGCGTTTTAATACGGGTCTCAGAGGCTGACAGCTGTAAGTGCTCCACTCTCGCTTGCTTGCTTGCTTATGGACTGTCACAGCCAGCTCAGAGCCATGGCCAAGGGCGCACGCTAAGTAACACACTGCTTATGTTAGTGGGGTGATTTGCAGATCCTTTGTTTGCGTTCATGAATATGGTGGCTCCAGAGAGCCTCTTCCTCTCCTCTCACCCCTGCAGCTCACCGTGCTTTACAAAACACAATGGATGGAAGACGACAGGCATCAACATCAAAGCACAGGCTGGAGAAGATATGCTTCAAGATTAGCCCGTTGAGACACAGAACTAAACCCTTCAGTTCTCCAAAGCAGCTCAGCTGTGCAACCCCAGAGCAGAGGGAGCCAGAGGTGGGAAAGGTCACCCCTGCATCCCCCCACTCCCAGCCACCAGGTCCTGGCTCTGTCCCTCAGGCTCAGTCAAGCTGTCATGATTCCTTCCGACCTGATTTAATGATTTGCATATGCCCTGAAGCCAAAATGATTGACAGCCCTTCCACTGTTATCCTCAATTGTGTAATTGCAGCAGCTATTCTTGTACATTGAAATGTCTAATCTTAGCAAGCCACAGAGCTGCTCTGTAATATGGACCAACCGGGAATTTCCATGCAATTACTCACCACAGCTACTGGCACTTACTTTGGCTGGTAAAAGTCCCTCTTGTCTGCTGACCCCAGGCTCTGCAAGACACAAAAGACAGATGTATTTCTTTTAACCTTTTGCCAAGCAAGTATCATCGATGAAGACGTGTGGTGAGCAGGAAAAGGCATGCGCCTATGCTTTTTGCTGCCTGGTGGGTATATGTGGGCTGGCTGGGCAGGGCAGGCAGCTAGGACCTCCAGCCACCAAACATGCCATAGGCAGAGCCCGCAGCAGCCAAGGATGCAAAAATAAAGAGTCAAAGCAGAGGTGTGGGGATGTGTTAGGTCTGAACCCAGTGTGTTCAGGCATGGCTGTCTCTCCCGTCACTTGCAGAAGCATGGCACCTTGTGCCAGGAGGGAACTCATGTCCTCTCGAGCCTGCCCAGCTGGAAAGAGGACAAAGTGCAGGGTTGGCAGGGCGACCAAGCCACCACTGCCTGCAGAGACCCTCCAGCAGGGCAGGGGACCAAGCCAGAGGCCCACAGCCACCCCTGGGGGCAGGACCACGAAATTCTTCTGCCAAGAAACATGACATCAGCCCCCAAGCTCGTGCAAGCCTGGGAAGCAGACAGCCCGATGCACACTCAGGTTCCCACGCGCCACCAACTCCACTGACAGCATAGTCTAGTAAAAGTCTGACAGCATCCCAACCCGGACTGCCGGAGCACCAGGGTCCCCTGGGAGACCCCAGCCAGGCTGAGCCTCCCCATGGGGACCCTGGGGGCGATGGGCATTCCACAGACCCCGCTTCGGGTGCAAGGCAGGAGCCTCTCCACAGAGAGCACACATGCACCACTGTGCCTTACCCTGCTGTCCGATGGGGCCATATACACCCACATATGGCCAAGTCTCTCCCCCAACATGCCTTGTCCCAGAGGCACCCAGGGCAGAGGTTGGCCCCGCGCCCTGCTCCGAGGTCCCAGTTCCTGGCACACACTTGCTGAGCATGGAAGGGCCTCTGCCACTAAGGGACGTGGAAGGGCAGGCTGTGCCCGACATAGCAGGATGCTTGCGGTGGGCAGGGCCAGGGCAGACAGACAGACCAACCCACCAAACCTGGGTGTCAGCAAAGCTGTCACACTGCCAGAGCCTCTTCTCCTCCTCCTCCTCCTCCTCCTCCTCCTCCTCCTCCTCTCAGGAATGGTCCTTATCCTTGCGCCTTGCCAGGATGGGGGACAGTGGGCAGCAGCGTGGGGTGGCCCCACCACCCACCCTGTCCCCGTCCCCGCACGGGCAGCAAGCGTGTGCCTGCACACTCGCGGGAAGCACGGTTGGGCTCTGGGGCTGCTGTTGTAGTTTTGCTCCGTGGTTGCCAGGCAATGGCGAGCGCGAATGCCAAAGCAGTGGGAGCAGCAGGGCCGAATGCTAATCAGGGGTGCAGGAGCTCTCCTGGTGCTCTCTGACGTCGCTTCCCGCACCAGCCAAAGCCGCCAGGTGCTCCCACCCTGGGAATGAAAAGCAAGCAGGGAGAGGACAGCCCCGGCTTTTAAGCAGGCAGGGATCTACTTTCACCAAAACATACCCCCAAAAGTGAGCTCTGGCCCACCCAGCAAGATGGGACCATGGTTTGGTGGTGGCTGACCCTCTCCATGGCACAGAGATGTTGGTCAGAGACTGGCATAGGAAGGCTGCACCAAACCCACAGCGCAGGGTACGTGGGTCTGGATCTGTGCCACCCTCTTGCACATCTCAGGGGCACACACCTGAGCTCCATCTTGGGGTAGAGCTGGGAGCGCACAAGGAGTGGCCCTTTGGGGTGGGAAGATCTCATCTGCCCACGCGCCGATTGCCATGTCGGCTTTTGCAAAAGCTCTGAGCAATCCCCACCGGCCAGAAATGGCGGCACCCTTTGGCTCTCCCTGCTGCTTCCGCTCCTCTGACACGACAGCCCCAAGGAGTTACAGCAAAGCCCCACTGGATCGGTGGCCAGACACCAGAATGGGGTAGTCCAACACTGGCACAGGCTGCCCAGGGAGGTGGTGGAGTCTCCAGCCTTGGAGACACTCAAAACCCAACTGGACATGGTCCCGGGTGTCCAGGACAACCCGGTGTAGGTGACCCTGCCTTTGGCAGGGGGTTGGACTGGGTGATCTCTAGGAGATCCCCAGATCTCCTCAACCACTCTATGCATTCCTGAAGCAGAGAAATGAGCACAGCAGTAACTGCACACAGCAAATGCCCTGAGCGATGGGACCTGTCCTCCAAGCCCGCAGCATGTCCGGGAACACCTCCACTCCCTCGGGCACAGCATTCCTGTAAGATATTTCCTAACTTCTTTAAACCTGACACCTAAAACCCAGGGTGCCGGTTCCCAAACTACAGACTGGCTGCAACGAGGTTCACAAGCCACGACAAATTCAGTTCCTTCTGCTATCTGTGCTACCAGGGATCACGAAGAACTGTTGATATTTATGGAGAAGCCACTTGCAAACAGCTTTCTCAACACTAAAAAACACATGGAAAACCTGCATCCCACGCAGTCAGACCCTCCACCCAGCCGCAGCTGAGGTCCGTGGGAAAAAGTTCCCATCAGCCCCACAGCCAGCTCCAGACAGCGCCTGACCTTTCCGATAACCGATAACAGCAGAAATCAATGCTGACACTCTTCTACCTTCCTAATATGCTGGGGGGTCTATCACCATCACCAATAATCCCAGCGCAGGAGATGACAAAATCTGCAGTAGCCCCTTCACACAGTCATGGGCATCACGAGTGTTAACCTCTCCTCGTCTCTGGCTAGGATGGAGGTGCAGGTCTTGAAATCAATCCCTAATGAGGGAAAACCACATGGAAACTTGGGGAAAATGAAAGGATCACCTTGCAAGTTCAGGTCTTGCAGAAAGGGAGGCGGAGAAGCTCTAGTGAAGGTGTGTGTTCTGTGCTGGTGCCGTGCCATAGCTGCAGGTGAGCAGCACCACGGGCATGGCAGCCTCCCTGCCCCTCCGTGTGCTCCACGGCTCATAGGCCCATGCAGTCCACAAGCCGCTGGCAGGATGAGCTACACAAGCACACTAAGAGAAGGGGTTACCTTGAGCTTATCAAGCAATTATTTTTTAAGAGTCGCAGAAAACTGAGAAGGTTTTAGATATCTGGAATAATACAATGAGGCACTAACTTTGCAGAGAGGAAAAAAAACCCAACAATAAAATGGGGAGTGATCGCAGCAATGATTAGCCAAAATAGCTGATTTTAAAGCTTATTAATAGAAAATGAGGAGGAAAAGCAGAATTCCAGCAACATGGTCAAGGAATCAGGCCTGGAGCAAGGCCAGGAGCCATGGATCAGCGCCTGGCTCTACCACCACCCCAAGGTGTGGCCTTGAGCCATTTCTTCCCTCTTCATGCCTCAGTTTCCCCATATGGCCCCTGCACAGCCCTTTGCCTCCTTACTGTCTCCCCAGAAGAGAAAGGGACCATGCCCAGCAGTCAGATGAAGTTACACAGGTCCATCCCACCACACTGCATTTCTTTCTCCCAAGCATGCCGTGGATCCAGAGGGCTCCAGGAGGGTGGCTGGAAAGCACTGGGCCACAAGAATCACCAGCGAATGGAGGAGAGCTTGCTGGAGGCTGGCAGAGAATGCCTGGGCAGAAGGCGGCAGTCAGGGCCAGCAGCAAGACCCAAGGCAAGGACGTGTTTTTGATTGCCTCTAAGTGAGATCCTCATGAAAAAGTGGAAGAAGTGAATGCAGGCACCTGTGGTGTCACAACAGGAGCCATGGACAGGGACCATCCACTGAGCAGGTTAATAAACCTGCTCGAGGATAAACCAAAGACACTTTGAAAACTGCAAGTAAAAGCAGCACAGAGCCATCAGCAGGAGGAAGGAGGTGAGAAGGCAGCGATGCCCTAAGAGACCACAAGGCACCTTGGTGCTGGGCTGACTTTGTGCAGCAGTTCACTGTAAAATGTATCTGTCGTAGAAATAAAATGCCCAAGGCATTGTGCCAAAGGCAGGGACATCACAACATCCTGGTACTACTGGCAAGGAGCACTGAGAGAGCTCAGAGCAGCACCTGGAAAGATCCTCCCACTCAGGGGACCTGGCCTTCACTGATGGCTTGAAGATATTAGTTTAGAAAGCACTTAGGGAATCGGTGATGGGAGGCTGTGGGCAGGACCAAGCGTGGGTGCTGCCTTCTGTAGCATGGTGCACGTAGGGGCAGCAGGCGAAGCATCTCCCCCCGGGCAGCAGCGTGGGCTGTGACAGTGCCACCAGCCACCAGCCCTGTCACACCGCACGGGTACAGCTGTCTCAGCCAGCATCTGCAGGAGGGGAAGATTATGGAAAAGTGGTCAAGGGAAGGACGGGATGTAAGGAAGCAGAAGGGGGTAAAGGGAACATGCAGCCTGGATCTTCGGAAAAATGTCCTGGCACTGAGCTTGAACAGAGTTTGAACCAACTCCAGTGGGAGGGATAGAGCAGCATTTCTAAGGGCTTTGAAAAAGCCGGCTAGATAAACCAGTGCAGAGGGGACAGTTCCTGGCCTTACAGGGAGCTGGGACTGGCTTTTCTTTTTGTGCCTCTGCCTGGGGACTGAGCAGAGAGCTCCTAAAAATGAGCAAAAGGTGACCTGGCATTTTCCTCTTCCTTCTGGGAGGAAAGATCAGTTCCTCCTGAACTGATACGTGATCTGGAGGCTTTTATCTATGCAAGTATACAATAAATAATCAAATGCCTGCCTCCGTGCATGCACTGTTGTTGGTTGATCTACAGGCTTCCGTGAGACCTGTCTGCTGGTGACTCCTCTGCATCAAGGCATAGCTGGGGTCTCCAAAGATGCATGGCTGCAGTGTGATGGCTCAGCTCCCAAAATAAATCCGGGAGCCCCACAGGCTTCAGAGAATTCCTGCTGCTGCTCAGGATGCTGGGGAGACTCTGGCCTTCCTAAGAGAGAGGGAGGGAGAGAGGGTGTGGAGCATCCCCCAGTTCAAAGAGTCCCCTGCAAGCCCCAAGCCCACCCGCAGCGTGAGTCACCCTCCAGCGGGACCCGCTGCGCTGCTTCTTGCTTGCTCATTTCATTGATGACTCAGGGTTTAGGAAGCACATTTTAAATCCCTTAATGAAATAATGGAGAGAGTCATTTTTATCGGCATGTATTTTTAAAACAAATACTTCAAGCAAGGCTTGCACCCATCTCCACCCTTTCCTCCGGAGACATGGAGGCAAGCATGGGGGCATCTGAAGGGGTAGGGCAAGGCAGCTACCAAAAAGCTGCCAGGCAATGCCCTCCATCCCTCCACCATTCATGCTCTGGCTGCCAGCAGAGCCAGGAGAGGAAGGTGGGATGATGCTGTCCCAGATGTCCTCAGAGCCTGGCAGTGCCCCCAGCACCTTGCTCCCCTCCAGGTACGAGCCTTCCGAACGCCTGCCCTTTTGGATGCAGCCGGGCACCATCTTTAATCTCTTTCCTCTACAGAGGAAATAACCACCCGAGCAGAAGCAGCAGCAGAAGGGGATGCTGACGCCAAGCCCACAGCTCCTGGATGCCAGGATGCAGCCTGCCAAGAAGCGGGGATTGCCTGCCAATATAATTAAGAAAGCGTTGTCTCAAGGTCATTACCACCGCTATCCTCTGCCCCTCCCCATACAAGAATACCTGAGCCAGGCTTGCACTGCCTTTGTTTTGATCAAAGGACCTCTCCATGCAATGCCCAGAGCCCTTCTGCTCTTGCAGAAAAGTGTAATAACAACGTCCAAAGTGCAGTGTCACAGGAACACCTTAGAAATGCTATGAGGGAAAGGGAAGGCAATGGGACACCAACTTTCCTGGTGGTTTTACGCTAAAACAAGATGAACTGAGAGGCCAGAGTGGATTTATTAGCCATAAGGACCTCTGCCCAGGTTCTCAAAAAGCACCTTTGCAGGGGTCTAAAAATGCAGCCCACCAAACTAGTAGAGCAACACCCAGCTGCATCTGGGCCATCGCTAAGGCATGCCCAGTGGCATCAAAACTAGTGGACCAGTGCGAATACCTCTCATCTTCCCAGTGGCATTCCCAGCGAGGCCCTTCCCACCCCTCCTCGCCAGGGCAGGGCAATCACAGGGACATGCACGCAACGACCTGGCTCCCTTCAGCACTGCAAGCCGCGCTTCTTTTACATACTAGATTTTGTACAAAATGTCAAAGACATTTGTGGGCTTGTCTCTTTATTTAAAACACAACCTATGACTTTCACAAAGTCTTTGCAAACCTGTGAGAATCTGGGCCAACATGAGTGCCTGAAATTATTCTCTTAATTTCACATTTCAGGCACTAACTATTTTGCAAGTTATTTAAATCATATATTTAACAAGCCCAAGTTACACAACATATATAAGCTACCAGGCAGGCTTCTCCAGGACAGCTCATCTCCAGAGCCAGCCTTGCTGGTCCCTGATAAGAATGAGTACAACATGCTGCAGACAGAAAAGATGAGACCAATTTAAAAGACCGCTCCAAATTCCAAAATTCAGCCAAACTAGGGAGATAATAGACACGGGGCTGGAAACAAGGATGCTCATGGAGGGGCTACAGCAGAGGTATTGTATTATTTATTTATTCATGCCAGCAGAAATCAATCCTGTTGTACTTCTTCCTCTCCTAAATGTTGCCAAGCATAATCTCAGCTCATCTTTTTCTGGGCAGTGTCCCTGGGAGAACGAAGTTATTAGCAAGGCTGAAGAAGCCTCATGCAATTATTTAGAAACTACACCAAAATAATCCCTAAAGACAAGCGGCTGCTTGCAGGTGGCAGCTTTCTAAGTCATTCCAATAAAATCTGGCTCAGTAACTCCCAGCGTAATCAATGCCCACACAAACAAAAGAGATAAAAACTGAGGGATGAGTTATTTTTCCACGCTAGAAGAAGATTCTGCAAAACAAACTTGCGGGCTATTGCCGATAGCGGTCTATGCTGCAAACCTGCCATCCATGCCTGGTCAGCTGCTGGGACCTCAGCGCCAGCCCCAGCAGCCGCAGCATCCCCAAGCCAGGTTCCTGAGCTGGGCTGGGCAGATTCCAGGGGAATTTGGGCACGGGCAGCAGGCACTTGGCCTCCAGGGTAAGCCAACGTGGGGGGACCGAGGCTGCACAGCCTGTCCCCCCCCCATCCCAGCTTCTCGCCCCTGGATCCTGATGATTCGTGCTTCCAGGCGCAGCCGTTCATTAAGCTCCTCATATCTGCAACATGCTGCATTTATGAGTAATCAGGAGTTGATGCCTGACTGTCGGAAGGGGAATAAAATTCAGAGCCTGGGATGCAAGAGGGTTGTTTGGAAGGAGAAAGAAGGAGCTGTCATTCCCCCGCCCCAGCTAGCAGCACCCCTCTTAGCAAGGGCCGACCCACCTGGAGCATCCCAGGGCTTGGCGTGCCATGCACCCCCATCTCCCTTCAGCCCGCTGCCTCTGGCATGGGCTTGGCCAAGAAACCAAAGGGCTGTGGGAGTGCTGCCTCCTTCCTTGCAGACACTGGCTTCCCTCCGCGGGCTCCAGCGCTCATCCTGCCTGCCATTGTGACCTGTCCCCAGCACCATACCCCTCAAAACAGCCCTGCCCCAGCACTGCCAGGGCCCTGGGCTAATACAACCCTGAGTCTCCCCAAAACATGAATTTGAGGGCAGATGAACCCTCAAATCTTAAGACCTGAATTTCAGGCTGGATGAACCAGAATACTCAGCTGAAAATCACAGTGATAACTCCCACCTTCGATGTGGCAGTGCTGCAAACCAGCTCACACCTGGGATGGAGGTCTGGGCCAGCCAGCTGGGTGCAGCTTTGCACCTCCAAAGGCCAGCCTTGCTGGAGAGCAGATCCCCACCTGCATGCTGAAGTATGGGGGTGATTAAGGAACGGAGAACAGGGGTGATTAAGAAAGGGTAGGTCACACAGCAGAACAAAATGTGGTGGCAGGGAAAGGGTCAGGCTGGGGCAGCAGCACTGCCTGCCCAGATGAAGAGATGGAAGGGGCTGGCTCAAGGGAAGGAGGGAGGAGGACACGTGCCATTGGGAATCAGAAAAGGGCCTTGGTCTCTCAGAGGATGGCATTTTTGCAAAGCCGAAGAACCAGTGGGCTGTGGGGGGATGCCTGAGCCACCAGCGTTTCTGCACATGCCAGCCCCAGCCTCTTGCCGTCATGATTCTGCCTCCTCCTGCCCCAACTACAAAGGCTCCGAGGAGGGGGCGGGTGATTCCCTGGAGACCCGACCCAGCCAGGGGAGGATGCCAATGGCTCTAACATTTTCATTCTTCAGCAGCTAGCTCATCCCAGCCCAGTTCTGGAGTGGGAGCCTGAACCAGCTATCACACTCGCCTGCAAACAGTGCTGACCCTGTGCACACACACAGGGCATTGACATGCATCCAAGTCGGGGTTTGAGTCTGATGGAAGGTGAAAAATGTGCTGAAAACTACAGAAAAGTGCTTTTGGACCATTTAGTGGGGGAGAAGAAGGGAAACGTGGCTATGCACGCGAGGTACACTGAGGTAATCCAGGGAACAGAAACGGAGCCCTGCAGCCATCCTCCAGCAGAGCAGCTCAACCAAGACCTGGGAGCTGCAGGAGCTCATGGTGCCCTCCGAGCAGCTCTCCCCACCGGCGGCAGCAGGGACCTACCCAGGAAGAGGTCCCGTGTTTCATGGGCTCCCCTGGCTGGTGCATCTTGACACCACAGCCTTGCTCAGACGCCAGCCTGAACCCACCACCTCGCCATGCCAGGACGGCCTCCTGTGAGCAGGTGGGCACCCACGCTCTACTGGCTCATCTTTCCCGAGGCTGAATGCTCTTCTCTGGTTGCTTATCCACCCTCACGTCTGGGACCCAGAAGGAGAGACCTTGGTGTTTTCCTAGATCTCAAATGCAAACATAAACCTGGTTCTTTGGAAAACAGGCTTCATCTTTCACCCAACCTATATCTGACCCCCAGGAAAGCGATAAAAGGGGTTCTCCTGGACAGCAGCCCCGTTACCGGCCCCTCGCTCCGGAGCACGTCTCAGCAGCTCACCCTGGTCCTGGCAACAGGTTGTATTCATCGGGGCCAGGACAAGCCAGAGCAGTGCCAAACTCCCCAACATCATTAAATTCTGTTTCCTCCTCCTCCTCGGAGCACACCCTTGCAGGTGCATTGCACAGAGGAGCAGAGATCTGCACACACGTGTGTCAGACCAAGGAGGAACAGAGCCAAGCCCCAGTGCCATGAGCCGTGCTGGCACAGCCCCAGCACCCACAAGCCCCTGGCGACCCCCTCCTCCCTCGGTCTCCTTACACTCGGCAATTAAATGCACACAACTGGGCTGGCTGCAGCACAAACCCTCACAACCACCTTCGGGTACCTCAGCAGCCAGGGTAAGGTCCAAACCCGAGCCTGCCTTCCTACTGGGAGGAAAAGCAAGTCTGTTAACGAGCATCTGCCAACACCCCCCAATAAACAAGTCCATTTGCACTCATCTTGCATTCCCCTGCACCTTCCCATCCCCTCTCAGCATCTCCCCCAGCCTTCTCCAACCCCTGCTTTCCCCAACCAAGCCTATTCCCAGGCTACGCTCCCTGCGTCAACAGGGGCCGCTCACCCGCAAACCCCTTGCAGCTCACACCACGCTAAGGCAGACCCAAACTTCAAAGCATTTCTTTACCAAGAGCTCATCCAGGAAACTTTTTTCTCAACTTCTATTGTACTGCTACATGCCTGTAAAAATTAATTGATGCATATATACACATGCATGCACGCGCAGCCTCTTTATTAAAAAGTTTCTCTTTCTGGAAGGACCTCCCCGAACTGTGCTGAGGGCTGGCACAGACCAAGCCATGCACTTGCTGCTTATCGGAGCGTCTCTGGATGAAAGAACTTGTCAAATTGCTGGCAAAACCACTGGAGCTTGTAAACTCTGCCAGCTCAACAACAACATCCAGGGTGACATGCACGCACAGGCGTGGGCACCTTCTCTCAACATTTTCATTAATCAAATCCATAATTAGGTAGGTAAGGCTGCAGGAGCTGCAAAGGAGGAGCAGCAGACACCCAGGCTGATATTCATCGATAGCCAGTACCAACAGCGTGCTGCACACGCTCTGTTTTCTACCTTATTTCTTCTTCTCTTTCTTGATTACAGCCTGCAAACTATTACCGCAACTTTAGCACATTGGGAAAGAGCTGTGCTTGGGCTTAAGTGCTTGCAGAATCAGGGCCGAGATGTGTAGCTGAATATGCTGCTATTTATAGTGTTAAGCCCTGAGCATGACATGCGCAGCGGGTGCAGCGCAGCTGAGTTCGTGTTGCTGCTAGAACCTGGTTTGGGGGTTTTTTTGCCTTATTTAGGAGGGGTGTCAGCTGCCTGATCTTAACATTGCATCCATGCACTGCCTGGTATGTTCAAACATTTTTGTGTTTTTTTTTTAATCTTTGGGCATACCAGCTCATACATGTTTATACTGGTTTATAGGTGAAGTTATATATCTATCACTGAAAGGAAAAAAAAAAAGGCAAGAAAGAAGGCTGGAAGCTGAGTAGTCAGCTCTCAGCTCCAAGGGCCTGCAGTTAATTACACCCTGTCCTCCAGCATGTACTTTACATGCTGCATTGCAAGCCCCGCAGCCTGGCTGGGTGTCAGGCAGCCTGACAGCAGCTCTGCCCGCCAACCCAGCTAATTATAGTGCGGGGAGCAAACGAGCGGGCGCCCTCCCCATCGCATGCTCCGCTCAATCAGCTGCAGCCTCCCAGGACATGAAGGACCCAGGGCTGCAGCTTAGGCTGGCAAAGACCATTCCCCTGAGGCAGCCAAGGGGACCGGTGGGCACCACAAGGATGAGGGTCTCCAGGAGAGTATTTTAGGTGGTGTCCAAGGGTTCTCACCCCCCAGGAGCACCTTGGCAGGGAGCAGGCTTGCCACCCACCACCTCACCCTTCACCCTGCCCCACTGGAGCAGGCTGAGCATGGCTGGTCCCATCTGAAGCCTAGCTGCTGTCCGACCAGCCAATGCACCTCTCCTTGGACAGACCTCTATCTCCCTTGTTTTCTCCCTCAGCCTTCATCTGCCCCCCAGTACTGGGTCTGGGGGGTACCCCTCCACTCAGTCTGAAAAACTGAGATACAGTGGTATGTCCCCCTCTCCTCCGGCAGCCTCATCCCCTCGGTAGGGACAAGCCACCAGACAAAATTGGACCGCAGCAGGAGGGTCCCCACAGCGGGGTCTCCCACCCCGACTGCCTGAGGTTTGCTGTCCCGCAGGGGAGCCCGGGCACCACAGCTCCCTGCCCAGGCAGCACGCAGGCAGCAATGCCTTTGCCCCGGCGTGCGGGACCACAGCCACCGCAGCACAGCACCCTTGGGAAGGGCCCTCTGCCATCAAATCACTCCTTTGGTAACACACCTGGAAAAGGGCGAGGATCTGTCCAGAGAAGGGATCTGGCCAACCTGGCCAGTCACCCACCCACCAATGAGCTACTAATAACCACCACGCACGCAAGACTTGCAGGAACGTGAACTGGGCTCTCAGCAGGGGACCAAATAAAACCTAGCCCTTGCATGGGACATCATTCAACCAGAGGTCAAAACGCCATCGGAGAGCAGGTCTCTCATTCTTTTGGCCCAGGAAGTGGCTCCCTGAGGTTATACAACATCTGAGTTAAAACTATGTAAATACATATTCTCACTCCTGGGAACCTGGCTGCCGGCAGCTGGCTCCGTGCCTGTCAACCACGGCATGACGCAAATGTGACCACAATATGCTCTTAACTTATCTGAGACGCCGGAGGAAGAGCAGAGCCACTTGCAGAACAACATGCCAACTGCAAAATAATGATGCTCCCCACAGCTGGCCTCTTCATCCTCCTCCTCAGCAGCCAGCAGCAAGCTCGTCGCACCAGGAAACCCGCTCCCTGTGCTGCTTGTCCCCAGGGAGCTGGTGGCTCTGGGCCAGCTGGGGGACATGGGAGGCTACAATGCACTCTTCGGTTCTGGTCAGGAAAGGGAGCAGATGTGACTCAGGGGGAGCAAGGACACTGAGTGAGGAGGTGATATTTATACGGACACTTTACAGAGCAAAAGTGCTGCTTAAAGAGAGTGGGCCCGACTCAAGATAACTCCTCTAGGCCTAAAAATTCACCTTTACTCTGAAACCAAAACCGGTTCTTTTAAAAACAGGACTTGAAGCATATCAGCCAACCCATTTTTGAGCTGCAACACTCTCTAAACGTCCGTGCTCCTCCGGTCCTTGCCACCACACAGCCCTTGTCCCTCTGCGGACCCCAGGGACACTGGCCCTGCTCTTCAGCCTCATCCTCCTCGCCTGCACCCCTGCAGTGGCTGGCAGCTCTGCCAGAGCGACCCTCTCACCCAGCACTGCCCTGGGGCACAAAAATGGGTTCAGGAGTGCTGGGGGAAGGAAGGGGGAGCACAAAGTGCCCTGGGAGAGTCAAGGTGCCCCAAGAGCCCATGGGAGAACAACCCCTGGGCACCAAAGCCCACACTGGAACCGCTCAGCACAGTCAGGGGTTTTAGGCTGAATTTGCATCCTGTGGCCATGAGCATCTTCGGAAGGCGAGGCCAACCACCACAGAGGGCAGAGTGGGGCAGAAAGCCTGGAGCTGCTTACTTGGATGGGTTTGTAAGAAATGTATATACCCCAGAAGAATGTTTAAACAGAGAAAAACATACAAAAACATTATCTATGTACATTACAGGTGAGGCTTTAAGTAGAAAAAAAAAAAACCTTGAGCTTTGCCTGCTTCTCTAGGAATATCCTTTCGTTGCCACCCCGAGGCTGAGGCAAGGAAGGGCCAGTTCACTCCAGGCCACCCACTTCTCATCCAGACAGTACAGTAAAAAGGAGAAGGGGGATGAGGATACCCCTCCATCTCCCCAAAAGCAAGCAGCGTCCCCTGTCAAGCCAACCCAAGCCAGCAGCAAGGTTCAGGTCAGCACATGTGGGGGGACGTTGACTTTGTCATATCCCCGAGACCACCTGCCTGGGCAGAAAGGGACTGGGACAGCCAGACCTGCCCTCGCTGCCCAAGCTTGATAAGAGACCGCATTACTACGCTAAGTATTTACACGGGCTCCAGCCAGCCAACCACCACTAAATATTTAGGCATCAAACTCCATAAAGGAAGCACAAAACACACTACAGAATAAATTGAGTACATTAGAAAAAGCCCAGAGGGGAAAAATAGATTTTTGGAACGTGTTCTCAATCTCATTAATTGGGAAGACAGCCTTGGAGCGGAAAAAAAAAAAAATGATTATATTCCTCCCCAAACCATTATCCACTCTTCAGAGTGTATCATATGAAAACAGTTATATAAAAGAATAAATTATATTTGGAATGGCAAGAACCCCAGAATAAAGCTAGAAACTCTGATGTTCCCATATAAAGATAGGAGACAGTTATCTGTTCCAAATTTTCGACTTTTCTGCTGCGCCAATTCAAATTCACTACATACCAGCATGGCCATATAAAGGGGACTCCACCCACATAATCTTGGAACAAGCAATAATCCCCCAAACTATCAATTTAATGTATGGGGATACAAAATGGGACAAGAATGTACTCACAGAATGAGCAATCCATTAACGACATGGCAAAAGGCAGCAGAACGTGCACACAGGAATATCTATTTAAAGTGACATTTGCACTGAAAGACCGGATCTGAAATTAAGATTTCTGCACGCAGACATCGTAGATTTTGCAAATTAAAAGGCCCTTTCTAGATCCAATGGGAATTTTATTTTATGTTTTATTTTCTACTATTTGTTCAGTGTCACCTTTCTTGGCCGGCACTAGAAAAATAGCTCTTTGTCGGGGTTTTTTAAATTAACTTTGCTTCTGACCAGCTCTCCAGCCCATTTCGCTCAGGCTCTCCTGAGCAGCAGACGAGTGGGGATGACTTAGGGGCAGATCTGCAGGGGTGCAAGGGCTGGAGCCAGGCAGGGTCCTCTTAGCTTGAAGCACATGGAGATGCTCCAGTGCCAGCCCAGGGCGGGGGATGCAGGCACTGGCGTGCAGCACCCAACAATGCAGATGCCAGCTTCCCCCCACAGAGGCAGCCCCGAGCTCCCCTTACCCTGCATTATACACAAGGTGGATAAAATCCTCTCTTTTCACAGATTTCTGCAGATGCAACACATGATCAGAAACACAGATGCTGTTAGGCCGTTACAGCTCGTCTCTGCCCCCAGAGCACACAGGTCTGGCATGGGATCAGGCACCGTGGCGAAGCACAGGTAATGCGGCACACGGGGAAGGAGGATGCGATCCGGCGGTCTGACTGCCCACTCCCAAGCCCCAGTGAACGTGCTGTCACGTTTGAAACACAACGAGCTGGTTCCTTGCCCAAACTAAACAAATGATATGCAGAGTTCAGCAGGGATCTTTCCGAGTCCCCTTTCCAGTTCAGAAGTAACAGGCACGCAGAGACCCAGGGAGCGCCCCAGCACCTCCACATGCCTCCCACCAGTCCTGTGGACCCCTCCTGCCAACGGCATGAGGCAAGGAGATAGGAACGAGGGCTAGAGCTCATCTTTTATCAGATCAACCCGCAGTTTTTAAACTAGCCGAGTGCTGGGGTGCAGGGCCACCTTGCCACTGATCTGAAGCAGAAGCCTGAAGAAGAAATTGCTTATTTTCTCCAGCTCTACCAGTCTAATAAAAATAATTTAAAAAAAACCCAAAACTTCCTGAAACTATCCCCGCTCATATGCTGAGACCACGACAAGTACCAGCAGCATCACGTCCGACCTTCCCCCGTGCCCATTGGCACCATGTGCATTGCCGGCGCTGCAGCAGACGAGCGGCACTGCAAGCGAGTGCCCTGGAAGGCAGCCAGCAGCCGGCAAAGAGACCTGTCCAAGCCATTGGGATGGATACACAGATAAACCAGGTCAGCTAAGTGTTTCCATCTAAGCCAGACAGTGACTAAGAGACGGCATTAATTTGTTACTCAGCCAAAGTTAAACTTTTCAGACCCAGAAGAGCCAAATGGTTGTTCCAAGTGAAAAAGTACCGCAGGATGCATTCCTTCGCTCTGTCCCAGGAATACCGGGGGATTCATGATTTCAGGATAGAGCTGACAGCTCTTTCATATATCACAAAGAATAACGAACTAACCTTTCTGTTTTTCTTTTCACTCCCCAAATGCTATTTACTGGTCACAAGAAGACACACGTCATGTTCACGCAGCACTCTGGGGAGGTGGAGGGCTGTAGGAGCTCCACATGCTGTATTGCAGCAGATCAAACAAACACAGAAAACAAACATTTGTTTTATTGGCATTACTGCTGTCAGCATAGAGAATAAAAGAGTGTGCATGAGGGAGCATCCACCTTCCAACCCTTTCTGGATTCAACGTAAAGGCATGTGTAAGCTTTACCCAGGGATGTGAGACTGGAAAACACAAATGGATGAACCCTTCGGCACTTGGAAGCCTTTCCAAATTTCTTTGAAATTTGATAAACTGCTCAAACACCTGTGATTCTTGCACTGCCTGGTTTGGGACAGGGCAGCACCTCTGCGCCGGGGTGCAGGGACCAGCATGCCCAGGCGATGCGGCAGCAGCTCAACACCTTGCTGCAGAGCCCAGTGATTCCAACACCCACACACAGGGTGGGGGATATTACCAGCAACTATCACAGCAATAGCCTTTTTATTTGTTTTCTCCTTTTTGGGTCTCCAGAAAATGGCATTTTCAAGGGCTAGACTCATGTACACCACCACCTAAGGCGCCACAAAATCCCAAGACAGTGGCAGCTGTGCACAGCGAATGCAAGGGGAGGCATCCCCAGTCCCCCTCTGGTGCCGCAGCCCTTCAGCCCCTGGGCTGAGGCTGCAGAGCCCGGGGCACTGCAGCGTCCCCTGGGTGCCCCACACCTCTACTGGACATCTGCCGCCTGCAGGCAGAGGAGATGTCACCCCGTCAACCTGGAAAAATGCTGCACAGCAGAGCTCTAAACAAACGCACTGCCACACAGATTGCATCCAACTTCATCTGAAACACCAGCTTGAGGAAACTAAGAGCAAAACATATGTCTATGACATGATACAGCCTCGGTAAATCCTTGCAAAGAACACAGATGATGTAATACCCACATCTTATTTTATAAAAATATAATGCTTTCTCGCAGTAGGACAAACCCAGGG
The DNA here is from genome assembly GCA_027564655.1 of Leptodon cayanensis. Taxonomy (NCBI): domain Eukaryota; kingdom Metazoa; phylum Chordata; class Aves; order Accipitriformes; family Accipitridae; genus Leptodon; species Leptodon cayanensis. Next base: position 1,458,714 of record JANXJC010000063.1, read on the forward strand.
CTCTGCAGAGCCTCTCAGCTCCAGCATTCCTCTTTTGCAAATCTTCAAAATGAGCTACGCTGAGGTGCCATGCCGCAGAGCTAGAAATCAAACTTCCCTCTGCTGCCCAGCGCAAGATCCTCTACACCTCACCCCTTTTGAACCCCCCCGGTCCCCTCTCATCCCTCACTCAGGACCTGTGGACCAGTTCTAATGCATAATCAAACAAGCTTAAGAAATCCCTTTGGGGCAGTGGGGTGATTTAAGTGCCCAGAGAGGCCCCAGCCCCAGTAAGGACGTTCATTGCAGTGTGCTGTCACTTGAGGGACAGCATGGCGACGGTCCTCATGCCCCTGCAGACATGGAGACCAGGGAGAAAGGTGATGTGCTGACTCCACCTGGTCTCCAGTAAAAATCCTGCCAACTTCAGCCGAGCCAGGCTGCTGCACAAGGCAACAGCCACACAAGAAAGCGACTCTTACGTTCACGCAGGGCATCCTCCCGCGGCAGGTGATGCATATTGGAAGGATTGTGCCAAAACGCAGCGGCTGCTCGGGTGGTGGGTGACACGTGCTGCGTGCAAAATGCACATCTCTAAAAGCTGCTGGGGCTTTTAGGGCTGGGCAGGGCTCCGCTGCTCCTCCTCCCGCCGCCCACGGCCCTTCCTTGTTGCACCTACTCCCTGGTCCCCACCCTGCAGCTCCTGCCCGTGTCCTCACGCTCACCCCATCCCACCGGCTCCTGCCCACCTCTGGCTCAGCAGGCATGGGGAAGCCTTCAAAACTAGGGTAACGTATTGGGCCAAACCAACAGCCTGCCTAGCAGCCGCTGCTCAGAATGGGGAGCCACAGTGGCTCGAGGCCCACTGCTGCGATGCCTGCTGGAGTGGTCCCTCCTCCAGTGCATCCTCCTGCACGCAGGGGTCTGGGCACCAGTCAGCTCTGCGCCGCACAGGTCAGCAGCCCCCCAGGCTGCTCGCTGAGCCCATCTACCCTTCTGGCCTTCATCACAGCCAGATCCACAACATCTTCATAAACCACGTGAAAAAAATAGCTGCCTTGAATTCATTTTAGCTTTTTCCCAGCAAATTTTTTGTGTACCCCCTTAGTTCTGGTATTAAATCACTCACCATCTCCGTAACACTCTGAGCTGCACAGGCACCCCTGCTTCTTCCTTATCCTCCTCCTCTTCTTCCTTCTCCTTCTCCTCCTCCCCTCCCTCCTGGGGCGGCCGGGCTCTCCCTGCCGGGAGGGCAGCAGCCTGTCCCGAGATTCCTATTCAGCCGACCGCAGCATCTCCCTGCAATTACAGGTCTCTGCAGCTGTCCCAGGGTAAGCGGCAATGACAAACTTCAAGGCAACTTCCACAGAAATGTCTCTGTTCAGAGGCAGGTTTATCTGCCCCTGCTTTCTCCTGCCTGGAGAAGAGCATCCTGCACGCACCGGCAGCGTGGCGATCCGAAACAACCAGGCAGAGAGCAGCAAAATGACTTCAACCTGTCCCTAGAAAACAAGGGTATGGGTATTCCCTCAGGACCCTGCGTCACTGCAGCGGCTCCTGTCCCCAGCCTTGCCAGCTCCTTCCCACCAAGGGCAGGTCTGCAGGGCCGGGGCGGCCACCTCAAAAGTGGGGTAACGGCTGGAAACAGCGCAGGGCTTGTGCAAGCCCTGCATTTGTGAAGATAAAAGTGATCCTTTAATGTTACATCCAAATAGTTACTGGTAGGTTTTTCTAACCCACAGGACAATATTTGGCAGGCACCCTTGTGCTGTCTGGCTGTGGCAAAATGTGGGTGCTGGGGTACTGGGACAGGCAGCGCAGGGAACAGCTGCAGGAGAAGCCTTGTACACCTGAGCTCGGGGTATGGCCGTATCCCAAAGAGGCACAGCCCAGGGTGGGGCTGATGGCAGTGGGAAACATGTTTGATGCCGGCGGGGACACCAGCACCATGGCTCTCACGAAACACTCGCTCTACCTCTGACCTCTCAGGCTTGATCGTCATGAAAACCCAGCAGCCCCATCCAAAGGGCAAAGCTGGGAATCCATAGCTTCAGCGGACAACAAAACCCCCACTCATGATAGAAACTGCTTTTATGGGGTATGGCAAGTTTACAGCTCCTCTCACCACAAACCTCTCCATACTCCATGAGCAATAAATGACCTTTTTACCTTTTTCCCCCTGTCCCACGGGAGCTAACAAACTCACCACCCCTTCCCTTGCCTTAACCCTGCCATGACTCCCAGCCCTGCCCAGCAGCACCAGCCCTGCCGGATTAATGCTCTGTGCAAACTCACCACAACTACCCTCCACTTTGAAGATGGCAGCCTCTGACCTAAGGCAGGATTTGTGCCCTAAACAGGGTCCTGTGTTTCCCAGCTCCCACCGTCAGTCCCATAAAAGCCCTCACAAACCACCCACTGAGTGGGACAGCCAGTAACCCCAGTCCTGCCCATCCACCGCTCGTTTGCTTGGAGGCAGCAGCAGCACCGCTGCAAGGAGTTACCCAGGTCACTCACTGCTGTTCTGCCCATTTATTTTAGGGAGATGAGGCAGACGGACTCCTTGGGGGACTCCTTGGGGAAGATGCAGGAGCCTCTGGTCCAGTGCAAGCTTCTGGCAAGTGAAAAGTACCCAAATATCGCTGACCACAGGTGTCCACCAAGAACCGTCCACTGATGGGGAGAGTCGTTTTGAAATGTGTATGCACATACATCTTCATGCAGGGTGACAAGATGAAAGCCAGAGAAAGAACTGACTGAACTGAGATAAAGAGGCTCCTGCATCCAGACCCCATTTCACCCCAGCAACAGCCAAAACCTTAATAGGAGTTTGCATTAAAGCCTCTGATCTTTGATCTTTGCTGGGGCTTCACCACTGGGCACTGCGTATTCACATGTTAAGACAGTCACTGCCCAAAACCAATTTTAATTCAAATGACATTAAAAAGATACTCTGGGGATTAAATGACCTGGGAAGCCACAGGCACAGCCAAGGATGGAAAACTAATAGTCTGTCTTGCAACAGTGGCATGATCACACGACCCTCCTGGCACTCATACCACGTGCCTCAGTTTACCCACGCGTTACAGACAGGTACAGCAATACCCAGCTCCTGCAGGGCAGTGGGAGGTCATATATATATATATGCATATACACACACACATAACCATATATATACATATAGATATCTGTGTTTGTATGTTTTGTTTAAAAGCACAGTTTCTAGGACTGCTCCCATGGGAAGGACAGCACCTTGCCGCTTTGGCCAGGGGTCAGGAGGTGCGGGCAGCAGGAGGAAGGCAAGTCATGCCTTCAGCAGGCCCCGGGGAGGTCTGCCTGCAATCAGGCAGCATTTAAGCTGTTGCAAGGGAAGAAATTAAAGAAATAAATCATATTTTGTTCATGCTCAGTAAACACTCGCTAGAGAGTCATGATTAAACCTTGCATATGCTCTTCCCCAAGCCTGGGCAGGCAACAGCAGTGCTGGTTATCACAGGCTGGTCCCAGGGTGGCATGGGAACCCTGGGCTGGCACAGGGATGTGGGTCCTCATGGGGGGAGCGGGACGGGCACTGGCGGGGCAGGAGTGGTGAAGACAGGGACATCAGAGCACAGGGAGGCTTGGCTGGGGATGTGGGGACAGAGGGCTTGACAGGGTAAAGCAAAAGATTCTGTGCAAGAAAAGCTGGGCTAAGATGAGATGGTGGAAGAGGGGCTGGGGGAGGAGAGGGAAGGTGCAGCCTGAGTTCCGCGGCCAGCACAGAGAAAGGCAGCAGATAACACCCTCCGCAGACCAGACCCTGCCCGACTGCCACTGCCCCGCACACAGCCACAGTGGCATTGCTGCGGCTGGGGGGTCACCTGCACCCCTGCCCATCCCCTGCTCTCAGGAACCAGCTGGCCGTGAGCATCCCGGCACCTTGGGATTCCTGGCAGCAGCAGAGCGGGCGTGGCTGCCTGCTACAAAAATGAATTGGGAAAGCCAGTTTTGGGGCAAAAAGGCCCTTTTTGGAGACAAGGGGAGAAGAGGAAGTTCAAGAAAAAAGAAATAGGGAAGAAAAAGCTGCTGTGTAAGAGATGCAGGAAGGAAAAAAAAAAAAAGTTGAAAAGAAATCCCTGGGGAATTGTGGAGGAGAAGAAAGAACATAGACATGCCAGACGAGCCAAAGCAAGAGCCAGAGAGCAGGAAGCGCCTAACTAGGATGGAGACAGAGATACTACAAAATCACGGTGACGTCATGCCGGAGTTGCAGTGGTTTCCAAAACAACTCCAAACTTCAGCGCCCAGAGAGGGAGCGAGAAGCGCAGGAGAAGTGGAAACGAGATGGGGCTCCGCACTTGGAGGGAGCTGGAACAGAAGCTTGACAAGTCTGCGGAGCTGAGCCTGCTCCCGGCTCCCTTTTGGTTTGCATTGGTGGGACGGGCTCTGGGGAGCCGGCAGACACAGAGACAGAGGTTACTGTAGAGCCAGGCAGCATCAGAAAGGAAATTCCTGAGGGTGTTTTCCTAATTGACATGTACAATGAAGTTACAGTCCCCCAAAGCCCCTTTCTGCAAGAAGGTAAATGCTGGATGCTCCCAAGAAGCAGAGCCAGGGAGTGAGCAACAAGAGACAGTGACCCAGAGGAAATAAATCTGCAATAAATGGAAACCACACACAGAGAGCTGTCCTGATGGCAGCGGTGTTGCTCTGCCCCAGCCTGTTCGGATTAGAGGGTTTTATGGCTGTGTTGGCCGGGGTAGAGGATGCGCAGGGAGGCCTGCCAGGGCAGCTGGGTAGACTCAGGGCTGTTTGCAGAGGGTAGAGAACAAAATGAGAGGAAGACAGAGTGAATGCCCATGGGGTCAAGGCTGTGACGCCCCTTGCCCAGGGCTTGCAATATGAAGCTGCCTGGTGTGCCCCCAGCCTACCCCAGCAGCCAGATGCAGGCAGAGCTACGGCAGCCCCAGCGCGCACCCTCTGGGTGAGGGCAACTCAACAGCCAGGGTGACTCCGAAGAAGGAAATTTCTTGGCTGCATGGACAACCTGGTGACCAAGCACCTCCTTGCCTGCAGAAGGGAATCGACTAGCTCTCATTTCAGTCAGGGAGAGTCTGGCACAGACCTCTGCAACCTCCTGGGGTCTGCACAGGACCCCATCATCAAGGACAAATAGCACAACTTCTACAAAGTCCTTTTGGAAGAAACTTCTCTACCAGAATGGTGCCATCCAGGTGGAAGAAACACAGCTTGATGCCTTTGCTTGCATCTCCCCTTGCAATGTTGCCAAAGCTCAGGAAGCTGCCAAACCCCCAAGACTGGCATCATCAATTCTCCTCAGGAGTCATGGTTAGAACACCCCATGACCCAAGGACCCCTTCGGTCAGGCAGGTCCAGGCAAGTGTGTTGAGGTGCCCACTTGAACCACCACAGTCCAGCTGAGACTGGGAACTGGTCAGTCTCAACCTTCCTGCCACAGCCACCCCCGCACCACCCACATCCCCATCCTTCTGACGGCCCTGAAGGTAGCCGGGATGTCCAGAGCGGTGGCTCCTGGCACAACACAGGTGGCACAGGGCTGTTTTCAGCATGCATCCTCCGAGAGAAGGAGCTAACCATACTTCACCAACTGCTCTCCCAGCATTCCTCTTATTGCTCTTAGGCCTGCAAGTTTGGGGAAGCTTTGACTTCTCCTCTCTCCCCAACCCCTGATGCATTTCTAGCAACTCACTGGGCAACCTGCCACAGGCTGCAGGCAGCTGTGCAGCTTCTTCAGTGCCTGCCTGGTCAAAGCCAAGCCAAAGGCAGCAGCCTGAGTGCTCCCCTACCTTTGTTCTCACGGCTTTACCTACTGCAAAGCTGGAGCCCAGCTGCTTTCATGGGCCCGTTGCTGCCGTTAATTGGCAAAGATGTAATTGGGGCTGTCCTGGTGCTGGGGCTGATCCTGGGGGTCAGGTGCCCTGCAGCAATCCAGGCCTGGATCCTGCTCGGACACAAGGCTGCCCACTCTGTAACCACTGCTGCACATGTGATGAACCTGCTTGGTCTCAGTTCTGTCCTACTACTCCCATAGCTTCTGCCAAGCAATGAAGCATGCAGGTAACGCTGCTGAATGCTCTGGCCAAGAGGAGGATGGGTGTCAGGACATGCCTGCAGGTTGGTGGACAGGTCCAGGTTAGGGAAAGGGCCTCCCAGCCTTGCGCCACACACCAAGAGAGACGTGCAGGGCAAGCTGGCTGAATTGGCTCTCTCTGCCTCCAAACCAGTGACCAAGCAGCAGGAGAGCATGCACTGCACACAGCTGGCTTGGCCATGAGCTCAGCTTACAAACTTCACTCCCGTGCCCAGGGGAATCCTTGGGAAGGCAGTGAGACTCCCGAGCCGGCGAGAGAGGGGATCACTAGGACTGCTGCTATGCAGGACCCGGCAAGAGATGGCATATGTGCTGTCACAGTGATGTCCCCTCCGTGCACACTGGATGACTCGGAGCTGGCAGCACCTGGGGAGCGGGGTGGCCACCAGCAGCAGCCCCTACCTGTCAGCCTCCCCACGGCCCTCTTCCCGGCTCCCTGTTTAAAACTTACCACGGCTGCTTTCCTGCCCGGGGGCGAAGAGAGCCTGACTCACGCACTAGAAGAAATTAATAACCGAGCAGAGAAGACGGGCTCATCCCATCCACCAGGCAGCATGAATCACTGCTTCTCCTGACTGTCTCATGTATTGTTCCAGCACTGAGTCAGTACCGCTGTGCAGGTTAACAAGGGGAGAAATTAAAAGTTATGGCCTATGAAACACAGCAGCACTGAGAAATTAAAAAAGAAGTGCTACTGTAAGAAAACTAATAGGACTACCCACAGAGTCCCAGAAAAGAAATGCTCTGTGCTCCAGCTTTTGCTCCACAGATGTACCCCCCACCAGAAATCAAACCCTCAAACCTCCATCACAGGCAGGCTTGCTGCCTGCAGCATGGGCAACATGTTTTGCAGCATCAGCTTTCTTTCTGTTTAAAAGCTGCCACCTCTCTATTTATCATTTTAAATATACAACCTTAATTGGATAACGTGGTCTGCTTGTACCTCCCCCCCTGACTGGGCCAAGCACGCTGCACACACACAATTTTCTTCCCCGCTGCCCTCACATTCACAGTCCTGGTCTATTGCTTCCTCCAGAAATACAAAATGGGA
>JANXJC010000063.1:1465871-1508587 GCA_027564655.1 Leptodon cayanensis
GGGGGGGAACAGTAATTCCCGGAGCAAGTTCTGTTTCAGGGCAGGGGGCCATCCCCCTTCTCAAGGGCCAAACCCTGCAGCTCCTCTCCAGCTGCCAAGCTGCCAGGTTGCTCCATCTCACCCTGGTAAGGAGAAAAACCCTGTCTGCTCTTCCCAAGCATGCCAGGCCCCACTTCCCATCCCAAAACAGCTCCTGCCATGCAGTAATGCCTCCCCAGTGTGAACAGCAACTATGTGCTGGGCCTTGCAAAATAAATCGTACTTCACCTCAAAATAAACAAGAGACTCCTGCACTCAAACTGCTGCAACAACCTGCTTTTTAAGGTTAGGATGGAAGATCTCAAGTCCTCTTCAGGTCCTTGTTCACTGACAATCTACACGCTATGCAACCTGGAAAGTACTCAGCTGATACACAAGACAAGGTTATAAAAACTTGGAGAAACAGGGGACCAGAACCTGATTTCATGGAACAGAGAGATGAGAAACAGCTTGGGAAACAGGGGCAGCTGCTGGTCTGTCCTTAAACATGAACATGAATTAGAAACATCTGCTGTGCCCTAAGCGACTCTTTCTGATCATATCATCCACAAACAAGTCTCATCCTCCTTTGACACCAGCTACTGAATTGACTTTGAAGATACTGCATGGCAGCAAGTTCTGCAGGTTAATGCCTCCTGTATAAGAAAGCATTTCCCCATGGCAGTGCTTCATCTCCTTCCTTGTAGCCCTGTGTAATGTATTTCTGCCCAAGAGAAAGACCAAGAAACGCTCAAAGGACACTCTGTGACTCACAGCGTCATCCCACAACCATCAACCCTACCGTGCTGAGACTCCAGTGCAGCTCTGCCAGCCCGCTGCATCCCGAATGGATGGTCACAGACTCCTCTGCTCAGCCCCAAGCGCTGCCAGCAGCCCCCCTTCATCACCCTGTGCCCCACTCCCAGCTGACCAATATGGCGGTCGTGGCTCTGGGCAGGTCCCAACATGAACACGATGTGAAGACTACTTGTCCATCATCCAACCCAGTGTTATCCAATCTTTAACAACCCTAGAAAAAGCTAATCTTGATGAACCATCAACTCAAAACAAAACACACTCAAAAAACAGCAAGCACCAGGTTACGTCCGTTTTCTCCTACAAGAATCTGATTCAGCTCTAATAGGACAGTTATTATTATATATTAAATGAATAGCAATTGATTATTAAGAGTGTATTCATTGAAACTGGGTAGATGGGTAATAAGATACCTGCCTGTTACATAGCTGTGAAACCACACTGAATATGCTTCTAATGACCAACTGGTATTTACTTAACATTCAATATCCATTGCTAAGAAAGGTCTCTCTAGATTTAATAAGCCTCTGTTATTTTATGTTTAATTAAATACCATCCACTATTAAAAACATATTTAACTGAGGTCGAAACCAGTAAAAACTGTATCTTATAACACGGCTGCTAAACCTCAAATATCTTCTTAATGATTAATTGGGATTTAGCACATGATCGCTGTCCTACTGAGAGCGGATAGAAACTGGAAGCTCAACGATTTGGGGACCAAAGTGCTTTGCTTCTGCAAACAATTCTGCTGGTTAAATAGTGTGGCTAATAAAAATAAAACAGAGCAGTAGGAGCCTCAGTTCCTAAGTAACCCAACTTTGGAAAAATCAGAATACAGCACAGCCACTTCCACAATGCCTGCTGGTCAGTGCCAGGCAACTTGCATGGCTGTGCAGGGGAGCTGGGACCACTGTCCTCCTGCGCTCAAGAGATCTGGGCACCAAGAGTGCATTCCTGCCGGCCAAGACATCAGCAGGACCTCTCAAGGTCAGCTCTGCCCCAGCTTTGATGCAGAAGCTCGGGAGTGGTGGGCCAGGGGACTCCTGATGGGACAATTCCAGTTGGGATTGCAAATGGCTTCCTATCTACTTGGGCCGGCCAGCTGGTGAGGTTCAGTGGTTCATCGCACCTATCAGCTTTTCCAGGAGAAACCAATGGCGTCTGGAAGAAGCTGGAGATGGATTTGCCATGATGGTCCAAAACCTTGACATTAAAAACTAAGAGACATTTTCAGGCTAAGGGATCAATGAGCTCCCAAAACCAAGGAGCCTGCAAGCACAAGTCCTGCAAGAGCAGCAGACCCATGATGGATGTTTCTGGCACTGCTCTGCACAAGCACCCTCCGTGCCCTCCACCATGAGCAAAATGGAAGTCCCTCGGTCGCCCAGCCCTGCACACCCACAGCCAAGCGCCCAGAGCACCACACACCACGCATCATCTTTATCACTGGGCATGGGGACAGGTGATGGGGGAAAAGGGCCTCTTGGCAAGGGGGAAATAAGCTTGAACGGGGAGCAGGGAGAAATCCAAAGTATGTCAGCACTTGGGAAAATGCCATTCCACCTCAGTGACCTCCTGCAAGAGGATTTACTTTTATTGTTTTTGTTTTCAAAGCCGTTGAAAGCAAAATCTGATGCTAGCAAAGTATTAAATATAGCAGCGCATACCCACACAGATTGCACAAGAAAACAATTTAAAAATAGAAACAGCGAGAATGAATACGAATGCAGAGAAAAATATCAAGAGAGGAAATCCAAGAGGGTCCTTTCCATCTATTGTTCCCCTCCTAACCTCAGGCACGCTGGGGAAATCGGGGTTAGACAGTGGGCTACACGCTTCGGTTCTGGGAAATGAGTCAAGAGTCTGGAACGTGCGCTCAGCACCAGGCAAACCCAGTGGCAACCTTGTGTTATGAGCTCATCCACTTCACTCGGAGGAACCTTGGCATGTCAGACCTCGGTTTTGCGGTGCTCTAATGAGATGCACTGAGGAAGTGTCACAATGGAGCTGCTCACCCCAGCTGGGCAGCTGGATGGGGTTGGAGATAACCAAAGCTCTACCCCAAAGTCATGTCCTAAGAGTGAATCATCATCCTGCCATGAATGACATACCAAAGGGATAAGAAAACATTCCCAGCGCCTGACAAGGCACTGTGCTATGCGTGAGGGGGGGTTCTAAACATCCCCACTAAGCAGGCATCTTTGCAGGAAAACCTCTACATTATTTAGTGTTTCTGAAAACAAGAGAGACCTTGGGAGTCCAAGCATCTTAACCAGAGGGAAGCGTTTCAAAGAAGACCTGGGCAGTTGCCTCTGCCTTGCAGGCAGGCTAGTTAGAGGCTGCCTCCACAGGTGGTCCAAGGAAAGGACACGAACAAGAAGGATCTCTTGGGAGGATGCAAGTGGAATAACCATGTCATCAAAGAACCTCTCTGACTTCCCAAATCTAAGCACCAGGAGGAAAGTCCAGTTGGTTTTTATTTCCTTCTCCAAGCACTGCTCTGTATGTATATGTATATATACAAATATACAAACTACCTACTTACTCTTCATAACATCCTTCCCATGAACTAGCCACACCACAATGGTAGACAGTCCATAGGAGATACCATCTGAGTTGCTTCAAAGCCATGTAGCTGATTAAGTAAAGAGCGGAGGTGTCTGTCTGAGGAATATGATGATTAAGAATGTCTCAAGCTCCAAATCAGCCCTGGAGACCTTGCTGGAATATTGACTACTGCCCCAAAATGCCATGGAAGGAGCTCAACACCTGATGTGTCCTGTCTGATTCAGGAGATGTCAGTGGATGTGAAGAATCAGGAGGCCTCTAGAGATGCCTCCGTAGTCTAGTGGAGGAGGGAGAGACACCTGCTCCTACACACTCATCTTTACTGGACAGTGCTGGACTTTCCTCTTTCCCCTTGTCCAGACAGAAACCTTTGCTCATCTTAAAGCAAGTTAATCTCACTTTTGATTGACTCTTCATAAGGATACAAGAGCCCTACAACCTAATACTGTATTTTATTATCTACAAATGACTCCCATGGGGTATGGGAGGCCTCGGGAGCTGCTCCAGCACAAGGGTTTGCCTGCTTCCAAACACTTCTTTGCATCCTCGCAACCCCATGGTTCCTATGAAAGGTGACTTAGGAGCACCTTTTCCACCAACAGAAATACAGTCCCATGCACATCTTCAGCTGAGGCTTCAGGCCATGTCCTGTTGAGTTCAAGTGTTGCCAGGAGAACACTGCACAGCTGAACATGGGAAAAGGACCTGGGCAGGTATCATCCATATGTGAGATAAGGAAACAGAGATGGGCTGAAGCAGCCTTCACAGAGATCCCTTCGCAAATTTACTTCCATAACAGCAAGTATGGTCCTTGGCCCAAAGCTGAGGTGAGGCCAGCCAAGCCCTCTGTGGAGGAAGACAACTAAAAAATATACAGGGCTCATGACAGAGCCAAATTCCACTTCCATTTCTGCTGGAGATTTCTTATGTCACTTGAGAACTATCATCAGGCACAGGCTTGACATCTTCCTCTCCATGTCTGCAACGGAGGCATCTGCTCCAGCCAATGACAAGATGAGGGTATCTCCAAAGATACCATTCCTCTCCTCTGTTTTACACGAGCCAATGACACTCTGGTGATGCCCATTTCTCTCCATCATCTAGCGAAGAGAGTCCAGACACCTAGCCCAGACATGTACGTCTGCACCACTGTGTCTCTATTTGTACAGACAAATCCCCCCCTCGTGTTTCCGTGCCTCAGTTTCCTCCACTGCAAAAGAAAAACAGACTGTGAATGCCATCCCAACCCAACCACAGCAACATAGTGAGGCTTAATCCATTACAGCCTGCAAACCGCTTTGAGATCCTCCACTGCTATATAAACCCAATGCTGATATTTTTTTAACCCTGCTGCACAGACGGAGGCAGGCACCCAAAGCCACAGCACCGCTGGCTTCTTGTAGCTGGCCCCGGCCCCACAAGGGGTAGCAGATGGATTGGCTGCTGCGAAACAACGACTTCCTTCTTTCTTTTTGCTGCAGTTAACTGGGGTTTAGACTGGGATTTCGGTTACATTTTGTGGCCAGCCTTTCTGGAGACAACCACCCGCCTGATGCTGGGGGAGTACGAGATGTCTAAAACCACGGGCAGTTGGGTTTATTTGGATTCCAATCTTCCCATCATTCAAAATCATGGGAAAATGAATATATGTTGCCGGGGTGAAATTTTTGTTTTGGAAACAAGTGTTAGTGCGGGGCAACTGGTTGTCCAGCCGACCAGCTGGGAGGCTGGACTCCGTCCTGCCCTCAGTTTGGCTCTCCTACGCTTCCCCATCCATTCAGTTGAGCAGGAGTTTGCAAGGACAACAGTGATGTGCATGGCCTCCAAGATATTCGGGGGCTTGCAGGCCAAGCAAAGCACACAGGCACACACGGAGCCTGCCCTCCGCCAAAACCTGACACCACTCTGGAATGTAGAAAATTGCAAATGATACTTTAATTCCACAGTCACTCAACAGTAGCTCTGGCCATGGGAAATACTGGGAAAGCTGCATGCTTAGGAGAGCTTACACAGAGCATGTCCAGCCCCAAACTAATCTGCGGGGCTGGAAACCATGCTATCTTTACCAAAACTTCCAGGCCCATCAAGTCATCCCCACCTGCCTGCCCTTGAATCAGCAAGAAACGCTGCAAAGCATCAGCGGGCTCCAGAGCTGCAAGTCAGCTCACGCCACCTCTCTGCCCGTGCTGGCATAAAGCAATGCTGGCAGACGGGCAGCTGCCTGCAGTGTCATCCATCCTGCCAGACCACAACTCAATGACCGCAGAGCCTTTTCCTCCAGCCTGGGCACTGCAAATCTCATCACCGCCCTTTCCACCCAGAAAACTGTTATGCTGAATGGTTTGGTCCAGATCTCCCTTCTCTCCATAGGGAAAATCCCAAAGTGCATCCCGCAGCCCCCAGGCCTGGTGCTCCCCTCCCAGCACTCGGCAGTTGAGCTCCTGCCACAGCGAGCTCCGGCTCCCAGTGCTAAGCCCTGCGCCTCGCTGTCTCCCAGGCCAGCTCCAGCTCCCGCCCCGTGTCTGGTGCTTTGATGGTCGGCACTGCGGGAAGCTGCGTCCCTTGTCCCATTGTGGGGATGTGCTCAGCCGCAGCACCTAAGGAGCCTAACAAAACCTGCAGAACCCGCACCCCGGATCCTCTGCTCTCCCCAGGAGCTCACAGCTTCTGTGCTTTTAACCTGCTCTGCACCCTAAGCCACCCCTGCAGGGGGATATGCCCATCACCAGCAGATCTATGGGGTCCCTGCAGTGATGAAGAGTCAGAATAGACCCAGCAAAACCAAACACGTGAGGATATGGTAAACTCAGAAGATCTATGTCAGGAGCTCAGGAACTGCCATGGCTGGATTTATTACCAGGAGGGAGGATCTGAACTTTGAAAAAGTTTGCAGCTAAGATTTAACACCATGTAGTGCTCAGCCAAAAGTGTTAGGAGAGGAAAGGAGAGGCGAGGCTCAGCACATTGGGATGAAGGCTGCTCTCACATTTCAGGAACTTCCTACTCTGATTTCAGGTCTTCCTTCCTTCCTCTCGAGCTGTCCCCTCTGAAGTCAGTGGTTTTAGAGACCAAAGAATAACACAATTTGCTTCTCCATTGCTGAAAAGGGGCTTTCAGGTCCCTGCTGTCATTCTCCGAAAGCTCTCAGTGGCACCCAAGGGGCAGGGGGGGGACAAGCATTCCCAGGGTGGGTGCCACATCCCACAGCTTGGGAGGCCTTCCTCGGACCCTGCCTATGCTGCTGCCTCCTCCCTGCCTGCTCACCGACAATGGGGCAGCAGCAGATGAGATCCTATTCCCCTCTAGCAACGTGTTGCACAGTAGAAGAGCTGTCCCACAGCATGTCCCTGCTGTCACCCAACATGTCACACCACAGAGAGCTAAGTATTGTGTGTGAGACAGCCTGTAGCTGCAACACAAGATCCCTCTCCACGTTGCAGCCTACCTGGATGGACACACACTGTGCTTGTATGTCAGGAGAAGGATTTAGTGCTTCTCCTGCACTGGGTGGCACAGCTATTGTGGCCTTATAACCTTGCCTACCCCAGGGATGTGTCATAGATGACCTGCATTGCATTAAGGTTATCATAATGGAAAAAGTCTACAGCATTTAGTATAAAATCCTCTACCCTTCTGGCACTGAACAGCCCCTCACAGCTGAAGCCTCTGCACCATGAACATGCAGGGCTCCTAACCAAGGAAAACTGCTGCTCCCCCTGTCCTGGTCCCCGTCTTCTTTGCATTTAGTACACACTCTAGAAAAAAGGTTCTTGTTGTGTCCTACGCCAAAATATCAGTTCTTCAACAGAAAAGACTCAGTGGGGTATCTGAGGCTCTGCAGGAGCTTTCACTGATCCCACATGGAGCTGGTCTCCAAGCATTTGGTCTAGTGAGGTCCCCTGCATCATGGAGGATAACACACAAAGGTGAAGTCCCCATCCCCTGCAATATCAGTGCCCACCTGCGCTATCTTCAAGGGTCCCGACTAGTACAAGCTCTGGCAACAGTCAGGGTGCCCAGCATAGGGTGCCCAAAAGCACACCCATCAGCTCACTCCAGGGACCACTGACTCCAGGGCTGTTCTTCGGTAAGTTCAGATCCCACTCGCATCCATCAGAGGAGAACATCTCCCTCCTGCCTGAGCGCTCCCCCCCATAGCTCCAGCTTCCTTGGGAGGTTTCACCTACAAGCAAATCCCTCAAAACTGAGAGTCAAAACAAAGCCCTGGCCATTTTACAGAGTGGGTTGCAGCAGAAAGCAGGCACAGCACTGGTCTCCCAGTGCCACCTGTACTGGTTTCTGCTCCGAGAGCCCCATTTACCACCTGGAGCGAGCAGCCTCTGCCCTGCCTGTGGGCTGCTGCTTCTCGGCAGAAATCCCTCCTTCCACAGAGCTCCTGCGGGCCAGCGCTGAGCTTTACTTTGTGCTCTGTATTATAGGGGTGAGGAGAGAGAAGCCCCTTCTGTCGCCCAGCCGGAGTGTCACGCCGTGCGCTGGAAGAGGGTAACCCGAGCTGTGGTTTACCCGACATTCCTTGTGGCTCCAGCTCCCCAGCCAAAACAAAACCAACATTTTCCCTTTTTTTTTTTTAATTCCCTCCTCTCCTTGAGGCCTAACAGGAGGAGGGGGTCCCCCACAGGACTTAGCCAAACTCATGCTGGCTGGAAACCAGCTAATCTCAGCCTGTTCCCGACACCATTCCCAGCTGCATCCCCTGCAGCCGCACCCAGGCGAGCAGGGTGCACAGAGCAACGCCATGGGGCGATGCCATGGGGCCAGGGCACACAGCGAGCACATAGGAACAGACTGTCTGCTCCTGGCTCACATAAATCAGTGCCGCTCTGAGCAGAGCTGGAGAAGTGCTGCTGATTTACATCGGCGGGGAGCCGAGGCCTCCATGTTCATAGAGCTTTAGAAACCTCCCCAAGAACAGCAAGAGGAGAGGAGAGACAATACTGCTCCAGCGACAACATCAGTCGTGTTCGTGTTATCCAGCGGACACATCAGTAGCTGTGGGGCTTTCCGAGGAACATGGAAAATGAACTGGAAGCTGTCCCCAGCATGGTGTTCATGAGCACAGCAAATGGGGCCCAGGAAGAGAGGAGGAAATCACACCTCAAGGCTGCAGAGCAAGTCCCGCTTGTGTCACCCAGATGAGTGCTGCTGTTGGCATCCCCATCTACCACCTTCCAATATCTTCACAGCATTTATACAAAGGCTCCTGTTGTCAATACCATCCCACAATGGGGCAGGTAGCCATGGGACAGGGTGCCAGGAGGGGGGCACAGCTTCTCTGCTCTCACCAAACACCCAAATCCACTATCCCATGCTATCCTGCTATGCTATGGAGGACAACGAAATGCAACGGGGCAGGCAGAACCAAAAAGCAGGCTCACTCTCCAAAACACTGGGTCAAGAGGATGTGCTGAGCCCTGTCCCCAAGCAAAGGAAGGCAGTAGGGAGCAGCAAGGAGCCCCAGCTGCCAGGGACAGACACGGTTGACCTTGGCTGGCTGCCCAATGCCCACCAAGCCGCTCTCTTGCTCCCCCTCCTCAACAGGAGCTCCAGGCCAGGGGCCACGCTTCGCAAATCTCAAACAAATAAAAGCTGGCTTGGGAAGACTCATGGTTTGCTAAAGCAGAGCTCAAAACCTGTAAGTCTGTTTCATAGGCCACCGTTTCAACGCGCCATCTTGGGCAGGGTGAAGGGGATGGTGCTGAGCTGAGCTCTCCCATGCAGAGCAAGCGCCAAGCAACGCGGTCAAGTGGGCACGAGTCCCATCGTGCTGAGGGGCTCTGGGGACGGCAGGAGGAGGAGGGTGAGCTCGGGGCCTCTGCACAGTGGTCCCACCATGGCAGGTCTCTGTCGGACGCACGCACGGTGGGCCACGCTATGAAACTCAATTTTCATCACCCCAGGGGAAAGCTTGGCACTGCTGCTCTTCAGCCAAGTGTGAGCCAGGTGCCGGACACCGCTCTGTGCAGAGCTGCCCTCCCGCCAGGGTATCTGCTGCAAATGTTAAGGCTGAAATTCTCCGTCTGAATTAGAGGAGCACAGATTTAACAATTGTAATGGTCCTTTCCTCGACATTAGTGCTTACTCATTTACAAAACAACTGCTGCTTGCTGGTATCAGCCATTCCTCAGCGCTGCCGGAGAGCTGGCTCCATAGCAGGGAAGTCTCCATGATGGTGAAAAAACTACATTCAACACCAAGGAACTGCAAAGAGGGAACCACTGTCCTAGTGAGCAGGAGATGTCAACAAGGACAGGGCAGGAGCACACACCAGTCTGACGTGGGAAGTGGTCCCAGCTGGGTAGGTACAGACAAGAGGCAGAGGCACTTCCCAGGTGGTGAACATCCATTCTGGAAGCACTAAAAGCTACTCCTCAGTCACCAGGATGAGAAAAAAATCAAAGATGTGCCAAATTTCCACAGCAAGCAATACCTTGTCATTTAATGTGACTGCACTGAAAGGGGAGGGACAACGTGCCTGTCGTTGTCACCCCTGCGGCTGGGGCACAGGGAGCAATCTTAGGACGAGGGACCCCCCAGGGCTGTGTTTTTACCATCCCCAGCCCTGGTTACAGGACCACAGCTCTCCCCCAAAGGATCACTGCCGCAAGCTGCAGACTGGGGAAAGAGTTAACGCTTCCCCCAGTTTCTTACACTGTTATTCAATACATTATTGACGTTGAAAAGTCGTCACGTTACAAGCCAGCAGTCCACGAGTATTAAGAGGAAAATAGAGGCATGCAGAGAGAGACACACACCGCAGAGACGTGGGCCCCTCCAAGCTACAGTTACGTTACTGCACAGAATCTCCTTTCCCAGACTTGCTTTCCTCCCCCATTTGGTGCAAAACCAACTCGTTTGCTATTTGCATTTAATGCCACAGTGAATCCCTAAATCCAGCTCACAGAAAGGATTACTGAAGGGGGAGGAATGGCTGCACCAGGGTTTTTTTCTCAGGCTTCGACAGTTCTGATGCTCTGTCATTGAAATGAGGACCGGGACGGCAGTGCTGGGGGCTGGAGCCTCTTCACGGCTGCCCCAAGGATGCTTTGCTAGACCTGTGCCCCCAGCCAGGGCTCCCGCAGCCAGACCCCCCACAGTGCCCACCCCGACAGCTCTCCTGGCTGCAATGCCTCTCACCAGCCACACTCCCATGCTCAGCCCCAGCAGGACGGCACAGCACAGCTCGACACTGCTGCCGAACACACCTCTCCTGGCTCCAATTGCCGTGGTTCTCACAGAGCCGAGGATGGCAGCTGTCTGTGCCAAGTTGGAACCATTCGCTACAGAACACCAACATCAGTATTGTTCACAGGAACAGATTTATTCCTTATCCCTTTCTCCAACCCACACCTCACCCTCCATTCAGGGCCCTAAGACAGTGCTTCTCTGGGGAGTTCAAACCCAGCAGCAGGAATAGAAAATTTAGGAAAAAAAAAAAAAAAAGGTGGAAAAGCAGGTGCCCACGAAGGGGTCTCATCCCTACAGCCAGCGCCAAGGAGGGGAATCCCACCATGTGACAGACCTAGGTCTGCCACGAAGCGTTTGCCTCCCATCTAAGCTCCATCGAGAGCTTCAGGTTCCACCAGCTGCTCCATCTGTGGACATTTCCACCCAAGCCAGCCCTATGGGATCCCCAAAATGTGGCGTGTCCCCCTCCCCACCTGCGGCTGGTCAGCACAACCCCAGGGTGCAGGAGCAGCCCAGGTAAGCCAGGAAGGTCACAGGGCCCTTGCAATGTCAGGCAGCGGATGGCATCTGCCTGTGGGCAGGGGAGGCAGAAGCCCGGCAGCACCTGCCCACCGCAGGGTCCGCTGCAGGCAGGGTGGAGGAGGCGCAAGGGATGAGGCTGAACTCAGAGAGGGAGCTTGCCAGGCAGGCTTACTCCCTGCTCGTATTTTATTTCATCTCCTGATGGGTGAAATGTGTCCTTAATTTGTTCTAAAAGAAAAAGAGAGTGAGCTGCATTCTCACACCCATAACAAAGACAACACGCAAAGCCCTTTAAAAGCAGGCGCCACATATACTATGCGCTGCCTTTTTCTAATTAAAGATGTCTTTTCTAGTTAGCCAGGGCCGTGTTTGAGCTCCAGGCGACGCTGCCTGTCGGGCGAGGGCCCCATGTGCTGCCCACTCCTGCCCAGCGGCAGGCAGCGCCGGCAGGGCACCGCCTCGCCCGGGGCTTAGCTGTGCCTTTGAGCTCAGAGGCCAAGCACGGGTAAAGGAGCGCATCCAAGCCCTTCCCAGACGATCCATCCCCAGAGGGCTGTTTCTGGCTCAGCTAGCTTTTGAGAAAGAGGGGTGCATCTGGTTTTAATCTTACCCCTCGTGGTAGCTGTCACCATGGGTTTGTTGTGAGGGTAAAAGATGCCTTCATGCAGCCCCGTGCCAAAGCAGCAGACATGAAAACCTCAGGCTACAGCAAAAACCCAATGTCCTGGGCTACCCCGGCCCCAGGGCTCCACACCTCGGCCCACCAAGCAGGGGAAGGGGCCATCCCTCCTGACCCATCGTTCACAGGGTAGCCAGCTGAAAGCAAGTGCAGGAACCGAGCAACATCACATTAGGCAGCACAAGCCTTCGTTTCAGCCAGCAGCCACGGCAGCACCGGTGAGAGGGTGTACAGCCACGCCGGCTGCCCCAGGGAACCCGGCAGCAGCACCCGTAGTGGGCAGGCTGCGGGCACTATGCCAGGACAGGCAGAGCAAACCCTCCCAGTGCCGGTCGCCTGCACCAGAGTGCACTTGAGCTGTGAATCTGTGCTCCGGTCACCTCCTTCCTTCTCCCAAAAAACACAGAGAACCACAAGAACCACAAAAATGCATCTTCTCCGCACTGCAGAGCCTCTCTCTCTGAAGGGCACGCCGCGCTGCCGGAGGACCAGCCACTCTGCTAACCCACGGCTCTCACCACCTGGAGAGCCGCCAGCTTTTAAAAGCAGCTGTCACATAAAAGCAAACACTGAAAACCATTACATTTACAGCAGTTTATCTTTAATGCCATCTCAGTTTTTGACGTTGCTCCATTCTGATTCATTTAAATGGTTTCCCCCTTGCAGCTGGCGCACCCACCCCTCCTGCGTGTTCGCGCCTGCCAGGAGGCTCCTCCTCCTCCGAATTTGCAGCACTGTGACATCATGCTGCTTTGCCACGGTGACAGCAGTGAGGTCACAGGCTCACATGGAGGCCAGCAAATCTATCCCCTTCCCAAGCAAGGGAAGCAGGAGAGGAAGCAAGGAAAAGGGCAGAGGATGGAGCAGATCAGCACAATGGGTTGACGAAGCAGGGACTTGCCTCACCCCAACCCCAGGGACCTGCAAGGAAGGGGGCTGGAAGCGTCCTTGGGAGCCAAATCAGCATTCCCCAGCTGCATCTTGGAATGCCAGCCATCAACAGCATAGGAAATCCCATCTCCTTGCCGTGTCCTGGGGTGTCCCTGCAGGCACGGCTCCTCCTGCAGGGTGCCCAGCTGGAGGTGGGATGCTCCGGCATCCGCCATGGCCCCACTGGTGGTGATCTGTATTCCCGTGGAAGGGCCACAGGCACCTTCCCCACAGGGAGCCTACAGACAGGCTGCCCTTGCTCCTCTACTTCTGCTCTGTGGCACAGCGGAGACGGCGGGAAGCTGGGACAGAGGCCAAGCAACAGGCTCATAGCACTGCACAAGAACCCACCAGGTGCATGTCCAAGTGGCAGAGTCCCCATAGAGGGGGCAGGACTCTCACCCCTGGTAGGTGAATCCCACCCTCCCTCCTCACCCCCTCAAGCCCTTTGGCTTTGCAGACCCCGTCCCCCTGCCTCCACTGCCTATGGTGAGGCAAGAGCCTCCAGGGCCACGAAGGCAGTGTCAGCTCAGTGCCCTGCAGCATCCCCCATCCTTTCACAGGGAACAAAGTCCCTCCCTGCCCCTTTGACAGATGCGCAGCTGGACTGCAGAAGAGAGTTCGTCTCTGAAATACCCCTAGCCCGATGGGCCACGTCCTGCTCCACACCAAGGGTCTGCACCAGGGAAGTCCTCATCCCCGTCCCTCTGACCAGCCAGGGTTTCACCCTCTGAATGGTGCAACAACCCAAGAAAGTCCCAACAGCATCCCTGAAATTTCTTATAGCAAAGCTCAAACCCAAATGGGCTGAATCAGGAACCAGGACAAACAAGGCCACTAAAAGCCAACGGGCAAACACGGGGGCTGGCTCTCATGAAAGGCTCTCAGGGGTGTGCATCCCAGTAATCACAATAAAAACTGCAACGTGGCAGGACTAACAGCACTTCATGGGCTGGCGCCCCCCTCTCCCGTGTATAGTCGCTGGGGGATGTCACCTTCACAGCAAGCCTGGGGTTGCAGCCTCCCAGCAAGTTTTGTAGAAAAGGGCTCCAAAGCTGTGATCTGACATGCAAAAAAAGCCTCAGACCCCGCCAGTTCCTTTGCTTGGGCTGAGCAGCAGTTGCAATGGGGTGGGGGGATGGACATCCCAAAGTGGTTCTACTCATCCTTCATTTGGCTCGTCACACGTTTAACACTACACAAACTAAAAATGCACAAAATAAAGAGCAGAGCGACTCCAGGCAGCCTGACTGGCACACACAGTTGTGCCATGGGCCTTACGCTATTTGGTGTTTACCATAAAGCTCATGCTCCAGCACTCTTCCTATGCCACTATCATCTCACTTTTTTTTTTTAACTAATTTTAAGCATATTTTCTAGCCCTTTGATTGCAAATAATTGAAAACACGGTACAAGAAGAGAAAAAGAGCCCCGTATCATAGATTTTATGAAGCATGATGCTTCTACGTCAACATCATCAGATCTGAGGATGGAGAAGCAAAGGCATGTGCGTGACACACGCACGCTCCATTACCAGCTGGAGTCATGCAGGAAAGGCCACACTGCCCAGTTCCCTGTATCCCAGCCCCCAGGAGCTTTGCGCCCCAGATTTCAGTGGGCACAGGATCAGTCCCTCCCTTCTGAAGCTGAGAACGGTGCCGGCAACCCCAACAGAAAATCTGAGCCAAGGCAGCACCTCCTCCAGGAGCTGCCGTCATGCCGTGATAAAGCCGGCTGGAGGGATGGAAGCACCAGGGAGGATGCCGGGTGCCACCGAAGACAGTGCTGGGCTGCAGCCCTTGCCTCCTCTGACTGCCAAAGGACTCCCGTTTCATCCTCGGCAGGGTTTGCTGCTTTGCCCGGCTGCCAGAAGAGTTTTATCGATGTCAGAAATGAACAGCGCAGCCCCAAAGCCTGGGAACAAGTCTCTCTGCGCTGTTGTCTTGGCTGAGCCTGCAGACGCAGGGGCACGGAGGTGCCAACTGCCCCCAGTCCCGCTTAATAAGGTGTTAACTCCCAGGCCTAATTGCGACCACTTGGCATGTCAACACCCTTCACCTCTCTCCTGCTAAACAAGGAGAAGTTTTGAATTGGCACTGCTCGGCGCACACTCATGTGTTTGATCTTAGGCTGCATTTTCTTTCCATTTTCCTTCTCTCCATCGCTCTAGATGGGTGTCGAAGCCCAGTTTACCCGTCTCCTCCGGTCTCCCTCCCTTACCAGGGACCTTTGCCGAGTGTCTCCTTTCCAACTGGCCGCATTCCTCCCTCTCTCTTTCTCCACACACCCACATACACACAGGAAACTTCACTCGCAGCATCCTAAGGTTGCACAGAAAAAAATGAATAGCAGGAAATTAAAAAGGTTCATGTAACAACATTAACACAGCTGTAATGCACAGCTAGTATATATAAAATAACATGTCAGACGATCCCCTCGCCAGAAGAGCAGGACAGCATGCTAGTGCTTGTATCTAAATAGTAAGGGTTTAGCTGCTGGCAGCGCAGGCAGAAGGCAGCATACACACATTTGCTACAATTACAGGTGTGTTCTTCCAGTTTTCACCATGAGATTTTTCTGAAGTGCCATTACCACGTTTTATATATACTCACATTGCTCCACCTTTTGCTTTTTACAGCACAGAAGATGAAAAAACAATAACATCAGTCTCTGTGAGTTTAGTCCTCTGCCCCATTCAACATATACAGTTTCAGCAAATTTTTTCTGAGGCTGCTGTTATAAATGCCTCTTGTTCACATCCTAACAAACTGGCAGCACAGGAACTCTCAAAAAAAGGGCAATTCATGCATTATTTTTCTTAAAAAAGGCTACTTTTTAGAGCATCCAAAGCCGACTCAGACCAGCAACTCTTCCCTGTTGTACTGGAATGCAGTTCCCATCCTTGCAGAGGTGAGGAGGAGAGGGGCTCTCAGGACTGGATGCGTGAGAGCCAGCACCAGCACTTCCATTTGCAGAGTACCTGCCCACTAACCCCCCTGAGGCTCATCCAATACCTTTAATATTCTGGAGAGCAGAAAACTCACATAAACTCCACACTAGTCAAAACTTCCCATGGTTTTCTTTCCAAGCGCTCCCCTGCACAGCCCTAAGGGATGAGCAGATTCTCCCCTGCAGGTCTCAGAGACCCTTGGATTCAGAGTGGAAAATCGTTTTGGGTGATCAGGCTTTTTCCTCACTCACCTCACTCCTTGACTTGGAATCAGGGAAATCTGAGCAGTGGTATCTCCCCACTATCACCTCCGTGATCTCCCTGCTTGGCACTGGCTTTGAAGGTCACTTCACTTTGAAGGTCCAAGTCACTGCTCTGGAGGGTCATCTGTGCTAGGAGGTAGCAGCAGATTCACCCCTGAAGTTACAGGGCAGATGCCAGCATAGCCAAGAGCTTCCACATAGATGCTCCCTCTCAAAGCTAGGATGACCTTGGAAAGGGATTGAACAGACTCCAGCCACTTTGCTACTAAATCAGATGCACGTTAATCTACGTGTGTTGGCTTCACCACTTTGGGGACGCACTTGAGCTCTCCCCAGGTGCTCTCATGGAGCTGGCCGGTTGGGCGTAGGCAGTGGGGTCACCATCCTGGCTGGCAAGGTGAGGTGTGGGCTGGGTCACAGCCCAGTCTGGTGCCAGCCAAGAGCCTCTCTGGCACATGGGCCCTCGACAGTCCCAGAAGAGCTCGTTTCCTGCCAGTTATGGCCCTGCTGGCTCCCCTGCCCCTTCCTCACTGGGAAAAGAGCTAAGAGCTGAGCAAGCCAAGCTCTGAAGAGCATCCTTTGCCATGGGTGGCGCAGGAGCCACGTGCAGATGCCCCAGAGCCTGGTAGACTCTCTTGTGGCCTGGGAGAGGGCAGTGGTTGAGATGACCTGATGCTCCAACTTAGTCATAGACCCCTAAAAGGGCTGGTCCCATCATTAACCTGTTGGAGACTAAATTATAAACAGGGAGATCACAGCCGAGTCTCCTTCCTCAGCTGTCCACCTTCCCTGAGGTCCTCCCATGAGGAGAAAACAGAGGCAAAGGAGCAGTAGGGAATTACCCTGCTCCAGTCCCTGCTTTTCTGCCTTGCACTGAGCAGGACACTACACCAGAGCAGAGCAAGGGTACTGATGGGTGCAGTGGCTCACCACCAGCCTGGTCCACATGCCAGCAAGGGCACTGGAGCTCTCCTCCAAGCATCGCAACACAGCGATGACCTCAACCAAGCTTCTACCAGCATCACAAATTCAAGCTCAACTAGAAATGAGAAGGGGAAGGAGAACCTGCAACATGTTCAACTCCAAGGGAGAGAGAAGGGAGGGTCTGGAGGAGATCAAGGAAGAGGAAAGGGGAAGGCAAGGTTTGGGAAAGCAGAAACCAGACAGCCGAGGGATTTCGCTCCACTTCAGCAGTGTCGGAAGCCATCGCCCCAAGTGCTCAATGGGGTTGTGAACAGCGAAACCTGATCGGCTGTTAACCCAGGAATGCATGGAAATAGCAACTGTGCATAACTCCGGGGAATCTGCCACCGGTGCCCCCAGCACCCGGAATCACACAAATAACCCGCGCGCTTCATGCATGAGCTCATCCCGGGGATAATACTCTCGCATGAGCCCAGCCGGCAGGAATTCGCCGCACGCTTAGCAGGCCGGGGGGAGGGTGAGGGGGGACACCGTTCTCCTCCTGCTCCTTTCCCCTTCCCCTCCCGCCACCATCCAACATTTCCCACGGATCATACGTTGCACCCTGGGAGCGCCCATGTCCCAAAAGCCCAGCGAGCTGCGCTTGGCCTCTCTCTCCCAACAGGCAGGAGAGCTGGCAGCCTCCCTTCGCAGGGTTGCAGAGAGGTGCTGGGAAACCTGCTTGACCCCATAAAACACTATAAAGTCGGGAGGAAAAGAAAGGAGAGGAGAGGTATCTGCACTCCTGCGTCCCTAGCACCGAACCTGCTTCTTTCTGTTCCTCCAGCCTGCTGGGAAAGGGAATGGGAATCTGTTCTCTATTTCACCCATGTCCCAACTGCTGGTGGTGCTTCATGCACCCAGCGTGGTACACAGAGGGACCAGGAGGGACCACCCTCCAGCCCTGGGAGCACATTAGACAGCATCAAGTGTTGTACCACTCCTTGCAGCATCGCATCCATGTGGCTTCTCTCCTCCCCTCCGCTTTCCCCTCTCACTGCAGTCTGCCTTGTGGAAAGAGGCTGAAATCCATGGGGGTCTCCTGTCCCTGGGAACCATCCTGCTCCCCAACACAACAGCTTCTTTCTTCCAAGCAGCCAACGACCCAGGGAGGAGCTGCAAATATTATTTGCTTATTACGTTCCTCCCTCTGCTAACTGGATCAGCCCCAGACCCTGCTGTCTGCTGAAACGGATGGTAAAAATCTCATGGAGCAGGAGCAAGACTTGACCTACAGTTGGAGGATTAGCCGTGGTCCATGAAGCCAGCCTGGCTCCCAGATGACACGTTCGTCACCTCTCAAGCACTGACACCTCCTGCCAGTGGTGGCTCTTCTAGGGACCGGCTAAGACTAACAAGGGAAAGTCAAATGAGATCTGTCTGCCCCTTCCACACCTAGATGTGCCTCCCTCAGCGAGCAGCTGTCCCACATCCATCTTCTGGTGTGAACCGAGGGGAAACAAAGCCACAACAACCAGAGAGCACGCTCAGACCTGCAAGGCCAGAATTCAAGCTGCAGATATCGGGGACACGGGGCTGCTGGTGCTGACAGGGCTCAGCAAACCCTGCGTCCATCAGAAAAAGGGGAGGTGGCAGAAGGCAGGCAGGTTGCAAGCACAAGATATGCCCACTGGGTTCACCAGAGCGAAGTGGGACAGCTATGCCCAAGGCACTTCATTCGGGGTGATGGAGCCAGACCTGCTGTGTCACCTTCCTGCTGCCATCACATGCTCTGCTGATGTGGAGGACCATCTTGAATTCACTGCCTGGGAGGTGAGGCAGCTTCTGCCTCCCCTTGCTCTCATCCACCTGCACACGTGTTTCTCATGCTCCTCGGCTGGATGACAGGACATGTGGGCTGCAGGTGCTGCCACACAGGAGGGGGACCTGAGGAAAAGACCTGGCACCGGTACTACTGCCAACTGGGCAGCTCCAAGGGCCACCATCAGGTCAGGGGGACCACAGTCAGCCCCTCAGACAGCACCGCGGAGGGCCCCAAGTGCTTGGCTGGGTCCTGCTGGGGCAAGCTCCCTCCCGGAACACAAAGCCTGGTACGGGTTGCCTTGCACAGCAGCAGAGCATTTATGCCCAAGGTCAGATAATTTGAGTTTTGGAAGCAGTTCTGGGCTTTTTGAACTGCCTCCAGAGAAGAGGGATCTTCTACCTTTGAACTGAATGATCCAATCTTTCTGCAAGTGCTCCACCACTGAAGCCCTCCCCTCCAGCGGCTCAGCTCCAGAGCCTCTGATGTCACTCACCCTGGAAATGCCAGGGCAAGAACAAAATGAGCCAGCCCAAAAATAGCTTAGCCGTGACAAAGGTGCAGGCTGGGCACACGAGGCTGAGCCCATACCATGTCCTGCTTAGGCTGGACAGGCCCTGAAAGAGGACTGCAGATGCAATTTAATATATCACCATAAACACAGTTCACTTTACTCCTGGACAACTCTACTTGAAGCAGTGGCACGTTGGGCTGGGGGTCTCCTGGAGACTCCCCCATGCCACCTGCCCTCCCGCAGAGGAGCACTCCATGGAGAGCTCCCCGCTTCTCCTCCAGCCCGGGGCTCTCCCCTCCTGTGGGGCAGCGTGACCCAGAGGCCGGCTCGGGACCCAGGGGTGGACAGAGAGCTGGCAGCAGGAGGAGAAAGGACCAAGACTCAAGCTGCAAAAGGAACAAGAAAATGGAAAGTTAGGGGAAGCAAATGGAAAGCTGAGAGATAAAGCAGCAGCAGGACAAAAAAACAAGGGTGATACAGCCAGCAGAGGACACAGACAGTCCATCCCTGAGGGAGAGGGTTAGGAGCAGATGCAGAGTAGGGGTAGCTCCTAGTTTTGACCCCTTGCAAGCCTCCATTCCACCCCAGAGCTGCATTTCTGCTTCATCAGTGCATGGGTCATCGAGCAACAGGAAATGCTTTTTTCTGCCCTCGGGGTTCCCAGCCCTCTGCCCCAAAAATGTTACCCACAGTGCGTCACCGCCGGTAAACTTAGATTTTCCCCAAAGCCGGCCAAGAGCCCTGAGCAAACTGTTGGCATGTGAGACGGCGCACGGCCCCACAAGGAGGAAGCTTTGGAGCCCAGGGTAACCAGACACCCGGCTGGCTAATGAAGGGAAAGTGATTTATACCTTTCCAGGGGGAGCAGGGATCAGCATGAACCCCCCACAGGGTGGGGGCGAGTAGCACCGGGGCAGCACCCCGGGTCCCGAGAGATGTTTACAACCCGCAGGACTAGAGCCATGCCAGCCCCTTCCTAATGTGCCAGTGGCAGCGGCCCTGTGGCGTGCCAGGCGATGTGGCAGTCGCAGTTCCTCGTGACTCATCCCAAGCCAGACACCAGGAGACAGAGTTACCGAAGTCTCCGGAGAGCCAGGGGGGAAGTGAGGAGGAGGAGGAGGAGGAGGAGGAGGAGGAGGAGGAGGTGGCCGAGGGCTCGTGGGGGGACTCGCCGCTCCAGCGCGACACCTAAAGGACTTCGCACATGGATGCACAAGGAGGGTTTTGATGCCGCATCCCAGCTCCTGCTGGATCCCGCCGGCCGTAGGCACCAGTGCTAGACACACGCACAGGCAGCTTAGGCACTGCGGCTCCTACCCAGGCTCAGAGGAGATTTAGGTGATGCTGGGCTTAAAATACCAGAGTGACTGCATATCCCTCACCTATATCAGCACATCTTTTTCAGCCCAGTGAGCCATCAGTGCTGCCTGGAACAGGCAGTGCCTATGGACAGGGTGAGGGGATGCGGGGCGTGCAGGGACGCTGCCCCCAGCGCTCTGAACGGCAGCTCCAGCAACTACGATGTCCCCAAAGGGGAAGCAGGTTTGGGACTGGCACCAACATCTGCTCGTCAGATCTCTGCCCTCCCCAGAGGCTGCAGAAACAGCAGCTCTGCCCCTTGCAGACACAAACCAACCTGGCCAAAGTGTCCCAAAGCGGATGCTCAGGGATGAATTCGCAAGACACTTTGCAAGACAAACACGCACCAAGCGCGAGGAGCAGGGCTTGGGCTGCAGGAGCCACAGCAGGGCTGGCATTTTATTTTATTTTATACAGACTCGTGGGCTGGTGCCGCATTCTCATTTCAGGGACTACCTGCTGTAAAGGAACAAAACTGTATGCTGAAGAGGAAAAGAGGTGAGATGGAAAGGTGCAGTGCACAGCGGGTGCCAGCACAGAGCCAAGAGCCAGCAGCCCCCGCGCCCGAGCACTTCTGTTTATTCCTACCTTATTGAACGTATTGCTTCTCAGTGCTTCTCCGCCCACTGTTAAACGCCTTGTGGGAAAGTCCTGCAAGGAACTTTGCAGGTATCAAACTATTAGGCTGCTCAACAAATTATTTTCAAACCTACAGAGTTTATTATTCTCAAGAGTCTTTTCTGTGTTTTTTCTACACCAGCCTGAAATATTCTTTGGCAGGTACAAATTTCTGTACTAAATTCCAAACAAAGATCTATTCCTAACAAATTACAGTAATTTTTTTGAACCAAGAGAGGTTACACTGCGAGGGTCTCACCCCATCTAAATCCACTGAGACCCTGATTTGCCCCAGTCAGAATAGGACATTATTTCTATTAAAGGTAACAGAATTTTTGGAGCAGCCACAGGCTCCAGGCGCAAAGGTGGCCTGCTCTGGGTACTTCCACCCCTGAAGCACTGCAGGTGATAAGCCAACTGCAGCTGGGACTCTCACACTAGACCTCAGCCAGAAAACACCCATGGGTGCTGCTGGGGCGCAGCACACTGCCCCAAAACCCTCTACCTCTCCTCCCCATTCAGCCCCTCTCTGCCCCACCTTGGCACAAATCGGCTGCTGCCCAAGACAGGCAGCACACTACCAAGAAAAAAGTCGTTTCAGCTACTGTTGGTGTCTGACTTCACCTATAGCTGGGTACACACCCCATGGATGATGCTCCCCCCCAGCACAACACAGGCAGCTGTTGAGCAGGACTGGCAGCCCCCGTATGCCGCAGGCAGCCCCAGCACTAATGCTGGCAGCCAAGCCATGCTGTGGATGGAGAGAAAAGGGCTTGCTGGCTGCTGCTAAGCAAAGGCGCAGCAAGGCGAGCAGCGCAGGAGGAGAGACCAACCACAGAATGGGGCAACCTGGATGGCCCCAGATTTTTCCTAAGACTTGGAGACCATGGCGCTTTCCAGCAGGCAGACCAGCAACAGCTCCGAAAACCACCCTTTCTGAGCAGGGGAAATCTTAATAAATATTCTCCAGCAAGGGAAATATTCGCATATCGCATCTTATCACGGGGAGGGAGAGGAGCAGGTTTTGTGCTTTGCTGGGAGAAGCATCGCTTTTTCAGAGCTGGTCCCTGGTCCCGCAGAAGACCTGGGCAGTGCTGATCCTGGCAATTGCATTAGGGGACTGAACAAGCAGCATCCAACAAAATCTATCAATAAGCATTACGCATGCTGAGCGGGCTTCCAGCTGCTTAGATGATGGCTCGCACATACATTAGTGTATGTATATATAAATATATATGCTGACAAGGGAAAATCCCACACTTATTAGACTGGGGGAGAACCAGGAGTGAACCTAGCCTGCTAATTACACAGGCTAATTCACTCATTGAAGCCCAAAGTTGTCCCTTATGCGCGGTCTCGGTGGGGGCAGTGGAAGGTGGCAGGGAGCCCCTCCGCAGCCGGGGGGGCCGCCTCAGGTTTCACGGCACAGTGGAGGGAGCGAGGCAGCTCTGCCTTCCCCGCCAGCAGTCTCCCATTTCTAAACACCTCGCTTTCGTCTGCTGGGGCTGTTGCATCAGCTCCTGTGCTCGTATTTATAACTGGTTTTTAAAACCTGATATTCCATTTCCAGTAGCTCAGTGGGGGTGAGCTGAATTCACAGGGCCCCCAGCCAAGCAGCTGCTGCCAGCGTGATCCTTATTCCCTTCACATCCTGCTCAGAAAAGCTCCCCACCGTCAACCTGGTGCCATGGCTTACTGGCATGGTCTCTTTAATTAGCTGACCGAGGCACGAGGCAGGCCCTCATTAAAGAGATAGCTGATCTGAGTCTGGGCAAGGGGGACAGGGAGCTTGGTCATGTTTTACACTGTGTTGGTTAATTGAATTGCGTGCACGCCCGGGCACATCGCTCCCTCCTTCTCCCAGCAACTCTTACTGCTAGCCTGAGGCTTCCCAGATTAAAAAGACCCCAAAAGCTATTTTTAAACCGATGGATGGGTGGTGAAGGGGCTGGCCTGAGAGAGGGAGGGGATGTCCCTTTGGGATAGCAGGCTCCATCCCAAGCGCTGTCTCTCCTGGCACAGGCTCTCCTTGCAAGAGGAGCCGTGGGCTGAGAGGAGCTGGAGGTCCTTCTCCAGAGCTGCTCCTGTGGAGACCAAACAAGGCTGAGAGGTCCCTGCACTGGTACCAGGCTCTCCTTCGCTTCACCCCCATGCCAGGGTGAGGGAGCCCCCTGCTCGAGCCGCCATGGCTCTTGGGACTCACCCCAATGCCAACTCACAGCCAGCTGGAAACAGCAGAAGGACGTGTCCCTGCCATCAGCCCAGTGCGACTCTGGGGACCTCCACTCCCTCCAGGAGGAAACTTCCAGCTGCTTTAGGTTATAAATAAAAAATGACCTGATGAAAACAGCCAATCTCCTGGGCACCAGGATCAATCACACACCTATTAAGTGTACAAAGCAACCTCTCAAAATAACAGCAATTCATAAACCCTGACACCAGGAGCAGATCTGAAGCTTGGCTGGGACCCACCACCCAGTGTGCTTCCATGTAGCATCTATTTTGCCTTCGTTCTTTTTCGTGGAGAGCCATAGACCCAAATCCAGCAGAAACAGCACAAAAAGGAAAACTCAGGACTGGGACTCTTAAATAAATCCTTTCCTGGCTTTGGTTGCACTATGTGTGTCCGCAGAGGCCAAGTAGCTTCCCTGTGCACAAGATTGCTTCTGTGGAAAAGGAAAATAGCATTTGCAAGCCTGAAAGGGGCAGTAAAAGGACAAATTGCCTATTATTTGAAACGTGCTTTGGGAACCTCAGCTGAAAAGTATCTAGGAAATGCAAAATAAGCCTGAAATTCTCCAGGCTCCTGTCTGGATGCTGCAGCATTGCTCTATCCCAACCTTGAGCACTGAGGACCAGCTCACTGTCGGATGGCTCTGTGCCTGCAGCGCAGTCAGGCAGGGAGTATTTGGGGCGGGAGGGGCAGATGCCCAGCAGGGAGCAGCACATTTCCCCGACTTTACTTCCAAAGCAGCCGGCTAGCTCTGCCCCACCACCCTGGACATCTGACGCCACCTCCACGGTGGCAGCAGCTCGGCCACCCAGCCCTGAGCTCCACGCTCCGGCCAGACCCTTGCAGCACAGCTCGGGGCACCGGCCAGCAAATATCCTCCATGCAATGACTGCCACAGCAGGCTGCTACGCAGCAGGGGCAAGACACTGCATAACCCCAATTTCAGTGTTGCAGTGACATCCCGGCCACCTAGTCCTCATGGCTGCTGCTGGGAGAGCCCCGGCCCTGCCAGCTGCAGCTGTCCATGCAGAGCGAGCAAAACCGTCACCTGCTTTCATAAAGACCCAATGCTAATAAATGGAAATTCCTACTTTCCTAGTCACCCAGAACAGGTTTCAAAGCACTTATTTACAGGAGGAGAGCTCCATCTCTGTAACCAGTCCTCTGTCATCCTGTCCTCCTTCATTTTGGGGCTCCTAACAGCTGCTGCCTGAGGTGGAACAGGCTGGAACCACCAGACTTTCTGTGACATTCAAGATAGGGATGTGATCCTGTTTTGGAGAATGTAGCTGTTATTGTCTGATAACCCTGAAAAAGAATCTGAGCAGACACTAATTGAAGATGAAGAAGAAATGCAAAACCCAATCCTACTCCAGACTAGTGCATGGGGTCATTCTAAAAAACCTACGGGAAAGTTTCTGATGGGAAGCTGTTTTGCAGAGAAAGCCTTTGCTGGCACCCACGGAGCAGTAGAAAGTACAGAGGGTGTCTCCCAACAGTCACCGCTCACTGCTCTGAGCAGAACATCCATTTGACTGCAACAAGGGAGGCTATGCAGGGCTGCCTCTGATCCACCTCCACATAATTACCCAAACACAGCACCCCTAGCAGGGAGGCAACCTGCTGAAGGAGGTACGAACGACTGCCTTCAAACCTTCCCATGGCCAGTGACAGTCACCAAGCCTCAGTCCACTCAGGGAGAAAGCAGAGCATCCTCAAGAGCCTTTTTCTGATCATCTTCGCTTCTGGGTGGCGAGGATAAGCCTACATCCAGAGCACAGCATTCATAATTTCTACTCAAACCTGGAATTATTTTATCTGCTCTGTTTGCCAACTCCACTCCCCTCTGTTACAACTGTTGAATAGTTAAGCCACACACTTGAAAAGCGGAGAGAGATCCTGTCCCCAGCCCTGTCTGTATTTGCTGAACCCCTTCAGACCTGTTCCTGCCGCCGCTCTCCCAGCCCTGCTGCAGAGGTGCCTCCTCTCTCAAGGAAGGCAAGGACTCCAGCTGCCTCATTTCTTGCTGACTGCTTGCAGCTCCTCAGATGAAAGGCACTACAGTGCTACAAACTATGAATGTATTTGAAGTCAGAAGGATTTAAGAAACATTCATCTTTATCCATTTTAAAATTAACATAAGCCTTGTATCTTATAAACTGACCTGAATAGATACCAGTATCTAAGACAGGGAGGTGCTCTCTTAGATCATTATCTAGGAGAGCAAGATACTTAAACATTATACCACCACCAAATTTTGTTAATTATCTTGCAGCTACCCAGTAGTCAAGTTTTGTTTGTGCAAAAATAACAACAAAGCAATTATTTTCATTCCCATTCGCCCCTCATATCAGAGGCATCATCAAATGAAGGAAAGGCAGGTTGCTTACCCATGGGCAGCAAGAAGAGCACAGCAAAGCACACATTGCTTTCACATGCGAGACTTTGATTGTCTGGATAAATTTGGTTTTCCATCTTCACAGCAAGATGGTTTTGGGTACCAGCTCACATTGTGGTTAGCACTGAGCAATCCAGCAGCTGAGATCCGGATGGGAACACTAGACTGAATTAAACTCATCAATCACTCTAACCCCAAATCTTCAGCTGCTGCAGGACGTGGCAGCAGGATGTGTATCATCTCCACTCAGACATCTGCATGTCCTGCAGCTCCTTTTAACAACAAAATACTGGTTTCTTCTCACCTAGGTGATGTGTAGACTCTTGCCAACGCAGTATGTGGGAGCACCCCAGGAAAGGTGTGTGCCTGGTTTCCAGATGGTCCCGATGACCCAGATCCAAGAGAGCCTGGAGGACAAAGGACTTCCCTGCACTTTTCATTGACCAGCAAAGGAAAGTGGAAACAGAAGCTGACTTGCTGTCATTGCTGCTTGTCATAGACGACAACAGCAACAACAAAGCTTATGACACTTTTTGCTTTGATTACAGGTTTCCCCTGTAATTAAGAACAAGAACTACTGCAACAAAAAAAATTGCAGTACAAATCTTCTGCACAACTAATGAAGGCACAGACACAAAGAGTCATTACCACTGAGTAGGGAGGGGTGAACTGACAGCCCTCCTTTTCTGCAGGGTTTAGCATGGTGAGGATGTCCAGGTGATGTGCTCTAAATTAAAATCTGGGTCTCACTAGACTGAATGCTAAACAAATGTACAGAAGCGTCAATCCCAGCTTGCCTGAGCTACCTTATCTCAGCCATAGGACTACACTTCCTTTCTCAAGGCATCCAGGCTGGCCACCCATTCTTGCCAACGGACCGCTCCTGCCCAAACACAGTTAACTCTGGTTAACAGCCAGGGTGCCCCAAGTGCCTTGACAACTCCAAAACCAACACCAAAAACCTCAGGGTTGCAGAGGGGATGCTACAGAGCAGCCGCATCCAGAGCAGACCTCATGGCCCACCTGGAAAGAGCTGCCTCAAGCACAGAGCCTGCAGCACACGCTTGCATTCCCAAAACGCAAGCATTACACAGAAAAATGTCAAGTTTTCCCACTGGCAGGGCTGCCCAGCCCACAGAGGCAGCCACTAACCTGTGAGCATGTGGGGCAGGAAGGCACAGGGCAAAACTGCTCCATGCTTGTCACGCACACGAGCTGGTTGGGGAAAGCAGAACCTGTTTGCAGAGACAGGCACCTGAGAATGAAATAAGGGTATGAAAACCCACCGGGCTTGAGAGGGAGGCATCTTCTATTGGGAAAAGCTGTCTGGTGATGCCCAGCTGGCTCTTGGCTGGGAAGAAGAAGGCAGCAAGCATTTGTGCTGTGTTGAGAAAAGATAATAGGAGCTTCCTCCAACAGAGCAGCTAAAGGCCACAAAGCCCAGCATGAAAATGTCAGAATAACTACACGGCCGAGCAGCCGCCAAAAACAAATACAGATGTGAACCCTGCAGATAGGACTGTGCAGAGAACAGGCAGCACAGGCAGACAGGGGCGGTGGTCCAGCCCAGCTAGCAGCCTGCTGGCACTCTGCAGAAGGGCTACAGTGCCCTGGCACAATGTGGGCACAACCACAGAAAGCAAGTACCAGAAGAGACCTGGACTGCACATCCCCAGGATGAACAGACAAGCTCATTTTCATGTTGATCCTGGCATTCGGTCCAGCACCCAGGTGGGAGACACCTCTCCTTCGTCCAAGGGAGGATACCTCTGCCTGCTGCCCCCAGCAATCTTTGAATGAGCAAAGAAGGCTTGAAATACCACCTCTCCTCAGCTAAGATCCTCCTGGTCCTCAAAACGCCCAGTAAATCCAAACCCAGTCCACATCTTGCTAAGCAGGCTGTAGAAAGCAGAATGACACCAGAGGTAAATCCACTGGGGTCAGCCCCAAGCTGGGTCCCAACACTCCAGGAGTGCGGGAGCAACCGGTGTGCACTGCTGACCATGGGCTTGCTGCATCCCACATCAACAGAGGCAGCTTGAGGAGGAAACCTTTCTTTTGTGGCTTTGGAAACCAAAAAGCAGAGCTTTCCAGACCTTTGGTGAAAGTCCGGGACCAGGAAATGCACATGAACGTGACAGTCAATGCCTGGCTAAAAGACAACTCACCTGCTGAACTTTCCCACAGATGAGCTCTTTCTTTTGACCACCACCACCTTATCTCTTGGCTTATCTAGGGCAAGCAAGTACATCTTAAAGCATAACATACATAAATTTTTTTTTCATCTCCAAACACATCTTCTTCTGCTTCCTTGTCCTCCAACAGCAGAAACTCAAATATTGTCTATGCTTTAGAAACCAGAAAGATTCCCAAGACCCAACAGATGCGACATCCCAACAGGAATGAACCACTGAATAGGAGGGAAAGCCTGACCCTTTGGTTTTATTTTGCTTAAAGACCCAAAGAACCCAACCTTAGGAAGAAAGAAACGTTCAAAATTAAGAACTTCTATTCTTTAAACTTAGAATTGAAAATATAAGAGATTCCTTTAGCGTTTTCTCAGTTACTGAGGAGAAGCCTGCCAAAAAAGTACAAAAATTCATGTTTCTAAGGTAAGAAGCAAGTGTGTGCACGTATACATGCACCAATACACACATACTTACACCCTCTGCACCCGGATTCATGATCTACACATGTATTAAAACACTGTCCTCCACTACACTGCATGTGGAGGGGCAGCAGCACAAGGGCATCTCTGGAGGTTTGGGGTTTATGTTGTCACATCAGAGGCAGAAACACATTTATTTCCTCCTACAGAGGCAGAATTACAGGAACTTATTTCTTCCCTGCTCCTTGATCAGCACTTATACCATCTGAAAGACTCGCTGAGGACGCCTGGGAGATCTCTCCTCCCCAGGGAACCAAACCTTCCTGCTTCTCATTGTCACATTCATATTAATGAGGGGGAGAAAAAAAAGTGTTCAACTAATTTTATAGGCACATCAGTAATAAATTCCTCTCCCAAGGAGAGTATGGGAACAGAGCTCAACAAGGGTTATTTTTAAAACAGACCAGATACCAGGCTGCCCTGGGTTTACACACTCAGTATTTGCTCTTTCAAGAACTGCCGGCCGTGGAGGACGGAGCAGCTGCCTCTGCTCTGGGCTCGGCAGGTGGGAAGGGAGCTGGGTGGTTTGGTCCTTCATCGCAGTGGGGAGCAAACTCTTCCTCTCCACGCACCCCAGACACCCAAAGAGAGACCTCTGTACTGCAACATCAGTGCTGGCACCTTCCCCAGGGTGACTACCCAACTAAGGGGCTGCCATGCCCTGGGCACCCTGCCTGGCCCTGTGTCCTCCCACAACAACACACCCCTTTCCGTAAAGCCACCACGGCACTGTGTATTCAGCAGCGTTTGCTTTCCTTTTGACCCCCAGCTCTTCACTTCTTGCTCCCAAGCTCTCAGCCAAAGGGGAGCAGCTGCAAGAGCTCAGCTGGGGTCTGCAGATCCCAACTCCCGTCGATAGTTTGGCTGTGCTCAGACAGGATGCTGTCAGCTGCAAAACCTTGAGTAGCCAGAAAACTCAAGGTCTGCATCCAGCAGCATCAGCCCCTGCCTCTCCAGCAGTAGTCCTGCTCCTGCACCCCTTCCAAGGGGAGAGGCAAGAGCTCAGCAGGAGCTGAGGCCAAGGGCAGCTCCTCTCGAGGAGGCCAGCAGGCAGCAGGTATCCTGGGGCCATCCTGCTCCATGCAGCCTTTAGGTGCTCATGTGTTTCTGTGGGTGGCCTGGCACCCTCTTGCACCTCAAGGAGGTGGGACCACTTCTGGCATGGAGAACATGCTGCTCTAGCTGCTCTCTGGCCAACTGTGACCAAGCTCCGCTGTGGCAGGACCCAGCTCAGTGTCCAGCAAAGCTCCAGGCAGGGGGAAGGCACTGCAGCAAACCTGTGACTTCCTTCTCTGGATGGGAGGACCTCACCACAACTCAGCGTGAGAGCCTCCTCTCCCACGACACCGGAGGCGTCTGGAAGCGTTTTGAAGGTGATCCCTGCAAAGCTCTGTGGTTTCACAGCTTTC
The DNA here is from genome assembly GCA_027564655.1 of Leptodon cayanensis. Lineage (NCBI taxonomy): Eukaryota > Metazoa > Chordata > Aves > Accipitriformes > Accipitridae > Leptodon > Leptodon cayanensis. The sequence continues at coordinate 1,495,751 of JANXJC010000063.1, forward strand.
CCGCTGTAGCAGATGCTGGGGAGGCTGCTGCCAGCCCCAAGCAGCACTTCCAACTTGCTCCCAAGCTCAGTGGGAACTGTTGGGGTGCAGCGAGGGCCAGGAGCTGGAGAGACCTCATGGCCAGCAGGGCAGGACCATCTCTCCCCTGTGAGAAGCAGGGCAGACCTGGAGATCATGGCCAAGTTCAAGCAAGGCTCCCAATCACCAGCAAGTTGGTGGTGATGAGGCAGGTCTGAGGTCACTCTGGGATGTCAACCCACAATCAGGGTCAGGATCAGGCCCGGCGCTCACTGGGGAGGTCCACAGAGATGAGGGCAGGGTCACTCTGGGAATCAGCCCATGATCTGGGGATGGAGCCAGAGGCTCCACAGCTGAGCAGGGCAGAGCCAAAGACTGGCTCTCCTACAATGGTGCCACACAGACCCATTCAGCATCTTCCATGTACACCATGCAGCATCATTCACAACCCCAGTCAACAAGGCAGCAGCGTGGTTTGGCTCCACGGACATCTCAGAGACCGGTGGACACCTCAGAACAACTCTCTGTGCCACAGCAGGGGCTACTTTTCCTGTCAGATGCAGAGACTGCAGGTCTTCTGCTGGGTGCTGCCATTCCTGCACAGCCACGCTTCTCCAGCACAATGCTCCTAAGTGGCTGAGGCCACATGTGCAATCCAGACTCCAGCCTCTAGGCATTAGCTCTACTCATCTAGGGATGCTGAGGTGAAAAGACCCACTCAGTAGAGCATTTACTGAATATAAGTAGTTGCACAGCCAGATCACAGGGCACAGTCTACTTCCAAACCTGAACAGCTTCACTGATGACAGGGTATGAACTGTGCTTACTTAATGATATTTGATTGCAAATGCTCTGGAACAGCCCTGCAGCAAACGTGATGTGCATGTGTTTTACTGCTGTGGATCACTTATAGCCCAAGGCAGGCAAGTTCAGGCTCAGGAGCAAAGAGATTAGGTTTACAGTGCTGAGCAGCAATTACAGTTCTTATCTGAAATTCACTGATGCCAAAAGAAACCTTGACATTGGCTTCCACGGACTACTGTGAAAAAGCCTCTGCCCACCTTGTCAAGACCTTGAAGCAAAGATGCATGATCCCTATAACTAGCAGGGCAAGGTCAGCCCTCAGCATGCATCCAGGCTGAGCCGTCTAGAGGAGATACTTGAAAAAAAACATCATTTACGTGGTCAGCCAGCCCCCAAGGGAAACAAGGACCAGCCGCTTTCAAAGGCAACCCCATGCGTGGCTCTTGGGTGCTCTGGATGTCACAGCCGCCTCCTCCTCCACTGGGCTCCTGAAGCAACCTCTGCCCTGACCTCAGAGCAAGACGCTCCCACAAGTAAATCCTCCTTGGCGTTCATTAGTTCTCCTTGTGCTGGTCACTCACCATGAGGATGCACACCCAGATGGGAGGTCTGCTGCCTGGGCAGCGCTCAGGCTGCCTCAGGGCAGTTGCCCACAAGCAAGCCACCACTCTGCCACTACCCCAGGCGCACCCTGCCCTCTCCATCCCCACCCTCTGCTGTGATGGAGCTCCAGGAGATTTTAAAGCAAAGCCCCATTGGGGGTCAACGAAGGCAGGTGACAATCCCCACCACAAAGAAGCAATGCAGCAGGACAAAGATTTTCACTCAAAAGATCTGCAGCTTTGGCAGGTCCCGTCACCACTGCAGCTCTGTGGGGAGGAGAAAACACACCCAAAAGTTTTGCAGTATCTAAGCCTGGTCCTAATGCCGCACTGGGCTTAAAATGGTGAGAAGCACTCCCGCATTCTCTTCTGGTGGGTGTCCTAGTGGAAACCAGACTTTGCACAGGGCGAAGCAAGATCAGGTCAAAGACTCGCTGCAGGCAGAAGAGCCAAGTTCTAGTTTGGTTTGGATTATTACTCATCCTCTAGCATTCCTCCACCCAAGCAAAGCACGGAGCAGCCCTAAGGCTGGAAGCATACACGAGGAAAGCCAGGCAGTTCACATGGGTTTGGCATCTGAGAGAAGAGACAGGGCTCTCCAGCACACAGAGGCCAAGTGGCTGCCCGAGGCCTCCAGCAAAGCTGGGCTGAGCCAAGACCACATCTCCTCCACATCACCAGCCTGCTGCCTCCTCCCTGTGCGCCTGCACCCCAGGACTATGCTGCTTTTAGAGGCAGAAGTTCAGAGCACAACACCCCAGTCCCCATTGCTGTTCTCTCCTGGGGTGTTCCCAACTCTCTGTGCTCTTCCAGGCTTGGCTGGGCAGCCACAAGATGCTCAGAGGACCGCAGTGGGATGAAGCAGACCCTGGCCAAACCCTGGCTCACCCTGCAAGCATCAGAAACGTGCAAAGGGGCTCACAGGAGGAAAACGCACATGGAGTTGTGTGCAGCTATGCCCCTGCCCAGCTCTGCTGGCACCCTGCCACGGGGAACAGCATCAAGAAATGATCCACAGCCTGAGGCCTCGCTATACTTTGCCCACCCTCTGTTGCAGCTGCTGGGCTGAGAGCTGTTGGGAATTCCCTCTGGATACACAGGGCTTAATCCATACCCAGCTGGAAATCAAAAAGGGGCACATCCTGTCTTCAGGCAGCACTGAGCATGGGCACAGCTACCAACAACGGTGGCTTGAGAGCACTATTCAGGGCTGGGGCTTCCCCCCGCTCAGCCCCAGTGGGAAAGACAGGGAGTAGATGGAGAGCAAAAGGGCCTGTTGCAGCCTCCCAAGCTCACTGCAGCTCAAAGGAGTTGGAGCAGCAGAGCTCAGTCCCAAATTAATGCTCCAGCCTCCGACTGCACAGGAAGGGGGTGCAAGATGGTGTGCCACAGAGATCACAGCCACATGTGCCAGGAGATGCAAGCACTTGGAGATGATTTCATAATAAACACATTAAGCACCATGAACCCAAAGGTCGGGGACTGGAAGTGCTTGCCAGACTAAGAACTGACAATAAGGACTTCAGACAAGAAGAGACAGGGTACAGAATTGGTGTCGGCACTGGGACTAGTCCCATGCATGCAAAAGAGACTAAAGAACAAATTTGTCTGTAACCTAACACGGAGGAACAACACACCAAGCCTTAATAATGAGAAAAACCCTGATACCATCTGGAAAGGTTCAAACCTTGCAGCCCCAAGCACTACCCACAAACAAGCGCTCTCACCTAGGAGAGCCAAGAACCCTTCCTCGTGGAGCTGCTGCCCGCAAGAATGGCCACATCTTACCTCCTCTCCCAGACTCCCCCATCCACATATACCAAAGCAACAGAAGGTTTAGGGCACCCAGATTTCCATATTTCAAGGGGGTCCCATCACCTCGCACACAAGCCCAGCTCTACTGAAGAAAAATATATACAGTCAGATCCTTTAAAAAAATGCCAGGTTGGCCACACTAAGAACAGTCATTTTGCTCAGGCGAGTAAAAGAGCGATGAGTGTATCTGTTTCCATTTTCACTTACACATCACCTGCCTGGCCATCCTACGATGGTGCAAACCAGACAGCGTCTTACAGCAGGAGATGTGCCCTGGATCCTCCTACGGCACAGGCAGCTGGCCCAGCAAGGACCACAGGCCACGTCTGAGGTTTTTAAGCTAATCAGCAGGTACTGCCATGAGCTGCCATGGAAAACAGGCTGGAAACAGAGCGTGCAGCGAAGGGCAGCAGGCAAGAATGACCCCGCAGCTCGCACACTTTTATTTTCTCAGAAAACTTTGGAGCTGAAAGGTGGCCGCTGAGGTTGATGTGTTTAAAATAACAGCTGAGAGGAGACTGGGGAGGCAGCGGCAGGAGAAGGGACGCCGCTCGCGAGCGTAAATGAGAGCCTGTGTTCGGCTGCGCTGACGGGAAGGGGGAGCACTGTACGGGGGGCATCTCTGTGCCTCCCCGCTTCCCGTTGCCAAAACCTTCTGGGTGGGCTCTACTGATTTCAACTGAGCCCCTGTGTTCAAGGGAAAGTTCAAGCCCATGCTGGGTGAGGGCACGGGGATCTCCACGATTTACTGAGATGCTGACAGGCACCCGGAGGGGTGACCCTGGGGTCTGCATCCCGGCATGACCAAGCATCGCGGGGTGCAGGCAGCACCAGCATGGGGGCATGTGCTGGGAGGTGCAAGGCTGGCCCCCAATAAACACATCGTTTTCTCTTGGTGGCTCATGTACAGTAACATCTAAATATATACTCGACGGAAAGTGTGGAGTGATTTATTTTTGTTATTGTTGGTCTAAAGTTATGCTGGCTGGAATGGCGCTGCTGAGTTATAGGGCCTCGCTGGGCACACACGAAACATTATCAAAGATATGTCATAAAGCAAATATTAGCAGGACCTGCACTGGAGGTTACGCAGGGCCACCGCTTCCAAATGCAGCCACCACACAGCAGGAGCCACCACAGAGGGTGACCTAATCTTGCTCTGCCACAGGCAGGTCCTCCAGCCTGCACAGCCACCATCCATCAGGGTGGAGGAGGACGACCATGGCATCATCTCACCTTGGGAAGATGCCAAGATGCAACAGGCTCTGATGGGCAAGGGCTGCATCAGACTCCCAGCTACCACGCATGAGGCAGGAGAAAAATCCCCCTCGCAGAAAGGGTCTGAGCTGCCTGGCCTTTCCCTGCAGCCCATCTCTGGTAGCAAGATGCAATCCCCTCGAGAGATCCCATACGGGAGTTATTAGCCTTTCATCAGCAAGCGTGCAGATGAATGTTATAAAATCACAAAGCCACCATGTACTCTAGATACCCAACCCATCCAAATTCAGCAGCGCATTTCTCTGGGATGTCTTTCCAAAATTTATTTTGTGCCGGAGGGAGGGGGAGGGCACTGACACCAGCGAGAACCTCCCTCCTTCCCCCTTTCTCACAAGGATGTTTCCCTGCTGCCTTTCCATGCGGTGACCGTCGTTGCCATCCCATCTTCCTCACTGCCATGTCTCTGCGCTCCCCTTCTCTCCCTGCACATGCCCGATGGTGATTGCAAAGCACAACATCCCTTATGCCACTGGCCGAGACAGCCGGTGGTCTTTGGTGGGCGAAGTGACAGTGACCCGAGATCCCTCTCCACTCCTCACCCCAGGTGCCCGCTTGCCCAGGAGAAATGCCCATTGCATAGAGAGATTGAGAAAGAGGAAAGGAACCTCCTGCCAGGAGGACACGTTCAAGGGGGAAAGCCACTTTGCCTGTGCAGATGAGCTGCAGCGCACAGCCATGGATGCCTGGTGGGTCCCTGGGCAGGAGAAAGTCAGAGCTCCCACATCCCCCCACCAGCCCGGGCTGTGGAGCAGGACCTGTGGTGCCCCATGGCTCCCCAGGCCTCAGCCCCCCACACAAAGCGCAGGGCAGCAGGCAAACAAGAGATCAAACTGGTAACAAACTTTGGAAAGCTTTGCCCTTCGAAATGGCAATTCCCTCTCTGCAGGCTGCTCTTCAGGTGGCGGGGGCAGAAACAGGGCAGGAATCAAGCTCAACCTCAATGAAGTTTTGGCTTACCATATAGCAAACTCATTTTTAAGAAGCATCATGCCTTGCAAGCTTGAGCCCTGCAGATACACAGCTTAGAGATCCCAGCCTCTAGTGTGCAAAGCGTGCCAAGCCCTGCAGCATGCATTCCAGCACCGTGCAGATCCAGTGCCGACTGCAAGGCTGGAGCTCTCCAGAGCCACAGGCACCAATTCACAGTGGAGCTGTGTGGACCAGCTATTTCCTCCAACTAGCCACTGCTGCAACCTCCAACACAGCCACTCCAGAGAAATGCACAGGGTAAACAGAGATGCATCTAAAGCCCAAATTAACTACAAAAGCCACAGGGACCACGGCTTTCATCTGGCCATACGGTTTTGTTCTCACTAATGAAATCTCACTTAGCACCACTACCGTCTGCCATGCCGCAAACTGAGGTTACGACTGCTGCGCCAGTGACTCAGGCATTGGCAAATTGCACTGTTTTCTGCTTTCAAGCGGGGCATGTTTACCGTCCTGGACCCTGTCTTTGCTGCAGGCAGCCCCTTGCCTGTGGCTGCTGCCAGGAGACCCCTGAGCCAGCTGCTAAAGGCTGGGGAGAAGGCCAAGAAAGCACCAGGCTGCCTGGGCTTCCTCGCAGCACTTACAGCAGCTCAAAGCCTAATTCTTGTGGATTTCCAACTGCTTCTTGGTGCAAAAATCCCTTATTACTCCTTTGAAAACCCTGCTGTACACACCCTGCCTGGGTTAGCATCCCAAAGATCCACGAAGCAGGAGAACCGCTGAGTATCTGCAAATGGGAGTGAACACGCAGGTGTTGCTCCTCTCCCACTTGTAGGACTCCACCTTTACCTGACACCAAAAGTCACTGACACAAGAGACCTCGCCATGGCATCCTCCAAGCAATCTGTAGGAAATCCTCATTTAAGGAGTCCAATTTTACTAAACATTTATTTAAAACCAGTTTCTTTGTCTGTGGATCAAGGCTTCCTTCCACAGGGTGCTCAAGACTCCACCACCACCTCGTTCCCCCACACAGCCTTGACCCCAGTTTGGCTCCAGCACAACGATTTGACTGTAGATAGGGATCAATCTCACACTTTTCCACCTCTTCCCTCTATCCTAAGCAACTACCCTGCCTGTCCTAGTGCCACATCATTTTATACTCACGGACAGATTGCTGTGAGAAGCTCTTGACATTGGGTAGCATAAGTTTGCATCCCTTCTAACCACCAACCATCACTGCACTCGCAGGAGACTGCCTGCTCCAACCCCCTTCCAAAGCCTGCCGCAGCTCCTCATTGTGTTGGACCTGCAGTTGAGAAGGTATCTCAAATAAGGCTTCTCGGGTTTTTTTCTACCTAGTAACACCCCAACCAGAAACCTTCAGTTTGATATTGCAAGCAAAAAAGTCTCAGGCCAGTGACCCTGTGAGCCATGTGTCGATACATAAATCCACTTTTTGTTGAGATGTTTCTTGACCAGTGCAGCCCCAGCATCAGCTCAGGGACCACCTTGTGCATGACAGGCACCTTCCTGGGTGTTCACCTGCATGTGGGATGGGCCATAAGTGAACTCCCTAGCAGCGCTGGCAGAGTTTTGCTGAGCAGCAAAGCAACTTGATGCCCAGCTAAGCCCTTGAGGAGAAACCAGCGCCTGCCAAGACTTCGCACAGAGCAGAACCTTCAACTCCTCCAGTCAGCCCCATGCAGGGTCGGTAGAGCCACCCAGCCCACAGCCGGGATGGGGATGGCAACTAACCCACTGCTTCAAATGCCGTCACTAACCTCACCCGTCTTGATGGTCTGCCTGCTCTACTGCAACCAAGCTCAGGAGGCGGGTGCCTGCAGACCTCGAGAAAAACATGCAAACTGCTTACTCAGTGATGCTAACTGTTCTAATTTCCTCTCTCCTCAGGACAGAGGGGTGTAGAGTTCAACGCTTCTCCCTCCCGCAGCCCCTTCTCACCCCCCGCCCATCCAAAAGCCCATATTCTCCTATTAAACTTCACAAGCCGCCTCGGGTTTCCCTCTCTCAGCATCTCCTTCAAACACACGCACACTCAGTCTCTGCAAGAGATAGGAGAGCTGAACAAGCTTCATCTATAGAAGAGAAAATTAAGACAGCAAACTCTCTCCCTACAGATCATCTTTAAAGTTTTTTTAAAGTTGTCCTTCTTTATTAGTCCCAGGCAGAAATCTGAAACCCCGTTTTAAAAAAACAGAGATATATAATGATTTTCAAAGCTGTGTCACATAATTAATGTCACATGTATCTCTTCAGCTGTAGAGATAAAAAAGAAACCATCTATCCATGTCCTCATTATTTTTTATTCTCCTTTTAAAGCCAGTGTTTAAATCCATGGGATGGGGGTACTCTAAAGGAGGGGGAAAGTCTGACTTTCCCTTTACCCCACACAACTATGGCGATAGAAGATTTCTTCCCTCTCCCCCATTCCCTTTTTTCCATTGCCACAGATCAGAGGGCAGCACGAGTTGAGTGTCCCTTAGGCAAACCTCTCCCTCCCTCTTCTGCCCCACCACTGTAAGTTCAACAGGGGACATTTCAGCAGCCGGGAATTTTTCTCCTGTCTTCTTCAGCTGAGCAAAGGGCCAACCTTTCAAGGTCTCCGGTGACACACAGAGTCCCACCGTAATACTAGTTTTTAAAAGCCATGTACATTTTCCACCATTAGCACAGTTTTGATTCATCTCATATTGCTTTCTGCTTCATTTAGGGGGATGCTGTCCACATTAAAATGATATTTAACACCGTGCCACCGGGAACACCTCTGAGCAGTAGCACTGAATGGGACCACCATCGGTTTTCCTCACGGCTGCTCATTCCCACCCCTTACTCCTCTCAGCTCAGAGCTACCTCCTTCTGGATCAGACAAGAACATGGTGGTCACAGCCTCATAATAAAGTCCCAAGAAGTGAGAAGGGCCCTTTAAGATATCTGATGAATGCAGATAATCTGGTTTTGATCAGCTTGTGACAGCTCCAAATATCGCAGTTAGAGCACTCCAGGGCTTCCAGCGTGCTTTGCATCTCATAGATCCACGCTCAGCATTCCACCAAGACCCATGGACTGTCATCCACCCTCAGCCTCTGGCCCCACCAAGGACCTCTGTCGTTAGATGTTCCCCAAAACGTGGCGGTTGAATAACAGCGAGCATCAAATGGAGCAATTGGTGAATGCTGTGGTAAGAGAAAGGGCTACCAGACCTCAGGAAGCACAGGAGGCCCGAGACCTCTCCCAGGGAGACCTCTCCCAGGGAGACCTCTCCCAGCCCATTGCTGCCCCTCTGCAAGCAGACCGTGCTGATACTGGGGAGGTTTTCCCATCTCCTTGGCCACAACCAAACTACTTCTGTACTTGCTGCTAAGCACAGGCTCAGCCATGCTGCTGCACCAGAGACCACGTGCTGTGTACTAGTTTAAGACATGGGCACGCACACTCTATGCACTGACCTTCTTCAAAAGGTACCCAGAATAGCCACCGAAAGCTGAATGGCATTTGGAAAACTCTGGGAATAGAGATCATCAGGTCCCCAGACCCCTGCGTGACTCAGGACAGCCTAAACCGCTTGGCTCCTCCACTAGCAGACAGGCTCAGAAGCTGGTCTTCCCTGCCACAAATGGCCCTGGCAGAGGAAGAAACATCCTACCCCCTTCTCCCTGCTGTTTGAAGAGTGTGCAAGTTTGCATCCCCTGCGTGTGCTTGGAAACACATTAAAAAGAGCAAGCTGACCCTCCGCTTGCTCTCCCGGAGCTCCAAGGAAACATTTTTCAGTCGGTAGATAACCACAACTTCAAATGGCAGCTATTGGATGCCAGGCTCAAGATCGCTGCTTTCATCCCAGCTCACCAACCAGCAGGTCAGCACCCTTTTCATCTCATGCCTTTAGTTTAACCAGGATAGAGCCAGCTGCCACACGCCCACTCAACCACAGCGAAGGTGGCAATGTCCAAGGTCACTGTCCCCCAGTGCAGACCTGTGCCCAGCTCAAGGAGTGCTCTTCCACTGAGCCTCAGCAAAGTCAAACCCATTAGACATAAACCATGGATAGGGATAGATTTAATTTAGCATTTCTACCTTCACTGCATCTTTTTTCAGGCAGAAAAGTACACCCATGGAAGAAAAGCAAGCCTCAAGCATCCTCCTCATCCAGAAGCAGCCTGGGGAGATGGACCCTAGTGCCTGTCTTCTGCCAGCTGGCGCAGGGATGGTCCACGCCAGCCAAAACCTGCCTCATATCCAGACTTGCCACGGGGTGAAGACTGCCACCTCTGAAACAGGGCTCTGGGAGGCAGCTCAGGAAGGGGCAGGCGTTAAAACAAGCAAGAATGTTGCTGTGTTGAGGCACCTGACTGACGCCAGCTTCACGGGGAAGCTCTGCAGCTCCAGCAAAGAAAACGAGTCCATGAGCTCTGCCAAAGAGGTGGTTTTGCTCCACAACCACTTGAGTGCACCAGTGCTCATCCCCACCTTCCTTCCTTTCTCTCTCTCTTGAGAAACGAGAAAGAAAAAGGGGCTTTTTTGTTGCTGAAAGCTTCACTCATAAAAAGCAGGGGAGTCAAAGCATCTCTTCACTTGTTCATATTGAGTACACAGAGTCTTGAAACAGTTGCTCTGGGTGAGATATCTTCAAAATGCCCTACGAGCATCTAGCTGCACAGTTCATGCCCTACCTCAATACCAGCTCTTCTCTCTGCCCCAAAACAAAAATACTTAGCCGAGGAAAAGCATTTGATGGAGCAACTCCAGTCCGCAGAGCAGCTGATAAATCACGGTTACAAAGTGAAATTGTGGCTTGTCCACAAAATCACTTCTAACTGAGTCGGTGAACAGCAGGAGGAAAGCTGCACCACTGATGGAAAGGTCTCCTGGTGACTCCTGAGCGTGCTACACACCACACGCCCTCTGAGCATCTGCCATGGGATGTAGAGAGGTAAGAGTGCTCCCCAGTGTACAGACACACAAGTCCCAAACGGGGGCGTAAACAACTCTCTGCAGGGAGCTTCAAGTTGTGAGAGGTCCCAGCTGTGCCCCTGTAAATGGAAGAGGGGCTGGGCTGCTGTGGCAGCTCCTCTCACTGAGCAGGGAAGGAACCAGCCTGGGAGGGGATGGGACAGTTCGGAGCTGCAAACTCCCAACACCAGAGATGTGATGACAAGTGGCACTAGAGAAACGATGGGAAGCCATATGGGGGGTGGGTCCCAGACACAGGGTGGTCCTCCTGCTTGCCCTCAGCCTCCCTCCACTCCTGTCCTCCTCCTGCCCCCAGACTCTGCTCTCTCACACCCCTTCCTCCTTTTCCCTGTTCTCTTGCCACCTTTCCTCATCCAAATTCCCTCTCTGACTCCACCAGCACACTATAGCTTTCCCCTGCAAAGCCAAGACCCACCCATGGCAGGACCTGTCCTATGCAGCTTTTTTTTTTTGTTAAACAGGCTGGTTGGCTTCCACTCAGTGATCTTCAGCCCTTTCAGGAGGAACCACCAGGACCATCACAGCTCTCCAGGCTCAGGGCTGGGAACCCTGAGGGCAGTTGTCCTGGACCAGCACCCAGACTCTGCCTTCGGGCACCAGGCAAGGGCATCGTTTCTATTTTGCAGTGGCACAAACACCTGCACTGAGCAGGGGGGAAACACAGGAACAGCCTGGTCATCTCCAGAACCAGGTATCTTCATTTTACCTTTCTGAAGCAACCCCATACTGTCATCTCTTCGAGTTCAGCTCTGCTTCTCAAAGCCAAACCGGGTTTCCCTTCGGGCACTGTGAGCTGGCTCGCTCCTGATCCACCAGCCACAGTCACAGTCAGGAGCAGAGCTACCCGAGTGCCCTCAGGCAGCCCCGGCACTGGTCTCCCCATCCAGACTCGAGCTGGGAGCTTGCCAGCAGCCCTGAATCACAGCCACTGCTGCATCCCTTGAGAGCCGGGACAGCGGGAGCAGGAGCAGCAAGACAAACAAACCAGCTCCTTATCTAGCAAAGCAGAGCACCATAAGTCCTTTCTCCCTGCTGTCACACGCCTGTTCTGATCTGCCTGAGCCATCATGCCACCAGAGGCAGGGCCCCCACTGGAGCCCCATGCCGCCGTGGATAAACCATCTATCCGCCCCAGCGTGTCTAGGTCAAGGAGGGAGCCTCAACACCCAACTGCAGGCATTGGAGGAACCCGCCTGCTCCACCATCCCCAGCCTCCCTTGAAAGGCACAGCACACTCATCCCCAGATGGGCCACTTAGCCCTGAATTTGTTGAATTAGGTTATTTATACAAGAGGGTTTGCAGACGTACTGAGAGCTCATTTGCAGGGACATCCCATAGCAGCACTCCCTTTATCTGTTTATTTATTTATAGAAAGATTTTTATGTATGATAACACACCCACAGAGGCACAGCTATCCTGCTCACACACTCGCCTTGCTAACACAAGCAGCTACGTACACAGTTTCTATGGGAGGATGATTAAAACCACTATATATTCACAGAAGGAATTAACCCCAGGCAGCACAGACTGGTGACTCAAACTTGGATCTGGAGCACCTGGAGACTTTGAGTCTGGTCTCTCTGTACATGTGGCCTTGGGCAAGATATTGAGTTCATGTCCCCCTGCGAGGGATGACAACATCTGGGCAGCACATTCCAGGGGACAGAGGCTCCAGACTGGTTTTTGTCACAGGTATCCCCTGGAAGAAACCCCTTCTCTATTCTGCCCCAGCTTGTGCAACTGTAACAGGGCAGCCACTACCTGCAATGCAGTATATTTGCTGGGGGAAAACCCCAAACAACAGGCCAGACCACAGAACTTCCACCTTTCCTTGTTGTATTGCACTTACAGGTTCATTTTCTCCACTCAGAGCAAGGAGGAACGGATGGCAGGAGATGCAGATGGGATGCAAAAATGTTAAAACATGAGAAGCGGTGGCATTTGGAAAGAGAGACCAGAGAGAGATGATTGAGACACTACCTTGTGCAGGGACAGATTTTGTGGTTCAACCCATGGAAGATTACATCCCTTGTACTTTCACAAGAGGAAACACAGGCCCCTAATCCCAAAAGCAGATTTAAATCATAGAATCATAGAATCATTTAGGTTAGAAAAGACCTTTAAGATTATTGAGTCCAACCGTCAATGCAACACCACCATGCCCACTAAACCAGGTCCTGAAGTGCCACGTCTACGTGTTTTTTGAACACCTCCAAGGATGGTGACTCCACCACTTCCCTGGGCAGCCTGTTCCAATGCCTGACAACCCTTTCAGCAAAGAATTTTTTTCTAACATCCAACCTAAACCTCCCCTGGTGCTACTTGAGGCCATTTCCTCTTGTCCTATCACTAGTTACTTGATAGAAGAGACCAGTACCCACCTCACTACAACCTCCT